>LS997565.1:16241292-16576292 GCA_000469685.2 Haemonchus contortus
CCTTTTTGCCTAGATCCATCTCTCTGAGAGATGATTCAGCCCCGAAAACGACTTCTGTTACGAATTCTTGATCAGGATTGCTAAAAATTCAAAATATATTCCCATGCCGGGAATCGAACCCGGGCCGCGTGGGTGAAAACCACGAATCCTAACCACTAGACCACATGGGACATGACAATGCACCCGATGTCGAGCTCCATCAAATTGAGAGTATGGTTTGCAATGAATTATCAATAGTGGATGCTTGTCATGATTGTCAAAACTGTAAAGGTCTTTTTGCCTAGATCCATCTCTCTGAGAGATGATGCACCAAAAACGACTTCTGTTACGAATTCTTGATCAGGATTGCTAAAAATTCAAAATATATTCCCATGCCGGGAATCGAACCCGGGCCGCGTGGGTGAAAACCACGAATCCTAACCACTAGACCCACATGGGACATGACAATGCACCCGATGTCGAGCTCCATCAAATTGAGAGTATGGTTTGCAATGAATTATCAATAGTGGATGCTTGTCATGATTGTCAAAACTGTAAAGGTCTTTTTGCCTAGATCCATCTCTCTGAGAGATGATGCAGCCCCGAAATCGACTTCTGTCACGAATTCTTGATCAGGATTGCTAAAAATTCAAAATATATTCCCATGCCGGGAATCGAACCCGGGCCGCGTGGGTGAAAACCACGAATCCTAACCACTAGACCACATGGGACATGACAATGCACCCGATGTCGAGCTCCATCAAATTGAGAGTATGGTTTGCAATGAATTGTCAATAGTGGATGCTTGTCATGATTGTCAAAACTGTAAAGGTCTTTTTGCCTAGATCCAGCTCTCTGAGAGATGATGCAGCCCCAAAACGACTTCTGTTACGAATTCTTGATCAGGATTGCTAAAAATTCAAAATATATTCCCATGCCGGGAATCGAACCCGGGCCGCGTGGGTGAAAACCACGAATCCTAACCACTAGACCACATGGGACATGACGATGCACCCGATGTCGAGCTCCATCAAATTGAGAGTATGGTTTGCAATGAATTATCAATAGTGGATGCTTGACATGATTGTCAAAACTGTAAAGGCCTTTTTGCCTAGATCCAGCTCTCTGAGAGATGATTCAGCCCCGAAAACGACTTCTGTTACGAATTCTTGATCAGGATTGCTAAAAATTCAAAATATATTCCCATGCCGGGAATCGAACCCGGGCCGCGTGGGTGAAAACCACGAATCCTAACCACTAGACCACATGGGACATGACAATGCACCCGATGTCGAGCTCCATCAAATTGAGAGTATGGTTTGCAATGAATTGTCAATAGTGGATGCTTGTCATGATTGTCAAAACTGTAAAGGCCTTTTTGCCTAGATCCATCTCTCTGAGAGATGATGCAGCCCCAAAATCGACTTCTGTTACGAATTCTTGATCAGGATTGCTAAAAATTCAAAATATATTCCCATGCCGGGAATCGAACCCGGGCCGCGTGGGTGAAAACCACGAATCCTAACCACTAGACCACATGGGACATGACGATGCACCCGATGTCGAGCTCCATCAAATTGAGAGTATGGTTTGCAATGAATTATCAATAGTGGATGCTTGACATGATTGTCAAAACTGTAAAGGCCTTTTTGCCTAGATCCAGCTCTCTGAGAGATGATTCAGCCCCGAAAACGACTTCTGTTACGAATTCTTGATCAGGATTGCTAAAAATTCAAAATATATTCCCATGCCGGGAATCGAACCCGGGCCGCGTGGGTGAAAACCACGAATCCTAACCACTAGACCACATGGGACATGACAATGCACCCGATGTCGAGCTCCATCAAATTGAGAGTATGGTTTGCAATGAATTGTCAATAGTGGATGCTTGTCATGATTGTCAAAACTGTAAAGGCCTTTTTGCCTAGATCCAGCTCTCTGAGAGATGATTCAGCCCCGAAAACGACTTCTGTTACGAATTCTTGATCAGGATTGCTAAAAATTCAAAATATATTCCCATGCCGGGAATCGAACCCGGGCCGCGTGGGTGAAAACCACGAATCCTAACCACTAGACCACATGGGACATGACAATGCACCCGATGTCGAGCTCCATCAAATTGAGAGTATGGTTTGTAATGAATTGTCAATAGTGGATGCTTGTCATGATTGTCAAAACTGTAAAGGTCTTTTTGCCTAGATCCATCTCTCTGAGAGATGGCGCAGCCCCGAAAACGACTTCTGTTACGAATTCTTCATCAGGATTGCTAAAAATTCAAAATATATTCCCATGCCGGGAATCGAATCCGTGCCGCGTGGGTGAAAACCACGAATCCTAACCACTAGACCACATGGGACATGACGATGCCCCCGATGTCGAGCTCCATCAAATTGAGAGTATGGTTCGCAATGAATTATCAATAGTGGATGCTTGTCATGATTGTCAAAACTGTAAAGGTTTTTTTGCCTAGATCCAGCTCTCTGAGAGATGATGCAGCCCCGAAAACGACTTCTGTTACGAATTCTTGATCAGGATTGCTAAAAATTCAAAATATATTCCCATGCCGGGAATCGAACCCGGGCCGCGTGGGTGAAAACCACGAATCCTAACCACTAGACCACATGGGACATGACAATGCACCCGATGTCGAGCTCCATCAAATTGAGAGTATGGTTCGCAATGAATTATCAATAGTGGATGCTTGTCATGATTGTCAAAACTGTAAAGGTTTTTTTGCCTAGATCCAGCTCTCTGAGAGATGATTCAGCCCCGAAAACGACTTCTGTTACGAATTCTTGATCAGGATTGCTAAAAATTCAAAATATATTCCCATGCCGGGAATCGAACCCGGGCCGCGTGGGTGAAAACCACGAATCCTAACCACTAGACCACATGGGACATGACGATGCACCCGATGTCGAGCTCCATCAAATTGAGAGTATGGTTTGCAATGAATTATCAATAGTGGATGCTTGTCATGATTGTCAAAACTGTAAAGGCCTTTCTGCCTAGTTCCATCTCTCTGAGAGATGATGCAGCCCCGAACACGACTTCTGTTACGAATTCTTGATCAGGATTGCTAAAAATTCAAAATATATTCCCATGCCGGGAATCGAACCCGGGCCGCGTGGGTGAAAACCACGAATCCTGACCACTAGACCACATGGGACATGGCAATCCCCAGTTTTTTATCTTTTGATAGCCAAAAAAATCTGCGCTCATTCTTTGGGACGAGCGAGTCGCGCTCCATTATTGCCGAATATCATTCCTGGATTTTGAGAGATGTAGCGAGAAATTGTAAATGTCCTGCTCTCCTCATCTCTAGAGTTCGACTACGCTGCTCCTCTTTTCACCTTCATGAAAACGATGATGAAGTCAGTGGCTGCCTTCATAGTCCGCCGGTGTGCCGGCGTGCCAGCCGTGGTAGTGCTAGGGAGTAGGAGGAAGGCAGATGGTCGGTCGACGGGGTCGCGTCGCGCCCATTCCCCTTGAAGGGCTTGAAACAAGGAAAACAAGACCAAAAACTATTTGCAGAAGCCTCCGGTTGTTTGGTTTTTGATCTTGTTTTTTCCTTGTTTTCAGCCCTTCGAAGGGGCTTGGGCGCGACGCGACCGCGTCGACCCACCGTCTGCCTCCCTCCTACCCCCTAGCCCTACTTCGGCGGGCACGCCGTCACGCCTGCGGACCATAAAAGCAGCCAGTGCCATAGGATCTCACGCATTATCTTTGACGTGGAACATTAGTGCTGTTTGAAACACTCGAATATCGACGTCATGTGTGTTAGTTAAACCCCCACCGATTATCACATCCTCGTGCTTCACAATTCACGTCAACATATTTGTCATAACCTCCTATTCGATTTCTGGTACACTGGTTCGAAAATGTGCGAGCAGTATGATTCAGGTGCTTCAGGTTGTGAACCATTTCATTCGAAAAGTGCACCCTTAAATGACAAGCCATCTAATCCTTTTTACCCATAGTGTAGGAAATAGTCCAAGATTTCCAAATCTTGTATTTGATTTTAGGTATTCACGGGCATCTCTTTCTGCTGCAGAAAAGGTCAATAGCAGATTTTCTAGCGATCATTTCCTACGTCTCTTATGGCTGGGGAAGGGCTACAGTTTGTTATAGGGAGGTGTAAAACTAATTGCAGGCTTCGAACCTATGTTTTGTAGAAATGCAAACCCAGTTCCTGCATACACGGAATGCAATCCGTACCGCCTCACCTGCGAGTCCATTGCCTCACCCGTTGCGCTGTCGTTCCACATCTGTGTTAGCAATTTGACCACTATACACGCTCGGCAATGTCCTATATCATATGGAAGAGAAGTCCCCGCGATCTTGTTCCCAGGATCGTTTCACAGATTTGGAATGTGAATTGACATCAGCGACCGAAAGCGCATACATATGTACATTTCATCTTGAATGGCCACAGTGACCCAGTATCTTTCCCTTGTAAGCGTGACACCTCGTTAGTGAAATGTAGATGAGAGGCTCCTAGATGACGCCATTTCTTATGGTTTCATAACATTGATCGTCATCATCAAACCGTAGGCATACAAAATTAGGAATTTTATTGTCATAACTTGTTGTATTGTATCATGACAATGAATAAATTACGAAAATTATGCAGTACAATATTTTTGCCAGTCTAGATTTCTTGCAGTCGGTCCTTTGATTTCGTCCCTACACCGTCACCACGGATTTTGATTGTATTGGTGATGTTATTCTGGTTTTCCTGGCCTACAAGTATTATATCCGAGGATACGGGAGAGCTACAGAAATAATCATCAAAGATTACAATCCCACTTTTCTCTTTTTCTTTTTTATACTCTTATTCTTTGGATTCTTCTTCTCTGCATCCAATACTTTTATACCAATGAATATTCCAACTCCTATTACGAAAAGCAGCACAATAACTAAAGCTGGAACGAAGTACCGATTATTTTCACATTGTTAAGGTCATTAATTGTGTCTATTGTTAATGATTTCGTGTTAGTAAAATTAATTGGATCATAATTTTAAAAAATAGAATAAAATAAAAAATAAAAAAAATAGCATGCGCCTCAGCACTCGACTTCTATCTAAAACCCTAGTGGCGTACTGCATGTGTGTGACCTATAAAATGACTTGCGATGGCGGCTGATGTACAGATTAGTGCTTCCATTTTTCCAGACGAGTCTGGTACCGATTAATCATAAAGCATTACACTTCAGATTGAGGCTTTGCCTTTTTTTTTCTCTAGGAATGTCATTACTTCGTGGTGCAAGAAGCGAAGGGCTGAAAATTTATCAACGTACCAAGATGAAGTAAAGTGAATTTTGCTCTAAGATCCTCAGTTCTCAGCATTAGACCTATTTAGAGCCTATCAGGGTCAGAACATCCTTCATTTGTACTGAGTTCTTTCTCACAGAGCCATTCCTACATCATGAACTCTGCATCAGCTTCATAATCTCTTTTTATCCAAATTACAACAGCTTTGTAACTGACTGTATTCAGTTATATGGTCATCTTCCTGTTATCAGAAGCAGTTAGAATTCATACACGCGCAACATCCCAAACAATAATATGCATTATTTGCTCGCTTTTTTGCCACTGGATACGTGACGTTTAAGCCCTTGACATCGATAACTAAATAATGGAGAGCATATGAGAACGACACCCTTCTCGGAAGCCCAAGGTCTCCGTGGCCGTTCCTGTTTTGGAATTCCAGAGCCGAACCTCTTCTGGAACAGAAGAAACCAACTCACTTTCGCACACGACAACTTTTCGTCGAGAAAATAGAAGATGCATGTCTCTAAGACACTGCTCAGTATAAAATAGTTGTGAGTTGCTTCGAGCTTTGGTGTGGCTTTTGTTTATTTCTTGCTTCGAGGAGAAGCATGTTTTGGCCCCACTATTTGTTCTGACGAAGGATAATGTGTAGCTGGGAAGGGTTTATTCGTTGTTGAAGTATCAACTATTCCCCTTCATTCAGGAAATTTTGAAAAATTTGAATGCAAATTCGTTGGGGCTCTATGATGTTTAGGCCGCGACCCCCCCCCCCCTCCCCCTCCCCCCAGTGTTATCTTGTACCACAATGAACACCGCTTCATTACTGTGTAAGGATGGGTTTGGAGCAGGTAACAGTTGGTCCGTCATCCAGTTTTCTCTAGGTTACTACAGAGAAATGTGATTGACTGTAAAGCGAAAGCATACTTTGTTACTGGCAGAGAGATCCTCATGAATTTGTAATTAGTGGGCGATGCTTCTAAATTCATTCTCTGATTACAACTGCGGAACCATACTATGAATGCAAAATCACTGCTAACCTGCGCCTATTCTTTGAAATACGATTTACCAAGGCTGCTTTTCGCGCTGCAATATCAGACTCACACAGTGATACGTATAAAACACATTTTGGAAGCCTTCTGATACGCCATAAAAAATGTAGCAACTCAGAAAATCTGGTAAAACCAGTCATACCAGTCAAGAACGGACGGACTTCTGAACTGTACTACAGGACGATACTGCGCTTGCAAA
This sequence comes from Haemonchus contortus, assembly GCA_000469685.2. NCBI lineage: Eukaryota > Metazoa > Nematoda > Chromadorea > Rhabditida > Trichostrongylidae > Haemonchus > Haemonchus contortus. The sequence goes on from LS997565.1 coordinate 16,247,794, forward strand.
CGCCCGATCACTGTACATTTAAATTTTCTTGCTGTTACTCCTCGAAGGGTGAGCGAATAAAAGCTCTTGACGGAGCATAATTAAAGTTTTCAGAAAAATGTGAGAATAAGACGGATAGCCGAGGGCACATTTCACAGCAGAATTGGCTTCCGAGATTCCCTCACTAGGATGAACCTGTGATCTCTGAATAGCCCAGGTGTAACCGTCGAGCCGAGAAACGGCCTAGGTAGGGCGTAAATGGCTCCAAAAGCGCTTTAGCTAACGTGTACAGCCAAGGCAGAGGAGTTGCTTAAGAGCTGTCGAGGTAGCACCATTCGCAGCGGGACCCACACCTTGCACGCAGGCTACATAATGATTGTAGCTAGCAGTGCACGATGGCTCTGACAATTGTACAGCTCGTCCAAATACCACTTCCATACAACTTTTATCACCTCATTTCCATTCCCTTATTTTACTGCTTTTTTGCAGCCATATATTGCTTTTAACACACTGATTTTCGCGTTTTCGTCGCTACTATTGAACTACTTTGGACTATAATTTCCTTCAATCGTCTCAGACTAGATGTCCCTATGTCCAGTGAATTGTGCCTTGAGCGGGCCGATAATGTAGTCACAACTTTTGCAGAATTGAACGCTCCTAACAAACCTATCGTACAGATCCACGATATAAACTGTTTTCTTGAATAGACACTGTTATGCTGTTGTCGAAAGTTCGATGAGTGTTTGGATTCTTCTATGTTTCTATGAGGTTCTGTTTCATGTGCCACTGAAGTAGTAGAGTCCCTCGAGAGTTCGCCGATGGTTTCGTCTTGTTTTCCTTCTTCAGGTTGAGCAGTAGTTTCTCCTTCGACCAGGAATGTCGTCTTTCCATCTGTCGCGCTTTTCAAGATTTCCTTCCAAATTGATGGAACATCTGTTTCTTTTCGAGTAGAGACATAAACATCGCCATGAATTCTTTGGATACTCTTCAATCCTTTGATTTTAAAGTTTTCGTTGGCAGCCACTTTCACACTCGGTTCTGAAATAATCATCATAGAACACCCACGCTCCTTTTCACGTCTTTTTTGCACTTAGCAAACGTAGCTCACGTTCAGCCCTGGAATTGCTGATATATTCAAGCCTTTTTAGGAATGACAGATCCTTTATAGCCGTGTTTCTCTCTACAATTAGGCTTCCTCGAATGATGACGATTTTTTTCAATTTTTCAAATCCTTTCGGAATTTCTAAACTATACGTTTAGTATGAACAGCCCTTCCTTTTCTGTTGATCATTAACTTTTCCTATTTGAATCAAACCTTTCCTCGCACTCGTCGAACTTCTAAATCATAAAAATGACGTAGACGAATACTGACCTTCCAATCCACGAAGAATGAGATCGCCAACAACAACGTAACAGAAATCACTCAACTTTGCGAGATACTGCTCATTGACTTCTCCACCTTTACACTCGTCATCTTGAAAAACAGTGAATGTGATACATAAGCTTCATCCCTTATCCTTTAGCCTCGTCCAGCTAACGTTTACGCGAATTAGCACAGGACAAATATTCTAATAGTATGAATATAATTTAGCTTAATTTCGCACATCTCAAGGTGCGATGTATGCTTGTAGAAGCTGATTAAGTAAAAAGGTTCAATAGATTCTATAAACGAGGAATGGCTGCTTTCATAGTCCGCAGGCAGGCGCGCAGGCGCGCTGGCGCGCAGGCAGGCGCGCTGGCGCGCAGGCAGGCGCGCTGGCGCGCTGGCGCGCAGGCAGGGGCGCAGGCAGTGCTAGGGGGGAGGAGGGAGGCAGACAGTGTGAGGCAAACATCCACGCCCCTTCGAGGGGTTGAAAACAAACAACCTTCGAAGGGGCGTGGACTGTTTGCCTTACACTGTCTGCCTCCCTCCTCCCCCCTAGCACTGCCTGCGCCCCTGCCTGCGCGCCAGCGCGCCAGCGCGCCTGCCTGCGCGCCAGCGCGCCAGCGCGCCTGCCTGCGCGCCAGCGCGCCTGCGCGCCTGCCTGCGGACTATGAAAGCAGCCAATGGGGTTAGAGTAGCGGGCTAGAGTCTCAAGTTCATCAAATCGATTCAACACCTTTTCTATGGTTGGGATACAGTGTTCTTCTCGTGGGCGAAAACCTCCTAGGATAATTGTAGGGCATCACGGTGGCAGCAAAATTCAGGCTTCCAGCTCCACCATTGAGATCTGAAGATCCTGAGGCGTTAATCACTCCCGTCCGAGGGATGCGCCCACGCATTCGACTGCCATTCAGAATCGTAATGGCTTAACGAATGGCTTCTACAATGACTTGCGGTGGCCGGCCGATGTACAAGTCAGTAGTTTTGTCCTCCGAGGCGAGTCTGGTACCCGTTAGATACCTCAGAGAGATGGAAGACTGGAGTGGTCTAAGTGCACATCGATCAGGGATTAGAATCCGTGACCTGTATATGTGAAGTGAAGTGCGCCACTTGCCACTACACCACCTCCTCCTCAGTTTCAGTCGATACCATGGGCATAATAAAAGTTTGACGATTCCAGACAAAAAAGATCTTGTACGCTTTTTCGACAGCTACGAACGAAACTATAACAGTGGACCAGTCGGGCCGCCCGGCTAACACCGGGCTTCCCTCCTTCTTACGGGTTCGCTCGGCTACGCCGGCCGCTCCTCCTTTCTGTGAGAAATTTGCTATGCGTAAATAACTCTTCGAATTCTCCTTTTTCTTTGAAAGCTCCACACCCTCAGTACAGCTCCGAATTGGGGGCAATTTGTTCTGTAAGCCATCTTCGCTGTGTCCGAACAGAACATCGTATAATATCATAAAGGCGATTACTCAGAGAAAAATAGTACCCAGAGACTTCATCGCGGCTGAGGCTACTATGTTAGCTACCATCAACGTGCCACAATGCCATCATCAAGGGTTCTCCTCCTTCTTGGAGCAAAAGGACCTTGCCCGAAAAACATCAAACTAGTAGAATTCTTCCCCTTCTTTTCTAAGTTATTTCGCTGTTTCGCTGGGCGAGAGTATAGACTATCAAATGCCTTCAACAATGTACCTCCTTTTTTCTGCGGACATCATTAACTGTGAATCCAACATTAGTAGCGGTCGGGTAAATTTTGCTAAGAATGTTATCAAAGCAAAGAGAAACCGTGATTTTTCACTTAATCGCAAACTCTGTTGGGTAGCGGTCGTAATCTAATAGCAAGAAGTGAACCAAACTCATCTCCTTATAATCACACCACTTACCCTTCTTGTCAAATGAAACATATCGAGAAGTCAAAGCTAGATCGTAAATAACAAAAGCGCTAAGGAGTGATTTTTGAGTCTCTTCTTCTCTAAGGCTTCTTCTATTGACAGTGTTTCCATCCTGCCTCCTCCTTATGATTTTGCTTTCCAAGTCCACGGGATCAAGGTTTATGTATTTCCACTCATTTATTTTGCGGAAACCCCACCCCTCGGAGCCGGAGTTCGGCCCTACTACTCACCATAAGTGTTCCTACTGCCGCCTGCCTCCTATCAAGTCTAAACCATCCGAGAGCCAAATTGAAAATTTTGGTCCTCCCACCTACAATAAATGTTCCCATCCTGCCGCCTGTACTCCTGCCAAGTTTGAACGCCCTAGGGCTAAATTGACGATTTCGGCGCAAAACCCCGCCCCTGTGCCCGGACTCTGGTCCTGCTACCCACTATAAGTGTTCCCGTCCTATCGCCTGTGCTCCTATAATACTAAGTTTGAACGCTCCTGGTTCACGGGGAACAGGAGTTATAAATTTGCAACCCAAAATTTTTATCGTGCACGCCTCGCTCCCTATGAACGGAGTCCACGTACCAAAGGTGCTCCCATACTACCCCACCTACTCCTACCAAATTTGAATGCTCTAGGCCCACCGGCACAGGAGTTATGAAACTGCGGCCCAAAATTGCTAATACGCACGCCCCGCCCCTTGTGCACGGAGTCCGGTCCTGCCACCCACCATGAGTGTTCCTATCCGGCCCCCCGTATTCCCACCAAGTTTGAACTCTCTAGGTCTACGGGGACAGGAGTTATGAATTCCCGGTCAGACACACACACCGACACACACACACACAAACAAACACACACACACACACACACAAAGGCACCGACAAACCAACAGACACATTTGGCCAGTTATATATAGTAGGATAGGATTCTTGCTGCTGCCGTATAGTCCCCAGCCATCGAGATTTGATGGTCTAAAAACTAGTACAAAAATAAAGTACTACGAAGGAAGAAGAATAGCTAGGTCGCTGCATGACGAGTCGCCACTATTAACGTGAGGGCCAAACCTCTCTGCTACGTTGTAGGAGCGGCATGCTCTATTTGAAGGCCCAGTTTAGATAATTCTGGGTAATCCAAGCTATGACGAAAAATGGAAGATGGAAAATAGTTCGATGAAGGCGAGGAAACTGCGCGAATCGCCGTTTCCAAGTTGGAAAAGACTTTGAAAAAATCGAGAAAAAGGTGGCTGGAAAAATGAGACCAGAAAATGAAGAAGAATGGGACGTTTGGACGAGCTATACAGCGTGTGTCTTCGTGTACGTGTGGGTCCTGGTGCGAGTAACTGACTACGGTAAGCAAAATTCTTTCCCTCATGAGCAAACTTAACAACAAAAACCTAGTGACAGCAAAAAAAGCCCACCTTTTTTGGCTTCTCGTAGTATTAAATCAAATAAGGGATGGCAACAACAAAAAGATCAACTGAGAATAAAGGGATAGCGTAAAAGCATCTCCTCATTACTCGGCGATCAGCTGATTGTGAGTGGGTTCTAGAACGAATATTGATATCTGTATCGCCCTAACGTCTGACGTGACATCAATCGAAGGGCGGGAAGTCTGGGCGATCTCGCGATGGAGCTTCCACTATGCCCTAACTGTTGAGTTTTGGGACTCGACAGCGTTCTTAGGGGCCACTGGGTATCCCTGTGGGGAAAACTCAGAGACCACTTTTGACGTGAACTGTTCCTTTGAAGTAAACCTGTGAGAAAAGAAGAAACCGCTCATGAATATGAAAATCATCATCTCCCTCCCGTAAACTCTGTTATGAGCAATACTGAACCAAATCAGTAGTCTCCGGACATGAACCTCTTTAATAATGAAACCGCAACCTCACCCCCCCCCCCACTTCTTCAACCTTCAACGTTTTTTTTACATATCTCGGTTCGGAAGTTCCTATCGATTTCGATGATAGGCAAGAGGCTTTTCAAAAGGATTAATAACACTGATGAAAGGTTGTTTTAATGACGAGGCAAAAATCAAAACATTCCGTAGAAGCAAAATATATGATTCATAATTTATCAACGGAAATCAAAGAAAATAACAGAAAGGCAAAAATAAACACAAACAATATGAGCTGATGGCTTGTTTATAAATATAGACTCTTACTTGAAACCAATACTTGACCCTGGGTTATTTCTTTGAGACGCTTCCTGGTCTCATGCGGTACGTCTGATTCTTTCGTGGTATAAATGAGCACATTGCCACGAATTCTCTTCAGCGCATATAATCCTTCAACTTTGAAGTTTACGTTTTTATCCACCACTATGGCCACGTTGTCTGAAAATCTTGCATAGTTGTCTATGACAAGGTCTTGGGCTTAGTCATCGGAAAAAAGTTTTTAGCGCCAATTGATGGTGTCATCCATTGAGAAACCAAGCCAGCTCTCCTCTCCTCTCAGACAGAGGAAGAGTGTGACCTAGACAAGTTACAGCATATTCGATGTTAGCTAAAGTGTTGACCACGAACTGCTTGATCTGCCTACAAAAATGAAAGCCGGTAGGGACTATGCCGATGGAATGAGGGTGGGTTTTCTGGTCAAGTTTTTATGGTCTGCACTATGTGATGGGTACGGTGGCACGGCTTACATTGTCTTTTTTGTTGACATTGTTGATTCCGGAGGTAGCGAAAAAAAGCACTTATGGTGTGAAACCTTTTGCAGAAGACGATATCTTGAAGACGATATCTCAACGATGACTGCGGCATGATTTATTACAGAAATGACCGGGGACCTCATTGAACATTACTCTTTGCTGGGCTTGTTATGGAATGTGGTCATGGCCGGTGGAATGCAAAAGTTTCTATAGAACGTGGCGATATATACAATTTTGTGCCTCAAAACTTTTGCACCAAGTCAGTAGTGAACATGTACCGCATCTATCGCAACATTTCTCGTGGAATGAGTTCACCTTTAGTAAGAGTTTCGTCATATTGATCTAAATCATCACTGCTGTATCAACCTTAGCTATGTCATAAGAAAAAGTAGAAAAATTGGTGATGAGCGCTCGCCCGATAATGCTGTTCTTAAAAATACACCAACCAACATTCTACATAAGGACACATGTTCGACCTTCTCCCCTATTCACTACAGTAATATTTACTGAACACTTATGCATTTACTTCGATACTTACATTCAATATCAGTCGCTTCAATTTCCTCCAAATTTGGCAAAAAAGAGAGATCGGGAACTCCGTAGTTTGTGCCTACATAAAGATGTCCTCTGATTTTCACAATCTGGGCCAGCATTCCTATGTTTGGCGGCAAAGCTGAAATTGTTTCCCCTGGTTCATGCATTGACTTTATTTTGAGCACTGTGTTTGTTTTGAAGCTATTCAAAGGCGCACTAGACTGTTTTCACCTTTAAATATCGATAGTAACCAACATTTCACTTAAATTTTATATGCTTTTGTAAGGAGAAGATTCTGAAAGAAATTAAAGTGGGCATTACATACAGGATGTCCCAAAATTATTGGTGCCGATTGATAGCAATGTATTTGAATTTTTCGGCTGCAAAAGACGATGGAATGTCTATGCACGCTAGCTAAAACTGTGTGCTACAACATGCCACAGTAGCATTACAAAATATCTCCCTTGAGCATGGATAGAAGTCAAAGTTTGCTCTTGACTTGATTGCAGACACGCAGGTATCCTCCTCAATTTCTTCCCATCCTTTGCATTCTAGGACTCCAAACTAAGATTGCAAACTCAACAGGTCCTCTTTTAACCAGTGGCCATTCGTGGGACGGGCCAAGTTCTGGAAAAGAGGATGACCGTTCCTCTTCACCAACGAATTCGGGCAGCTGTCGTGGGTACCACTCGCGGGCAAGCTTGGCTCTGTGGGCTGGATAGCGTTCAGCTGGAAGGACTACGAGATGTTTCAAAAAACGTAGTCATTACTTAGAACTTCATTACTTCTATCAGTACGCTGTTTAAGTACTGGTCTTGGTCAATTTTAACATCTGCTCCACCCCAAGAAACCACGAGCGGCTAACCCTTGCCAGTGATTTTCTCGAGAAACAACAATTACACTCTAGATGTTTCTTTCCGGAGCGCAAACGTTTTGGTTATTGAGGGATGGTTTTATCGTGAAAAAAATTTTGGTCAGAGAAAGCAACGAAGAGTTGCGTTTCATCACTCATGTGGGTCTGCGACTTTCTGCAATTTTTTGGCCTCGCATTGTCTCTTGAGATCGGAATTGAAGCAAAGTTTTTGCATACGATCGGAATGGCAGTGTTGCTCTTTTATGACATTCTTCCATCGCGATAACTCCTGTGACCGTGCCCGTTGAATTCCTTTTGATGGGTCACCCAGCTCCCAACCGATTGACAAGCGGACCATTTTAATAGTTCTATCTTCAGAAACACTTCTGCCTACTACCTTTCTACCTTTCCTTGCTTGTCTCTGATTCTATCTCTTTTTTTAGTACGCTCTTATACGGTTATTATGAAAATCTCAAGAAATTTCATAATGCCCTTCCACCTCTCGCGTGTCAATGATTGCAAGTGGCATTGAATGAGCCTTCTCCATCTGGAAGATATTGGGGGATTTTACCCGCTTTGACGGTGAATTATGGTGAGTAGATCATGAAGTGGGTAGTTTTCGGATGAGTTTCTGTCGCTTTTCGCTCGAGAGTCAAACGTTATCGTATATTGTAAAACGTCTCGAATTGCGTTTGAGCCGCTGAAGATGACGATCACGTCGAAACGTTAGGCCGTTAACTTAATAAAGTGTTCCACCTGAAAACCTCGAAGGGCAGAAGAATTCTAATAATGTAAAAGAAAATGCCGAGATTTAAACAAGAGAGAAGTTGAAGATTGTATACATATATATTTCCATGCAAATTTCCACATGAGAGAATCCCACGATGTGTTTTTCTCCTTGTGGTGCATCACTACCCAAAATCAGCTCAAATTACAATGATACAAATTCCGCTTGTGTATCAGTATGCGCTGTTACGGCTGGATTGATTGCAAGTCTAGAAGTGACCTTGATCGAGCTGTCGCCCTACTTCCAGAATGCCTCCTTATCGGAAGCTATTAGCATATTCCTATATCTAATCACATTATCATACGGTACTCAAATGCTATCAAGAAGGGCCTGCCATACTTCGCTCTCTACTCTGGACTCAGCTTACGATGCGAGCGGAGGTTTGGAGAAGGAAGGTAAAGTAGTTTGAGCTGTTGAGCTTTTTTGGTAATGCGAACTATCGAGCGAAGCATTGCGAACAGGTTGCCACAGAACTAAGCTTTTTCAAAAGTTCTCCACATTTCCCACTCTCCGATCTGTGTTTCAAGCAAATCATTGTGTGCTCTCTGAAATTCCCGAAGAAATTAGGCGAAGAAGAGAAGCAGCTGCTCTGACTCTCAGCAAAAGCTTCATATGCAACTCCTGGACATGAGTGAGAGATCACACTGGCTCGCAAAGCCAAAAGTGTTTCGCAGCTACACCATCCACTGATCTTCTGCTAAGGATTAGCATGTCTTCTTCTCGGATCCTGTTCCTATGAATCACATCATATGGGGCCACTTGAAGACGAAGGCTCGGAAGCAACGGGCTGGCTGACCTCCCAGTCTTTATTGCGGAGTCTGCGAGTTCTGGGAAATTTTTGACTGAGCGGTTCATTCGGACCAAACGTTCCATCTACAGTCAAATTCTACTATCTCAGGACCTCACTGAAAAGCGAGGCATTATTCTTGACAGCAAGCAGAAGTTATTTGGCTGTTACATTATTACGGGATACTTACACCCACCCAGAATTCCTGGGGGTCCAATTTAGCAGCAGTGATCAACTGAAATGCTTTTGTGGTCTCTTTTCCTGCATTTGACTAACGTATTATGTCTGTGCGGGTCAGGTCGTTATATCTCCAACTTGAGAGATATAGAGACTATGACGACAAGATCCACGCGATGAGAATTATACGTGAGCAGTTCCGCGCAAAGACCCTAGAGCGCGCAGGATATATCCAGGCGGAGGAGTCTTCCTTATTAGGAGTTAGTCGCCTTCCTGAGGCATTAGACCGAATGATCCGGACATTCGGGATATTTGAAGACCCACGTGAGTCAGGAAGCCTCTTCATGACAAGCCCTTGCATTGATGATTATCGAGATGGAAGTATGTCCTCCTTTTGAGAATCTTCGTCATTTTGCATTGTAAGGTACACCACCCGATTCCCCTATACCATCGCTCTGGAAAATTCAACTCACGCGATTTTTTCCAAAAATGTGTGATCACGGAAACTCCAACACCACGGTATATTTGGGACCTGTAGACTGCGAGGATAAAGAACTCCACTCTGATACAAAAGTCCAATGCTTGTTGTTATACGCGCACGAAGGCGACTGGTCTTTAGAAGGCCCACGTCTCATGGTATCACAGTAACAACATCACGCTGGCAGATGAGTTCGTTATTGCTGCTATTGTGGTATTGCTGCTAGATAGCGGAGTGCAGCACAACCACATCAATAACGCTACTGTGAAAACACTTGGTCTGCAGCCCGTTGACCCGCATCCGCATTACCATGCAAGGCTTTGGGGGTTCGACGACAACGATATCATATCTAAAACAGGTAGCTTTGTGAGATCGAAGAGATGACACAATTGGACTTTCGTTCCGAAGACGCAGATTTGCTACGTTTTTAAGTACACATATTTTTAGGAGTAAAACCAGCTCGCTACACCATTCCATTGATCTGATCACCAAGAAGACGTCGATAATGACGTGCCCATAGAAATGATCATTACTAGGAAATTGTTGAGCTGGCTTTGGGCCTGACGATCCGTTTATGGAAGATTCGGTATGTTGCCTCGAAACAATCACAGCACCGGTACAACACAGTCTGCATAATGGTGAAGAGCCGTAGAACCTGTCGGAAACAGGAGGTATCAGGTATCATCAAAGGTACACTTCACGATAATTTTGAGGTATCCCTTTGAAGTCGGAAAGAGGAAGTATAGGCCGTTAGTAGTTTATTGGTTGTGAAAAAAGTATGTAAATTCGTCGATTTCGAGAATAGTAAGGTTCCTCAAAAATAGTGAAAATAAAGCTTGGACGAGATTACAATGAAGATAGTAACATGGAAGGGTTATTCGGACGAGATTTCAGTGGTTACCATTGCGCAAAGAACTGTCTGCATCAAGCAGTTCTTTGCGCAGTTGCGGCAGCAGTCATCAGTTTGAGCTTGTATAAAGTATTATTATTTCATACTAGTATTTGGCTTCCCTGATGATTGGTGCAGCCTCTACAATGCCGGTGTAACTCGTCCGAGAATAAACGCGGTGCAATGCTTCTGCCTTCATAACGCCTAATATAGGCCGTCCTCTGACCTGCCAACGCCACATATGATATACGAGGGAGCCAAGCCACAAATTTATCCGAGGGAGATATCACATAAGCCATTTTTATCGTAAATTGACCTTTACGAATGTAAACGAATTCCGCTTCGACGAACCATCAGCATACCATATGGCTCATCAAGCAGTTTGATAGGGGACCGTGTAACTAACGCAGTGAGAATCGTCTTTGCTGCTCTCAATCACCAAAAGGGATCACCGAGTCCGAATGACAGCTTGCATCAAGGGCCCACCTTATTGCCAGACCTAACAAGTGCTAGAAAACCACGTTTCCTCGTCAATAGTGATATGAAGGGGCGTTTTGCCAGATACGCCTCTTGAAGAGTCAAGGGACGTCACTAGGATTCTATGACTCCACACCTACATACTATTGCCCACTTGCAAGTCTTGCGGTTCACGCATGCTGCGCGGGTAGTCTTGCCACCACTTTGTGTGCTTAATGTTATCGGTGCGAACAGCACTGAAGATTGAGTTGAGACCAAAAGTACTGCAAGCACATTTTTCATCGCATGGCACAAGCTCCACAGAGTTAATGCTCAACATTCCACCTAAAATCGAGCAAATTTCAGCGCGTGATCGCATGAACATAATGGATAAATTGCTAGTGGTTGAGTGGAATATAATGGGATACTCCTCATATTCGGGAATCTACGGTGCCTTTTTCGGTTACATCAAAATACACCTATAATTGCATCCAGTCCTCAGAGCTATTGCGTCCAGTTTCGATCCACTCGTTTATCTCTCTATATTGTTGTTAAGGCTGATATTCTTATCCAGGTCTTTTTGAAAGGCGACTACTCGTGGGTAACTTCACTTTCATTGAGAGGCACTTGCCTATACGACAGGAAATTGCGACAGCATGAGAAGTTGAACTTGCTCCATATTTGGGGTGACTGCTTGTCATGAGAAAAAAGCTGTCGCCTCCAAAAGAATGTATCTGGTAGGTCCAGTTGAGCACGCGCCACCAAAGAGCTCTTTCGATTTAGATCTCTGGCTACTTCTGACCAACTGAACCAGCTTATGTCTGTCGTTGTCCAGCGATATGAGGGCTACGCTCGACGATAAATTTCAATATTCTACCTGGCTAGACTACGAGTTATTAGTTTCTTCACTTTCAAATAAAAACAGGGTCATCGTTCAGAGTTATCCTTTCATCGTTTCAGACGACTAACGGTCACAATAAGCTGTTATGTCAAGCGGTTTTCTCCTCAAGTTTCTCAAATAGCGCAATTACAGGAGCTCGCTGTGTTCTCGGCTCGCCCAGATGTTGCTCTGGAGGTGGTGCACGGCACTGTGATTACGGCCTTTCGGATAGGTAATTTCTGTGCAGACCTTTATCCTTTATAGTTCGCTCCAACACAGACGTTGTTCCGTTAAAACTCCATGCGCCGACAGCTGACGATTCTACCAAAGAACTTCAACATGTCAAGCCGAAACCGTGTTCAACGTCGTTGACGCTACCTACTACATACAAGGGAAGGATACTTGGTCGCAGTGGCCATTCAGGACGAGTATACCTCCGTAGGTGGTTTCGAGCGCTGATCTCAAATCTGTGTTCCAAATCTGCTAAACGATTCTGGGAACAAAGTTACGGGACCGATGCCTCCCTGTGTTATACCACACTAAAGAACGGATCACCGAGTCGAGTAGAGACCGTACCTGTGCAATGGTGGCCGAGCGGGAAGTGTAGTGGACTGGTAGACATGGCATCAAGGTTCGATTCCTTAATGCATGCGCTCGTTTTGCTTTTCCATGAAATGAGTTCTGAACGCCTGCAAAATGTGTTCTGGGCTCAATATTGGGCATCTACGGAGCTCTCGCACGGTTTAGGATTCCGGGGAATAGTAATGCGATGAAAAAAATTTAACCACTTCTGACCGTATATATATGTGCGCCTCCCTACCCCGAGCACTCAAGATGGTGTTTCGAAATCTTCTGCAGCTCCCTGCACCACTTACAGTATCTGGCGGTCGAATGAGTCATCCGAACACAGCTCTCTTTGAGGGGGTTCGGCCCTCACGTTCTACGAATATTGTCCGCGCTTTGTAAGTGGAAGTGAGAGTTAACTGGCATTGCTGAGGAAAAACTGTAGAGCAATAATTTATCGTCTTATGTTCACATATGATTATCCGCTAACTTTATTCTTGAGGTGAACACCCTTTCAAGGGTCATCCATGGTAAATGTGATGGTGCGGTGAGGCCTGATACCATGATGCTGTACACAAAACCCTGAATCCACCAACGGCTTGCTTTGAAGTTTCTCCAATGGTCTTCCATTGTTGATTTGAAGCGGTATCCGGTGGAAATGACTGTCGTGTGAAGGGGTCTATATATAGATATCTGCTATTCTCCATAGGTGGGCAGATCCGTTCGCTTCCTTTGCACCTAATGTTGCGAGCAATTAACCAATTCGGACTATAGGAGACTACCGACTCATCTACCAGCGACATAAAATTGGAGCTCATGGGTCAGATCACAGACTTGAAAGCTACGTTTCACTCCGGAACCTCTATGTCTTTCCCAAAGTACGGGTCCATCGTCGCTGTCATCATCAGGCGACCGCAGAAGATCATTGTGATCGCCTTCCACAGACTCGACTTCCTCCCGAAAGATAACGGGCTTGTTTCTACAGCATCGAGAAGTACGGTTCAAAAGCTCTTCATTACCGCTTCTTCCTATATGGTACCCACGTTATGCTGCAAGAGCGAAAGTCCTCCATCAAGTATGATGACACCACCTTCGGTCACAAGATTTGCTGGTAACATATAGAATAGCTTTTGACGCAATGAATCATTTAGAACCTTTCTCTTTGAAGCCTCTTGAGCTCATTTTAAGAAATGTTCGAAATCCTCTTCTGTTCGAATGTAACTCCACCCTTATTCGGCCAGTGAGGGTCAAAAAAACCTCTCTTGTAATCCATTTCAGTGTACCTTAATTGTCAGGGTGCTCCGTAGAGGCCCAATATTGAGCCTAAAAACGTTTTGCAAGCGTCTAGAACACATTTTATGAAAAAGCGAAACGAGCGCATGCACCAAGAAATCGAAGCTTGATGCCATGTCTACCAGTCCACTACACTATCCGCTCGGCCACCATTGCACAGGTACGGGCTTTGCTCGGCTTGGTGATCCGTTCAGCACTGTGCTATAACACAGGGAGAAAATGGTTCCCGTAACTTTGCCCCCAGAATCGTTTAGCAGATTTGGAACAAAGATTTGAGTTCAGCGTTTGAAACCACTTACGGGGGCATACATCTCATCTTGAATGGCCACTGCGACCAAGTATCCTTCCCTTATAGTTCGGTTAAATTCCGTCTGACAGCAAGATTTTCTTTCCTTTGTACTACCTTTTCCTTCCCTTCTTCCTTTTAGTCTCCTAATCTCAATGCACTGCTCTCTTTGCGTTCTGTTGTTATTACTCTGGTGAGACAGAGGTACAATTCTTCTTCTCAGCGTGTCGTTCCGAAAGATTGCAGCTTTAGGTGTATCTGGTGCACGCATGTCGGCCCGTGCAGCCTACTAGATGTCAAGCCGGGACCCATCACATAACCCTGTATAGGCATGGAATTTCCCAACGACTTGGCTGGCTGTTGCCAGCTGTAAAATCGTCATTGCGAGCTCTGCAGCCGTGTGCCTCTTCTAGAATTTCATTGCATATTCTTTTCCAATTCTACATTATACTATATACATTGCATCCTACTTTCTACATACTACATTATTTCCAATTTGTTGAACTTTAATCATTATTACGCACACATTCTCATAAAATTGATTCTGTTTGTCCTGTTTATTGGTCATCTTCACTACAGCTCGAAAGTCGCGCCATGTCTATTTTCAGAGTCATGTGAAGCATTTTTAAAGACAGTCCCATCTACGATAGGGAACTAGCTTGATATGCAACAACTGGCTCCTGACTAATGGAGTAGCTCAGGAAGCACTTTTCTTTCTTCAGTGCATAATTCTTACAATGTTCTGTTTCGTTTATAAGTGCACCGATTTCAGGTAATGTTCCTGCCGTTGTGCAGACGCAGACAAATGCGCCAGCTACTTCAGCTTCAGCAAGAGGTGCCTTTGTATGTGATTTACCGTGCTAAGACTACAATTGGGTCTGAATGTGCTTCTTTCAAGCCTTCCAAGATTGTTCTAGTTTGTCGGCCAACGTCTCAGCGAGCTCCGCTTTGGTCAGAGCCTTAAATGGTCAAACGCATAGGTGGCTTGCTGACTCACAAGCCTCAACAGGAACCTCAAGAAGGCCCAACTCGAATAGCGAACTTTCAACGGCACTTTTCGAAGAGGCAAAGACTGCTTACCTTGTAGTCCACCTCTAGGGCAAAACGACCACCCTCGCACCAAAGTTACTCAGAAATGACAAGCCCTCTGACCTCCTGTAGATAAAGGTCACAAAGGTCGAGGAAGTGTGCGAGCTCACTGGTTACGGCTACACACACATCTTTTCTGTCCATTTGGGGGTCTCTAGCCGTGATTCGAACACCGGACGAACACCGGACACGAAAACGTCAAAAGATAAACCTGCGTTGTACAAAATCAGATGAGCTCCCAGGGGGGTTACATTTTTCATTCAGTCAGCAGCTCACTGCTTGGCTTACGGTACCAGTTGTACTTGCTATGCTTCGTGTCACCTGGACGTGGATATTCAAAAAGGGCACCTTGTCCTCCACGGGCTTTTCGTTGACGTGATAAAACTATTCGGTTGTTTTTTGTCGCAACAAAAGAAATTACCAAATACACTTCAACTCGGACGAGTGTTGCACACGTGATCGAGAGCGCTTTATCTTCCGCTGTTGATAATTCGAAAGTGCCGATTGAACTGGCGTTTGCCACACGAAAGCCGGCTTTGTAACAGTCCAAGGAAGTGCCACGTAATGTAGTTTTGAGGATGGGGGGAGCTCATCAAAAATCGAGAGGAATCCGAAGACTTAGTACAGCATGTCGTTACCGATACGCAGGTTGAACCAAAAAATGCTCCTCCAATACCTAATTGGTGAGTGGAGGGGGGGGGCGCCTTTCTCTCACCTGGTAAATAGAACAGTTTGCACTCCGTCAACTTCCGAGCTCAGCTCACAGGCTAGAGTATGGGGTTGCAAAGAAGGTGCATTTGCACCTATGTAGATATATAAGGTAATATTTTGACAGATTTTATGAAATCAGATATTATGAAATAAGCGACCATCCTAGTGCTATATCACGAGATCGTTACTCAAAAAAACCTAGTAGATGCACTGAAGTGGTAAAGGGTCCTGCACAGAAAATACGATTCTAGGATTCTGTAGACATAAGCTGCTGCCAAGGGAATGATTCCCAAAAATTCAAGCTGAGCTTTCATCAGCATCACATGAGCTCTATCACCAAGGATAACATAACGACTATCTTAGGCACTAAAAAGCGCGGAACTGTATACCACATTCAGATTTGTGAGTTCTCTGCCGCTTTTCAAATGAGCACGTAAGTGCTTCTCCGGTGCAGTTTCGGTTTAAGCCTGAGAGAGCAGAAAATCATTTTCGTCGCTAGACGAAGAATGATGCCAAAACTGTGCACAGCTTGAGTGCAGTATATACTTACCATGCAGATTTCGAAGAATTAAATTGCCATCGATGGTGTTGCAAAGGCTGTCCAAGCGGCTGAGGTAGATTTCACTGACAGTTCCCCCTCTACACCGTACCACTTAAAAAGAAACCGTTTAAAAAAAACAACTCTCCCAACATTTTTTGTGATTTGTTAAATATTCATTGCCTTTGAGAGAATATCATATTCAAAATGAGAGTTGAGAACTGAGATTTCATATTTAAGAACTTTTTCATGTAAGACAATCGTCAAAAGCTAGCTATAGGGGCCGGGGTGATGAGATAGAGGAAGCAGGCATTTGGACGTTTTGTTTTACCAAAGGAAACATCATATTCGAGACTTCCTCTTGTTATATCTAGGCACTCATCTTTCCGTTCTATTTCGAACTTTTTTATACCAATTCAGAATGCTTCCGAAGTATTCCGTGCAGAGGTAGATTACAACTAGTAACCCGGTTTAGATATAGTGGAGAAAACTTGTGAGCCACTTTCCTGAATTCCCATCTAAACAACAGGGATATCTTGGCGCATCCACCTAAAACCAATAACTAAAAGCAAGTGGGGCATTGCGGTTTGAGATGGCGAAAATTGTTTATAAGGTTGACTGGAAAAGAGCGGGATCTTCAAAAAAAGGGAGATCAATACCCGGTAATTATCGGAGTATCGAATCTCTTGCAGGTCACGCGACCAAATCTTGAAGTAGGGACTTTTGGTTTCCCATCGTGTTCCGCTCCGTCAGTTCTGGTGCGAGAACAGCATTGCCAAGCGCGAACTTTACGAGATTTTGCGGGTAATAAAAAATTTCTATCACAATCCTTGGGCAAAGGCTGGTTCACAGCCACCTGTATGAACGTCTCTGATTACCTCCCCCATTCTTTCATCTGCCCCAACTGTCGAGAAAGTGACTACATGGCATTATTTTTGTCTACTTTATCGCATGCGTTTCCATGGAGACGAATAATGAGGAGACCGGGGGACCTTAACGATAGAAGGTGGAGGAATAGTTGACCTCAAGAGTGTGAAGCCTGAAACTTCTCTGGGAGGTCATTGTAGGCAATGCCACGGAAACGTAAAGCTTAAGGTGTCAGTCAGGGGTTTGATGCAGGAGCCCACGATCTGTTAGCGGGAATTTCGGGGAGCATTCTGGGTGGGTGCAAAAACCTTAAAACAAAGATGAGGGATCAATGCCTGGTCATAAGGAATGCTTCGTTCTACGACCTATGATGGCTGAATTGTCAATAGCTTCAAGACGGGATCTGGCACCAGGAGTTCATCGACTGCGAAATAGTTGAATAGGAAGATCTCGTCCACGTTCAAGGTAGACTCCTGGTTGTAATGTACCTTGCTAGATATTTATTTTCCATTCAGTTATCTTTCAAGATATTTATTTATTTTCTATTTAGTTATACTCGAGCCAGCCAGGGAAGGATCCCAAGTCGAAGTAGGCATTTGAAATGAGACATACACTGTTGTACGCATTTTTGGATGCTGAGTTCAAATCTGCTTTCCAAACTTGCCAAACCTTTCTCTGAACGGAGTAGTGTAGAGTAGAGTAGATGAGGGTGGTTTTAGGGAGTCTAACATAAGAAAACTTAAGTCGCATGGATGGGCCTTGTTGCACAACGGCTGCTTGGCGTAGTGGTAAAAGTGGCGCTTTTTGGGCGAGAGGCTAGAGTTTGAGTTTTGTGGGGGGGGGGGGGGGGAGGGAGGGGGGGGGGGGGAAGGGGATTTTTCCATTATATGAATTTTTCCCTTACCAACTAGAAAATACTCTCATGGTGATTTTATTACGTCTTATGACTCTTTACTGTTTTGCTGATTCCTTCTCCTACCTACCTATCTCTCACCGAGTGGGAGTTTCCTCGGTGGGCAAAATTTGGAGGTCTGGGTGAGAAAATTGCGTATGATAAGCAATGATGACGCTAGAGTGGGTGTTGATGCTAGATTACGACGACGGGTACGACGGTGCGTAGCAGCTCCGGACTTACCTACAATGGCACTGCTGATAGTAAACTCGAAGGCAAGAAAGCTAGCCAGTTCGCCTTACCTCTACAAAAGCAGGTGAAGGGAATGATACCCTACTCGAGACTACCACGAGGCTATTACTGCCGATGAAAGCTTATTTCTTATTTCCTTTTCATGATCTCAACTTTTGCGGGTACACACGAAACCCCATTCTTCGCTTACTACCGCTTGTCTGCTTTCAAGCTAGATTTAGGAAATTACTCTTGTGTTCATAGTATGCCGGCGGCTACTTGAGCTCTCGCTCGGGTGACTTTGTGACGCCTACACAATTCTGTTTTCCTTCTGTTTTGAGGTTAGTAAGTGTAAAGCAATGAGCTGTGAGGAGTTCTTTTTTCATCCTCTGCTCCCACTGTGAGGAGCCTCTTTGTTCCAAGCATATCGAGCTAGGGTATCACGTTGGTCCATGAAGTGGCAAAAGTTATCCTACTGAGAATATAGAGTGCAAGGGCATGCGAGTAAGACTGAAGTATTACTTTATGTGGATAAATATCAGCAAAGGCCTTAAAAGTCATAAAGCGTGATAAAAACACCATGAGAGCATTTTCTAGTCCTTAAGGGACAAATACTAAATAATGCAAAAACTCCGACCCCCACAAAACCCGAACCCTCTCCTCTCGTCCATGAAGCGTCACGCTTACCACTACACTAAGCCGCCGTTGAGAAAGGAGGCATATCCAAGTAATCTAAGTTTTCTTATGTTGAGCTCCCTCAAACTACCCTAATAACTACGTTCAGAGAAACGCTCGGCAGATTTGGGAAGCAGATTCGAATTCAGCATCCACAAGCACGTACAGCAGTGTAGGTCTCATTTCAAATGGCCACTTCGACCTCAACCGATTTATTTATTATTTACTTATTTATTTATTGGGATCCTTCCCAGGTAAGCTGAAGTTTGGAGTGACGTTAGACAGGGAAGAATCTCGAATATTTTCGGTCCCTAGATCCCAACGAAGGAGGCAAGGTCAAAACCTTGGCCAAATAGAAGCGTACAACATTTCGGCTGAGTTTTTATAAGGACCCCCATACTACTGAAGCATTACCGACCCAGTTCTTGCTTCCTGGCCTCCGCTATCTGCTGTTATCAGCTACAATTTCTGAGACCTGGTATGTAATTATTCATCCGTTCAATATGCTGCATTCTGAGTGAATCATTTCTCTTTGTTGTAGAATAGCGAAACAAATTGGTTAGCTCCTCTCTGTAAGTGCACTGTCTTATCAGCTCTTAACAGCTATCATCACCTTCACCTCCTTTCATACCATCTACACACGCCATGCCATACATCGCTTCTAGCCCTGTTAAAAGCTGATAAGGCATGAAAAAATTAGGTTCAATTTTGACTCTAGAGGTTTCGAAGGTCAAATTTCTTCTGCGTTAATACACCGTATTGTATTTTTTATGATAATTAACTTTTTCTAAGTACGAAGCACTTACTAACCTATTAGATGAATTTAATTTTACTTTTTTTCTCCACTATATGAATGAAGTGGGGCGAAGACGGTGTAGTGGAAAATGGCGCACCTTCTTGCACGTACTGTCATGGGTTCGAATCCCGGATCGATTTCCGCCCAGGCCGAATAAGCCTCCCATCATTGCGGGGTGGTTTAATTGGTAACAAACTCGTCTGGGAGCATAAAAGCACTGATTTAAATATCGGCTGGTCACCGCAAGTCATAGTACAGGCCAAATAGGCATTCACTACGCCATTACGATTCTGAATTGAAGTCGAATGAGGGGGCGCATTCCCTAGAAGGGATTGATCAACTTTATCTTTTTCATCCTTTATGAATGAAGTTGATCGATGAAAATCATTATGTCAGTAACAGAAACTATTTGACTTACGGCAGCTTTCGTTCCATGACATTTGTGATTCTACATTGCCTTCAACATTTTTTCTCACATCGACTATACGACATATGCTCGTGTTGTTATGAAACCAAAAATGCGGTTTAGGGCCAGTCACTATCATTTTCAGGATTGCTGCCATATTCCTTAATCTGTAGTTGTTTACTATCCTTACTATCCGAGCTGAAATGAAAAGCCATGATCCTCTGTATGCTAGTTGTCTGCGAAATCTAACAAATAAAATTCTCACGTTGCCAACCATCAACGGTAAGTTTTATGAGCGTATCCAAGTCTGAATCCGATATGTCGTCTATAGTTATGGTCCCATAAACCTTTCCTATCTGCTTCCATACATGCTTCTTTTCACCTTCTTCACCTTTATAGGCCAAATCACCAACTAGTGCTGTACAGTCGTTGCGTTTCATAGCCATTTCCATTGTACAGTCTAGAATCTCTCAATTAGAAGTAAGATGAACAAAGTGGTATTACGGATACTTTCCAACAGCTGGGAATAAGTGTGCTTCGACTGGGAACATGGTATATACCCACATCGGAAGGTGGAACAGAAAAAGTAGGCCCCAGAAGAGAGTTCAATTAAGGTAACTACCAAAAAAAGTAACTTATTCGATGGATGTCGAACGATTAAGTTGAGATCACTTTATGACTGTGCTGATATAGTTGGAACGATAAAGTGGGAACCCAGCACTGAAAATTCTGATCTGGGGACGGAGTTAGAGGAAACTGTGCTATTGGTAAAGAAGTGACCTATTAAAGATGCGGTCAGCGACCATGTCAGTCGGAAATGAGTGGTGTCGAATTGCGTCGAATAAGAAAATCAATTTCGAGAAAATAGTAGTTCGGCTAACCGTACGGACTGCCAACGTCCACTGCAAATGGGGCATTGAAGACTTGATCGCGCCGCAGCTTCTCATTAGCTCTAATGAATACCTCCTAAAACAACATCCTCTCTCCGCTGATCCTTCTCCTTTCACGAAGTTATGAATTGTTTTTGAGAGGTATTTTCCTCCATCCGTTGGCACAATGGTAAGAGATGCCTCAAAACGGGTAATCTCATTTCATAATTCAACCAGTTTCATGAATCTCATCGTGTGCTATCTAAAACACACCAAGCGAACGCTAAACATTTCATGTTCAAAAATACAGCAAGGATGTTCGCGATCTGGCTAGGAGCTGTGATGGGAATAAAGATTAATATTTACAAAAAAAACGGACAAAAGTCACCCAAGCTAACGAGACTGCAGTGCCACTTTTCGAATGCCAGAGTATAAAGGTTGGCTGCGCTCAGCGATGACGTTTTGCTGCACGGTTCAAACCTTTCAATTTCAGTTGAAGCAACGCAGCGATATTGAGGCAAGATACTAGCGAACTTATCCAGTCGTGAAAATCCTTGCCATGGCTACTGAGATGCAGATCTTCAAAATCGGCGAAGCTGTGTTCATCGCTCCTTGCGCTTAAGGCAAGATGAGCTCCACGAAGGAGTAAACCGGAACAAAAAGCATGGTTCACGGCTTAGATTAAAAATCTTCATCTGCAGTTAGAGCTGATCCAATGATCACATCGCACAAAGAATTTCACGAGGGTGGATGCCACGCTTACAACGAAATCTATTGTAAGATTTACAAAATGCGGTTCATTGACGCTAAAAGTTACGAATAAGACCGCCAGTCAGATAGATTTTGTGCTACCATCACGAAATCGAATGGATATGGGATCACCTGTGTCACCTTTATGACCTGTACTCCCGTTGATCGTCGATTTCCTCGAGCGGGCGCCAGTAACGTCTCCATTCGTCCCTGTCGCGAGCCAGAATAGTCCAGTGAATCGCACTCGCTCGAGGGACACGGAGCAAGACATTCCTTTCGTTAAGAGCTTTCGTGGAGAAGTCTGACCATCTCGTTGGCGGCCGTCCTGGTGTTCGGTTGACGTCTCGAGGGATCCAGTCCGTAACCGCCCTGGTCCAACGGTCATCATTATATCGCATAACGTGTCCGGCCCACCTGATCTTCGATCTCTTGGCGTGAACAACGGCATCCTTGATCTTCGTTCGTCGACGGAGCTCGGAACTCCGGACTCCCTTCTGCACTTGCGTGTATAAGGAAATTCCGAGCATCGTCCTTTCCACAGCGCGTTGAATGACGCTAACTGCATGCTCATCCTGCTTTCGTAGAGTCCAAGTCTCTGAGGCGTATGTCAGAGCAGGAAGGACCGCAAAGGTGAGCGCGGAGCCAGATGTTCTTCGTTTTCTTCACTGCTCCCTCGATATTCTTAAATGCTCCCCACGCCGCGCGTTTCCGCCTGCTCAGCTCCAGAGCTCGGTCGTTTACCATGTTGACTTCTCGACCTAGATACACATAGCTGGAGCATTCAGAGATATTCGTTCCGTTCAGCATGAAAGGAGCATCAGGTACCAACCCGTTTCGCATGAACATCGTCTTCGTTAAGTTCAGTCTCAAGCCGATCTTTCCACAAGCGTTGTCAAATTCGGCCAGCATTTGTTCCGCCTGCTTGATGTTGGGTGTTATAAGCACGATGTCATCTGCAAAGCGGAGATGATGTAAGTAGCGGCCATCGACCTCCACTCCCATGCTTTCCCATTCCATATGACGCACGACTTTCTCGAGAGCGGCACTGAAAAGTTTGGGCGAGATGGTATCGCCCTGTCGAACCCCTCTCTTCACGTTGATGATGACTTCTTTATAGAATGGCGAGATCCTGGTCGTGAAGTTGTTGCAGAGCTCACGAAGCATCCTTACATATTGAGTAGGGACACCCTGGTTGCCCAGGGCTTCAATTACCGCTTCTGTCTCGACGGTATCAAAGGCTTTCTTTGAATCTATGAACGTAAGACATAGCGGCATTTTGTATTCTCGCGATACTTCAATGAGTCTTGTAACGGTGTGGATGTGATCGACTGTGCTGAACCCTCTCCGGAACACTGCTTGCTCGCATGGCTGCCCTTCATCTGATATTCTGCCAATCCTGTTAAGGATGACTCGTGTGAAGAGTTTATAAATTACAGACAGCATTCAAATTGGGCGATAATTGCCAATGTCGTCTGGATCTCCCTTCTTATACAGCGACACGGTCTTGCTAGTTTTCCGCGAAGCGGGCACTTTGCATTGCGACAGGTACCGCGTGAAAAGCCGGGCCAGGGTTTTGACAATGACTGGCGGAAGGCTCTTCAGATGTTCTGCTTTGATCCTGTCGGGACCGGGTGCTGTACCATTCCTCATCGACGTGATGGCATGTCGAATTTCGGAAGGGAGAACTGGAGGGACGACGTAACCGTCTTGCCTAAGATGGCAGGTAGGCATGTAGACGTGGCTGTCGAAGAGATCAGAGTAGAATTCGTAGATAACCTTCTCCATTGCCCTTCGGGATGCAGTAACTGTTCCGTCAGGACGACGAAAGGAAGTCATCTTAGTCTTGTAATTGGCGAAATTCCGTCGGGCATTGCTAATGCTCTTTCCGGCCTCGGCGGCTTCGTCCATAACTGCTGCTCTTCTCTCTTTCAGATCTTCCTTTATCGCCTCTCTGCATAGCTTCGCAAGTTCGGACGTTTGTTGATGATTGCCTATAGCTCGCGCGATACCACGCTGGCGTATCAGCCCGAGAGGCTTCGTAGAGAGACGTTTCTTGACATCTTTGAGACTCTCAGCTCTCCTGGCGCAATCGTGAAGATGTTCGACGAGCCGGTCGTATTCTCCATCGATGTTGTCGTTGACGGAATCTTCCCACAAACTCGCCAATGGAGCAAAGTGATCCCAATAGACCACAGTCTTGGGGCTTCGTTTCCTGAACTTCGCAGCTCTCTCCACGCACTGAGAAAGAGACGATGGTCTGATCCCGTGTAGAACTTCGGAACAACAGCGACGTCAGTCAGGCAAAACTTCCGATTGACGATGATGTGATCTGTTTCATTATGGAACTGTCCACCAGGCGACTCCCATGTCCATTGGGAATGAGAGGGTTTCTGGAACTGCGAGTTACCATGGATAGTGTGGGTCGACATGATAAATTCTGATAGCCTTTCACCCTGCTCATTCCATTCCATTCCGTAAGTCCCGATGTGCAGCTCTTCAGTCTTTCTCCTGGGGCCAATCTTGGCGTTGAAATCACCGACGATGACCTCGAAGAAGGAATGGTCTTCTCTGTAGAGCTTCTCCAGATCCATATAGAACGCCTCCAGCTCTTCTTCATCGCAGCTCGATGTTGGTGCGTAAACAACAAAGACCGTTAGAGCTGGGGTTGAGCAACATCTTCTCAATCGCAAACGTCCGATTCGGGTTGTCAAGCTTTCGTACGAATCGATGTTCATGACCAAGTGCGTGTTGACGAGGACACCTACACCGCCGACGCCTCTGCTGTCGCATGTTCTAAGGAACAGTTCTTCTCCAGTTTCAAATACAGCGTGCAGCGGGCGGTGCCTTCTCGTTTCGGTCAGTCCGATGACATCGTACTTGATTTTCCTAGCTTGCATTATCAGGTCTTCTATACACGCTTCCGATGCAAGCGCCCGTGCGTTGAAAGTACAGATCGCCATCTTAGTCCTTCTCCTTTAAGGCAGCCTGTTTTGGCCCTGAGATTTTAGCAGCCTCTCTTAAGCGGTCCTACCCAACGCTGCCGTATTGGGGGCTCCCTCAAGTTCAAGGGAATGAGACCCATTTCTGTTAATGTTTTTGGCATGAAATCCACGTGTAACTTGCCAGGCTCTAGCTGGGGGGCCTACTCTTAGCCGTGGGGACATGCGGACGTGCCATTGATTTATATACATATATAATTTTTTACAAATATAATTGAATGGATAATGAAAGCTCCGAGCAAAGTTGCCATCGAACAGTAGAAAAATGCTGGCGATAGCTTCCGGACCATACAAGCCGACATCTGATGTTAAAGACGAAAGCATGTGGCAGGGCAACAGGTTGCCTCCCTTTTGGTAGGAAGATATTTCTCCGAACGAGTCCTTGTCTTCAGTCCAGAACGCAGTGGTTTAGACGTAATGTACCGAGGCTTAACTTAACGCGTGAAGAACGAATTCAACCGCGACCTCGGGCGGACGGGTGAGGGGGACTCAAGCAAGGGAGCCGCCATCCCTCCAGTTCATCGACAACTACCTAACCACAGCTTGGATATGGGATAGGACCGCAAATGGTGAGAAGCCTGCGCATTTGTTTGCAATATGGACGGAATAAACAAAGACGTTTACAGACTGTGTTTGAAATATGCAGCAGTACCACTCTCAACAAGCTAATGATGAAAAAAGACATAAAAGTTCAACCTCTTGTTTTATGACCATACTTTTGCTGAAATCTATCCTCTCGAGATTGCTATTTCCATATACCACGAGACTATATTTATACTCTGTATGCAAGAAAGAATCGCGTTGTCAAAAACAAATCAGACTTCAAATATTTTTTACCACAAAAATCAGTGTTCCCCTTCAAACTCATTATTGAGCTTAGTGGAATTTTCTTCAGCTTGTCGAGATTTGCCATAACTATGCAGCCAGTAAAGTTCAAAATTTGCTGAAAAAAGTGGTATTTGGCATTAGTTCGCAAGGACTCATGTCGATGTAGAGAGTGCGTTGTCGCATACGAGTATTGTTTAGGGAAGAAGGGCACAGAACAGCTTCATCCCCAATGATATATCAAGACTAAGAAATTGAGGTTTACTGGTATCTGAAGATAGTTCAGCTTAGAACTGTGTTTGGCTGATATTCATTGACACAGTGCTGAATACCTCACCCAAACAGCCGTATGCCCTAGCAAATCGACTGCCCCATTCAGAAAGGGCCAATTTGCGGCTATCTGGTCAATCACACTCTACACTTTCAGAGTTAGCCCCTTAATCTGGTGGATGGGGTTCAATGATCCTGTCAATTTCGAGCACTTCCTTCCATCAACGGTGTTTTCTAATGTCATTTTCGTTTTAAACAGGTCATTTTGATACTCCGTTGGGGCCCTTCATCGTTGCTTCCTTGAGCATCGAATTCCACACTTCGTAGCTTGGAGTGGCACTATGACCATCAGATTGTGTTCATATCGCAGAGGCTACTATTCCAACTTTTTTTTGCTTCGAGTACGTCTCCGAATGATACAGCCACTTCCGATTCTCCCAAAAACTCATAGTAGACAATATTTCTGAAAAAATAGGTCAAAGAAAAAAATGTGTCAAATCTGAATTGCAATTCGCATTCTCAACAAATTCCAGCTCGGAGAAGCAATCATTTTTTGGTCAATTTTTCAGCAAAAGGAGCTTTTCCAACGCCTTCAAATGATAAGCCACTAACAAATTTATTTATTTCACAACAAACGTACAACAAGGAGAGAAAGTTGCAAAGTCAATAATTTGTTGGTCCACCATTCCTTCGAGTTACTCCAAAATGATCTAGGCTCAAATGAAGACTACCGACTAGCTCTTGGTCAAGTTGGTGTCATGCTTCGACGATCGCTATTTCCAACTTCTTGACGCCTTGCAATTGCTCGTTTTGGGCGTGAATCTTCCGCACCATGAAGCCTCATAAATTTTCCATCGAATCCAAATCGGGGCTGTTCACCGGCCAGAGCGAAAGTGCAATACGGAGCCGAGAGAACCATGCTTGGGTGCTTCTGCTGTTCTGGATTGAGGTGTTATCTTGCATAAAAACAAGTTTTCGGTGCCGATTATGACGCCAGAAAGGGAGAAGTGCACGGCGCAAAACAGTCCGATGAAAGGACGAGTCCATCTTCTTTGGTACAAAGCATAAACGGATGCGCCTACTTGATGAAATCGTCGCCCAAACCATGATTAATCCTCTCTCGAGTTTTCGTCTAGAAAACTGAAGTTTTTCCTTCCACAGGTCAAGCCAGTAAAATTGGTTCCCGTCTGAACAATCACAATTGAACTTTTTCATACGAAACAAAACAACAGAAACCATCAGGAGAAGAAAGGTCAAGTGTCAGCACACGACGAATACCTTAATCCGCTCGATTCACCTGCACCTTTTGACCGAAAGCGACCGGATTTTCTCGATGTCCTTTTGTCACGCGCACGCATTCTCCTCTTAATGATAAACTTGGACTTCCTGATCACCTTCCAAACAATGTTTCCCGAGACGCTGAAGTTCAGAGACGATCGGATTCCCATACAGGACTTGGTGGAGTTCGACGCTTTCCTCAAAATACGGCGCTTGTCGCCGTCAGACAAAAGCGAGTCCAGCACTTCTTCTGGTTCTAAATGCTACAGAATTATTGATGAAGCTATCCACAACTGCATGATATCGACCCGAAACTCGTGCAATTCTGCGTTTCGATTGTCCGTGCTTCTTTTTTTCGCTAGGATTTGACCCTCCTCGAATTCCCAAAGAAACTTACTTTTTTCATTGCCTGAAAATGAAGAACGTTACATAGACAAGGCAATTTCGCTGGTTGAACTAAAAAACGACACGAATAGCGAATTGGCTGTATCATTTGGAGACGTTGAAAACCACGCTTTACTGGAAAATTGACGAAGAAAAACCTTTGTTTTCTCGAGATGAAAGTTGGTGATAATGTGCGAGTGGCAAATAAGACCTGACGCATTCTTTACTTCGGTACTTTCTCAGAAACATCGTATACTCTGAGTTTTTGAGGAAATTAGGGGTGGCTGTATCATTTGGAGATGCACTGTAGGTGCTATGCTACAAGTGATGTATGTGTGTGTCTTTGTGTGTCAGTGACTTTGTGTATGTCATTATGTGTGTCGTAATGCGTGTTGTTGTGTAGGTGTGCGCAAGTGTGCTTCTGGTGTATGTTGGCATGTGTGTTGATGCGTTTCAGTGTGGGTGTGTGCCTGTACGTAGGTATGTCTGTTGGTGTGCATCTATGTGAGTGTCGGTGTATGTGTCTGTGTGTGTGTGTGCCCATTTGTAGTCGGTATGTATCGGGGTGTGCCAGTATGCAAGTCTCTGTGCGTAGGTGTCCGTCGGTGAATATGCATCGTTGCGTGTGTCAGTGAATGTGTGTAGGTATGTGTGTCAGTGTTTGTCTTCGTGTATTTAGCTATGTGTATCGCTGTGTGCGTCGGTGTGTGGCTGTGTGTGTCGAAGCGTGGATGTCGGTCTATGTGTGTCTGTGTGTATATCGGTATGTGTGGTTGTGTGTAGATGTATTTGTGCGCGTGACAGTGTGCGCTTAGGTGTCACTGTGTGTGTCAGCAAGTGGGTCGGTGTGTGCGCCTCTGTGACACGGGCTCTTAAAACTGGTACAGTCATATCGAAATTTATCTTCTCTAGTCTACATTAATTTAGTATTTATTCAACCATCAGTCATCTAGTATCACAGTCCAGTCTCATATGTTATATATTGAGTGTAACAATAAGTTCGCCTACCGACCATCATTTGCTGTCGTTTACGTCTTCCTTTACCAAGAACAGTTGGGTCGGCCGACTCAGCCTGGCCTCAGTCCTTACTTTCCAATAGAAAATCTAGTTAATGGGAGGAATCACCTTCTAATCAGTACTAAGAGGTGGAAGGGAGAAAAAATGGTAGCTGAAGATATCTGAGCTTAGGAATGGTTCTAGGATAAAGACAATCGACTCACCCCGGTGGTCCTTCCCTCCTGATGCTCAGCTCAAATAATTGCATATTCTCCTCTAAGAAACATTCCCGAGCACAACTATGGGCTACTCATCTGCGCTCTAGCGCTCAGTGTTGAAGAAGAAGCGAGGTCTTCTGACCACAATATCACCTTCATTTTTGTAAAGACGTACCTAGCACGATGCCAGCACAGATCGAAATCGAAATACCTACCTCCACTCCACATTACTTTCTTCACTCAGCAGTACTCACTCTACTCCATTGACCTACCCACCAAGTTAATATATAAAAGGGAATATTAGAGGGATGTAGAATAGAACTGTGTTTTCAATGTCGCCACCTTTATCATTACCATAAAGGTTCACGGACGGACAGACAGACAAATTGACAATCTGACAAACCTACAAACCGACACATCAAGTTACTGCTTTGTAGATAAGAAACATAATCTACACTTCACACTATACGGTTATGTGGCAATGCTCTTCTCTAAGCACAGAAACCATTAATGATTTTGATGCCCCTAGCTGTTTACTGCTTATTTTCTGTTAGTAGCCATTCTCTATTGGCATCACTATGTGTCCATCATCATTAATCTTTCACCCCTCGTCATTAAAACTCTAGGCGCTTCGAGTCCAGGAATAGATGCGGGTTCCCGATCACACACACGCACACACACATACACACATACATACACATACACACATACACACACATACACACACGCCCACACACACACATACACACGCCCACACCAACACACAAACACACATACATACACGCATACACACATACACACATACACACATACACACACATAGACACATAACACACACCTACACACATCCACACACATACACACACATACATACACAGATACATACACACACGCACATACACACACATACACACACGCCCACACACACACATACACACGCCCACACCAACACACAAACACACATACACACATACACACATACACACACATAGACACATAACACACACCTACACACATACACACACATACACACATACATACACAGATACATACACACATACACACATACACACATAGACACATAACACACACCTACACACATACACACACATACACACATACATACACAGATACATACACACATACACACATACACATATACACACACATACACACACGCACACACACATACACACATATATACACATACACACATACACACACATACACACACGCCCACACACACACATACACACGCCCACACCAACACACAAACACACATACACACATACACACATACACACATACACACACATAGACACATAACACACACCTACACACATACACACACATACACACATACATACACAGATACATACACACATACACACACATACACACACCTACACACATACATACACAGGTACACACATACACACATACACACGCCCACCAAACACACATACACACACACCTACACACATACATACACACACATACACACATACATACACACATACACACACCTACACACATACACACATACATACACAGATACATACACACATACACACATACACACATACACACATACACACATACACACATACACATATACACACATACACACACATACACACACATACACACACCTACACACATACATACACAGGTACACACATACACACATACACACGCCCACCACACATACATACACGCATACACACATACACACACGCCTACACACACACACACACACACACACACACACACACACACACACACCAACACACAAACACACATACACACATACACACATACACACATACACACACATAGACACATAACACACACCTACACACATACACACACATACACACATACATACACAGATACATACACACATACACACACATACACACACCTACACACATACATACACAGGTACACACATACACACATACACACGCCCACCAAACACACATACACACACACCTACACACATACATACACACACATACACACATACATACACACATACACACACCTACACACATACACACACATACACACATACATACACAGATACATACACACATACACACATACACACATAACACATACACACATACACATATACACACATACAGACACATACACACACATACACACACCTACACACATACATACACAGGTACACACATACACACATACACACGCCCACCACACATACATACACGCATACACACATACACACACGCCTACACACATACATACACACACATACACACATACACACATACACACATACACACACCTACACACATACATACACAGGTACACACATACACACATACACACACGCCCACACACACATACACACACCCACACCAACACACAAACACACATACATACACGCATACACGCATACACACATACACACATGCACACATACACGCACATACACACACCTACACACATACATACACAGGTACATACACACATACACACACGTACACACACCTACACCCATACATACACAGGTACACACATACACACATACACACGCCCACCAAACACACATACACACATACATACACGCATACACACATACACACACCTACACACATACATACACACACATACACACAGCTACACACATACACACATACACACATTCATACACAGATACATACACACATACACACATACACACACCTACACCCATACATACACAGGTACACACATACACACATACACACGCCCACCAAACACACGTACACACACCTACACACGTACATACACACACATACACACACCTACACACATACACACACATACACACACATACACACACAGATACATACACACATACACACATACACACGCATACACACACTCATACACACATACACATACATGCACACACCCTCACACACACACTCACACGCACACTTCTATCTATCTGTCACTTTTGCCGGGAGGATGCTGAATTTGCGCTATCACTATCACTACACCCAACTTTTCAACCTCCTCCTTATCGTTAGAGTCTCAACTAGCGGTTAGTTTCCACTCTCATAGCCTTCCATTGATCATGTGGGGTTTTTAAACAAAGAGATTGACAAAGCTCACGAGCAGGAAACCAGCAAACTGACACACCGATTACTGCTTTTTTTTTGTAAGGAACAGGAGTCGTTTCCTAGGCCGAAAGTGATTAAGTAAAATTATTGATAGATCTCACATAAAACATGGGTAACTCATAGTTGTCTCCAGTCATTTTTCCGTATACATAAAAACAATCATCCTTCGAGGCCGAGAAATACCTATTCTCTCCTTTGAAAAAGCATTCTGAAGAAAAACTGAAGTTCCACATTAGAAAACGGGATCAAAAAAATGAACGTGCCTCTAGTTTGTTCATTCAAAGGATATGATTCGTTTACAGGGTACTTTTTGGGTGCTGAAATTCAGTCATCAACTCTTGAAGTAACTGTGTTTGGTTAATGCTGCCTACCACCTTCTGGACTTATTTGGCATGTCGCAGACAAGATTGAAACGATGATCACAATGAGTAAAGTAGATGCATCTGACCGCCGCTTCATTGCCCTAGACTAGAGGAACACAAATGAGGAAGACAGCCGACGAAGCAGTCTGCCACCGCGTGGTAGTCAAATAAGAAAATGAGCATCACCTGTCTGACGCCTCAATCCAACGATGATAATGATAGCAGCTCATAGCCACAAACCGATTCTATGCAGGGATTTTTGCATGAGCCCATATCATCAAGGGGAAACGTTGTATGTAGTGAGAAGGTTTGAGAAGGAAGAAGCGGTATATTTCCACAGTGCATTTTGAGTGCTGGCCGTTGCGTAGGGGGTCAGCCGATGCTTTGCTTCTACACTAAATGGCAAGGTGCGGAGAGGGATCCACAAGGTTCCAACAAGGGTATTGAGAGTGCTGGCGAGTCTCCTATTCCAACTAATACTATTTCAACAAAAGTGCTCCAGCTTTTTGATTGTACACATTATATTACTACCAGTTGGGTTACGCACGCCACAATGCGTGCACCACATGCCCGCGCATGTTGCCCGCTACGGTTGAAAGTGTCAATCGGTTGCTCTTCATCTTGAAAATAATGAACCATTAAGGTTTGACTGATAGGCAACCAAAGAATTGCGTAGTACTCACAAATGTTCTCAATTGATAATAACACCATTATAAGATTTCGTTATCACTGGACCTTCTTTCCTCCATGGGTACATCATTAGTTGAGAATCCCAAATTATTGGCGGTCGGATGAGCTTTGTCGTAAATGATATCAAAACACACCACTATTAATGCCATTATTATAGTGGCTCTACGCTCCCGAGGGTTTTCATTAGCCCTTATCAGCTCCTGGCCTGGCACCAACCGTTTTTGATCCCTTCACCGAGTACCTACGATACTATCACATCTTACTTAACCTATTAATATTCCAAGTTTCCATTATTGACAGGAAGTGCGTTACCCATCTAGTGGCTCTCGCCTTCTATAGTTTCTTATCAGTCCTATCAGTTGTTATCAATCCCTGTTGCTAAACATTTGCGGTCCCTTCGCATCCCACACTACCTATCAAGGTGCCAAGGCTTCATCGCTAATACGAAGGTAGTTAGAGATCCTGAGGCTTTTGCCTTCTAAGGTTCCTTATTCATTTCTAACGATAGTTGTCACTTCCTATCATGTGCCATCAATGTTCCCATCCTGCCCCCTATCTCTCTTTCAAATTTGATTGCCCTAGGTTCAGTGGGACAGGAGTTATGAATTCCGGTCAGACAAACACACAAACACACCAACAGACACACGCTAGCCGATTATATAAGTAGGATATTACTTCTCCACCAAGCTCACGTGTTATTTCACTTGAATCCTTATCGTGCCTACGTGGCGGACGCACAAACGGGCTTACAAACAGACACACAAAGTTAGCGGTTTATATATATATCATGGATCATGGATATTTGAGAAGTTCTGCCCATGACCGCCCACTCCTGTGCATGTCCCACCCCTGTAGGTGGATCAAATGTGCTCTTTTGGTTTTGCCCTATGCCCAACCTATACCAAACTTGACCGACTCATGCAGATGCATCCTGAGGTAATTCGAATTTCTGTACGATTGAAAGAACAAACAAACAATCAGACGCAAGCGCTTCACATATGATAAGGTGTCGTGTAGATTTCGCCGGAGTTTTTCCCTTCATCTAGCTACTCAAGTATTATGAAGGGGATAGTTCTTGTGGAAAGTGGAGTGCGCATCTGTGAGCGAAATTCACTTTTAAAAATGGAGATTTCGATTAGATTAGTTTCCTATGGATTTGATGGATTTTCGATTATGTTTCTATGGAAAAATACGCGTCTAGTCTGGAAAATAGGTTAAATGCAGAGGTACTTTCGATAAAAATTATTCGAGAGCAAAAAGTTTTTTTGCCCACGAAGCCTAACCTCTCTCTTCCCTCAGTTGGCTGGGAACCGATAGTTGAATCGTCCATAGTATAGGGATTTAGCATGACAGTAAATAGTCAGGAGAACGCTTTTTACGACCGCTCCCAGCAAAGTTTATAACTCAATGAAAGATCACGATTCCTCTTCGCTTCGATATCACTTTCGGCAAGACCTATCCGACCGCTAATAGATCCTCATCTAATGAAGTATATGTATCCGCTTGACTGATAACGCACTTAATCATTTGCCTACGTGACCTTTGGAAGGACGCACAAACGGGCATACAAACGGACACACAAAGTTAGCGGTTTATATATATCATGGATGGATCATTCTAATCTGTTTACAATGAATTCCACAATATTACAGGTAAGATAGACATCTTAGCCTGTTCGTTGACTCTTGTATGTACTTATTCTTACCAGTCGGACCGCCCGGCTAACGCTAGGCTCTCCTCCTTCTTGTGTCAAAAACCCTATCCCGAGAAATGTTGAATTGAAGAATTTTGCTCCCTTTTCTAAAGTTCATAATTTCTAAGTTTTTTCCTCCGTGTTTAGCTGAGTGAGGGTATGAGACTGAAACAGAGCTCGGAATCCTTCTTTGACACAACAGAATTCGTAAGTTTCCCTCTTTCTTCGATAGTTTTAGTAAGTCTTATTCTCCACTCCTTTTCTTGGCAGTTTCCTGTACAAGAAGTTCGACACAGGACTAACAGGGCAGTGCAAATGATATTCAGTTAAAGTCGGTGCTTACGCCTTTGATCGGAACTCTCGAACCTTTGCTCACTTAGAAATAAATACCCATCGAAAATCCAACTGTCAAACAATCAAAGATAGTGCTTTGATGTTCTGAGCGACGATAGCACTGTTATCAGATATTTTTTATCAATGGACCCTTTTCTTTACGGGGATATCATTAGTTGAGAACTCTAGATTACAGGCGGGCGAATAAGTTTTGTCGCTAATGACATCAATTAAATAGGTTCATTCATTGAATCACAAACCTTGCCGGGTAGCGGTCGTAATCTAATAGTAAGAAATGAACAAAGTTCTAATCTGCATATCGGATTACCCTAATGGGTCCCTATCACTGCACTTAACACTCATTTTTGTCAACCTGCTCTACCATCCCGTCTTATCGAATGAAACATACTCCCCGTCAAAACTACATCGTAGATACCAAAGACATTAGGATTGTGGTCGGTAGGTGGCACTCTTTTTAGGTCCTTTATCTTCTCTTATCAGTTATCATCAGTTCCTGTCACCGAGTACCTACGATCCCGTCATATCCTGCATCACCTGTTAGAATGCTGAGGTTCCACTGGTAATACGAAAAGTGTGATCCTACCAAATTTGAATCTCTAGGTCCACTTAAACAGGAGTTATAAATTGCGGCTCAAATTGTTATTGCGCACGCCCCGCTCCTTGTGCACGGAGTTCGGTTCCGCCACCCACCATGAGTGTTCCCATCCTGCCCCCCAAACTCCTACCAAGTTTGAACGCTTCGGGCCCACGGGGACAGGAGTTATGAATTTCCGGTCCAATATCGCTATCGCGCACGCCCCGCTCCCTGTGAACGGAGTCCGGTCCTGCCACGTACCAAAGGTGTTCCCATCCTACCCCACCTACTCCTACCAAATTTGAACGCTCTAGGTCCACGGGGACAGGAGTTATCAATTTCCGTTCAGACACACACACTAGCACACACACACACAAACACACCGACACACCAACAGACACACTTAGCAAATTATATAAAGTAGGATTCTGTGCCACTGACCCATTTTTGTGGATAAACTTTTGACTGTAATCATATTTGGATACGGAGGAATCCACAATCTTTTCACAACGTTCACCGTATTGAAGTTCACCATCTGTTGTGATTCTTTTCCAGAGTAGCCATCCTTCCGGGATTCACTCCTTCCCCTTGTTTCGTTCTTATTTGTAGTCGTGCAGCCTAATTAGTCGACCGAAGTTTTGCATGATACCTACCAATGTTGTCGAACGATGATAGTAACACTGTTGAAGGACCACAATAATAATCACTTCTACCTTCTTTTGCATAAATCGCTTCCTCAGGTTCTCACAATATTTATTTGTTTATTTTTTATTTATTTATTTATTTATTTAGTAACATGTACAGTCAGTACATGAACACAGCTTACTACAAAAACAATAATATAAATAATCAGGATCCAAGAGAACCAGGTAGTAAAAGACAGCTGGTCAAAGCAAAAGCCAATGAAAGAGAAATAATACCTTATGAAACTTGCACTAAAGCAAAACTAAAAATGAGCCTAACCAGTGTAGCTCTCAGCCAAGTATTTTTTCAGTGCTCTTTTGAACTGCGACAAAGTTTTGGGCAGGGAGTATTTCTTAACAAATTCACGAAACTCAGAAGATGCCCGATTAACAAAGAAATTTGCTATAACGTTGGACGTAGACCTAGGAAAGTATGGTTTCAAATTATTCCTACGAGTATTTGATGGTTGAAGAGTGAGGGCTCCCCTTAAATCAACAACTGATCTCCCATTGAGTATTCTAAAAAGCATAACAACATCCTGCTTCTTCCTTCTACTTAGGAGCGACTCTATTCCAAGCATCCTATTTTTTGCATCTGCTCTAGGGATGGATTTATAACAGAAACCCAGAGCCCGAATCAAAACTTTCCTTGTAAAACTATTCTGCACAGCTTCCGAACTAGCAGTGTCTTTTTTACTTCGAGGGAAGAATACTTCCGTTCCATATTCAAGAATCGGGCGACCATATAATTTATAAGCTCTTGCAAGTATGCCAGGGTCCCTAGTATATAGGCTCCTCAATAGTTGAAAAGCCTCTTCTCAGCTTTATTGGTCGTATATTGATGGTCGAATATGTTTTGCGACAACCGATGTCAGAATATGAAGATTACGTGGTCCATGTGTCGCAAACCTTTCATTCACACGTACTCGTCACACTCTGATGGCACAGATTGAACCATCCTCTTCCTACCGAAATGACTTCGATCGGTCTTCGCCGATCAAAGTCATTCCGGCAACTTATCATTCATTTTTGACTACTTGCTTTATCAGCCCGTTTTATTTATCTTTTTATTTTGTAGCACACTCACCACGCATACCACACACTCCGACTCACACAAATCAACACACACACTCCTACACACACATACACACTGCCACGCACACCGACATATGGTACATGCCGACACACAGACCTTAGAAAGTTGTCTCTCTGCTCTGCTTTCTCGGCTCTATTATGGTGTTTCACAAAACTCTTCATCAGTTAGTGGCGGAATTCTTCCCTCGTGGGGAGTGACAAAGTCTAAATTGATGGTGGTTGTCGCGAAGCCTACGACTTCTCGACATCTGGGCCGTCACTACACCGCGCACATACTCGACGACGCGCAGCACCCTCACAATCGATTGCGCCGTCGTCATCGATTGCTACGTGGCATGGACATGGCGCCGAGTGTGCACTCAACATTTTGTCATTCAGTGCCATGTCAACGCGCCGAACGGCTGCTTTTCCTCTCGTGTGCCGTATTCTCGTATTGTCATCGTTATCGTGTAACCTCGACTCAAAGGGATCGGAAGCACTCAGAAGAATGCACTGCCGAGAGAGGAGGGATGAAAAGAGATTCCAGGGAGCGAACAGGAGGATGGAAAGTAAAGAGATGTCAGCCGTCGCCGGCTCAGGTCATCAGCAGCTCGGGAGTAAGGGAGCACCATGGAGCCTCGGGTCAGCGAAGGAACTCGGGGCCGCGGAGAGGAGCGGTCGGCGCACTACATGCGTCTGCGGACACCGCGTCGCTCTCCCTCACCGAAGGCAGAGAATACCGACGACCCCTGATGAGGAAGGAGCTTGACCCGTAGGTCACACATCGCATTTCCTGTCTTATGAAGATAAATGAAACAACTTTTATGTGTATGTCTTTCTCGCAATAGCAGTGCAAGGTGTTATAGTCGTTCACCCAATCGGGTCACCAGCACTTTGTGCGTTAGCGTCCACGTACGATCCACTTGGGTTACTCACATCGCATGGCAGCAAGTGCAGTCGAGTCCACCAAATGATACTCCTTTTATGTATTTACTCGTGTATATTTCATTTGTTTCTTAGTGGTAGGTATTGTAAATCTCTGAAGACACACGCACATGCACACGTGTGAGTTACGAAAACACACGTCGACCTAGGCCTGTCCGGTAGTCGTCGGTTCTAACTGGTATGTCGTTTGTAGGTAAGCGGCACTCGATGCTCCTGTCGCGGTTGGCTTTCGTTGTCGTCGAGCCCACGCCCCCAGTGTCCTAAAGCTCACGACTTCTTGACACCTGGGCCGTCACTACACCGCTCACATACTATTCGACGAGCAGCATCGGTTGCGCCGTCGTCATCGATTGCCACGTGGCATGGGCGTGGCGCCGAGTGTGCACTGAACACCTTGTCATTCAGTGCCACGCCAACGCGCCGAGCGGTTGCTTTTCCTTTCGTGTGTCGTATTCTCGTATTGCCATCGTTATGGTGTAACCTCGACTCAAAGGGATCGGAAGCACTCAGAAGAACGATTTGCTGAGAGAGGAGGAATGAAAGAGGCTCCAGGGAGCGAACAGGAGGATGGAAAGTAAAGAGATGCCAGCCATCGCCGGACGGCTGAAGTCACCAGCAGCGTGGGAGTATTGCGAGCACCATGGAGCCTCGGGTCAGCGAAGGAACTCGGGGCCGCGGAGAGGGGCGATCCGCGCATCCCGTGAGTCACCTGTCGCATTTCCTGTCGTATGAAAATAAATGTAATAACTTTTATGTGTATGTCTTGTCGTAGTAGTAATAGTTGTATAGTTCTGCGTAGGGGTTCATACACGCACATACATATAATGTATATATATCTATATTTATCCACACGACCCGCACGCACAACAGACAGGAGTAGAAGTTGCGCAGGGGCGTAAGGAGAAGGCAGTGGATGCCACACCATCTTACAGCAATACCCGCAGCACGCAGTTTCTCTCTCCCCGATCAGGGGGCTTTAGGCAGGACAGCCTTGTAACGCGTGGCTAGGCGAAACATCAGCGCCTTTAACGGACACCCCTCCATTCACGACAGTGGTTTTGAGAATTTAGTTCGTGAGTTCCCTCTCTCCTCATTGGTAAGAGAATTCAGCGCGAAGGAGACAATGCTGATGCTCCGAAACATAGAAACTTTCGCATATATCTTGTAATTCTGAGTTCCATCTAATTATAACTTCGTGGGATGCCGTAACACATGGAGGGTGATTGAAATAGGTCAGATAAGGATTGGGTGAGTGGTGCAATGTTCGCTTTCCAATAGAAAAGGTGCAATAAATGTCGTAGATCTGACCCTCTCACTCTCTCCGTCAGCCCAAACAAGTTGGTAGCACTGTCTGAAACTACCTGTGATCCATTTTAAAAGATAAGTGACAGTCTGATGTTCTCATGTTGGCAGCTTCTCAAGCAGTCCTTATCAAGGTTTTCTGTGATCCGCACCCGACCATTTCATAGCCCATAACAGATGTCAAGGAGTTATCGACATACGGTCAACACAACCAAATGAACATCGCTTGAAAGAAAAATGTTCTCGGAAAGTGACGGATCGTTGATATGCTAACTAGAACGAGACACGTGAAAGCCCACTAATACGTTTTGGACATCAAATGATTTGGTTGCCATAGCTCAAAGTTGTATTTGGACTATGACTATGACGTAAAATCATGCAGCAAAGAATTATATGTAATTAGGAGTCTTCAGATATCTTTTGATCCATTCGACTTACCAAGGAGGGGTAGTCTACTTATCTTGGAACTTTGAATGGAGACACAGATGAATCGATGGAGTTTTGAATGCTGTTTAAAAAAATGGAAATTAAAACTGCAAAATGGTTCTCCTT
Organism: Haemonchus contortus; assembly: GCA_000469685.2. Taxonomy (NCBI): domain Eukaryota; kingdom Metazoa; phylum Nematoda; class Chromadorea; order Rhabditida; family Trichostrongylidae; genus Haemonchus; species Haemonchus contortus. The sequence continues at coordinate 16,287,813 of LS997565.1, forward strand.
AAAAAGTTATGGGGGCCCGAACTTTGCTCGACAGTAGTATCAAGTGGATATGTGAGCTCGTCGCTTCCATATCTGCAACGTGGCCTAGTGGTAGTGGTCTCGCTTCATGGGCATAAGATGGGGGTTTGCTTCCCGCCATTGGCCGCCATTTTGCAAAGTGTTTCTTCATTTCATTGAAGGCTTTCTAAACGTTTTCTGGCATTCGTATAACTGAACGCTCTTCAGATGATTGACTGTTTTGTCACCGGAAGTAGAGAATCAACATACATAAGGTGCGCAGTCTGTGAAGAACATGTGTGCTTCACGCATTTTTCAAGTTTTTCCATGAATGCTGAGTTTCTTGCAGGCATCTTACACATCTCTGGTAACTTTCTGTTGAATGTTCCTTGAATTCAAAAATGAAAAAGAGTCATGCTATTAACGTGCAGAACCACTTTCTTGAATAGGTGCGGCAAGGCAGAAATGAGGCGTTCACTAAAGAAATGTCAGAAAATGTTCAGAGAGCCTTTGATGGAATTCAAAAACACTTAGCAAAGATGAGGACAGGGGCGGAAAGCAAACCCTTATCTTACGCCCATGAAGCAAGACCACTACCACAAGGCTACGTGTGCTCTTGATACAGAAGCGACGAGTTCGCATATCCAATTGATACTACTGTCCAGCAAAATTCGGGTTCTCATACCTTTTTGAGGAGAACCATTTTGCACTTTTAATTTGCATTTTTGTAAACAGCATTCGAAACTCTATCGATTCATCTGGGTCTCCATTCGAAGTTCCAAGATAAGTAGACTACCCCTCCTTGGTTAGATGCACCACCACTAGATTTCAGCTTTGCTTCTTTCGAACTTATTGGAGCAGCAGTTTCAACCGTCAAGTATGATTATATGTAGAAGAAAGTCTACAAAGGGAGAAAGATGGAAGTAGCCTCCAGATAATGCTCAATCGATATCGATCGCACCTCTGCAGTCTTCGGGCGTTTCTTCAGAACAGGCTTTCTTAACTTTGTTGATCTTCTTCCAATTAAAATTGCTCCACTTACATGAGCAGCGCAATTCCCAGACTGAAACATATTCCTTGACCGTTTTTGTTTCTAACAAATGAGTCAATGCGGTTTTTAACAGCTCTGATCAATGTCTTTGTGTATCAAGCGCAAGCTCGAGAGTCAAGGACTGCTACGGACACGGACTTTGACGTATTCTGCTTTTCATTCATTGGTGATGCCCTGTTGAGAACTGCTCGTAGCCCATTGTCACCTCTCACAATCATAGTTTCGAAGTGTAAATGGTGATGGAGCAAGTGTCCCCTGCACTACACTTACTCGATTCGGATGACATACACCTTTCTGCCCTTCATACACAGCCATTAAAGCTGATAGATCAGCTTTCTCTGGTTAGCATTCAAATGAGCATGGCATCTGCTGAAAATTCTGCAACGATCCAGACTTTTTCTGAAATATTCTAGAGGTTCCCATATACTTGCCGTATGTGGACGCTATCTAGCTGTTTACGAAGTGCACATGAAATATACGGTTCCGTTTGCCTTATTTATTCAACTCTACAACGAAGGAGACGCCTTCCTATGTTCGACAAGTACAGCTTCTTTGCCATTTTGCAAGCGGCCACTGCATTGCACTATCCTGTCGAGAATTGTCGAGCAATTCCTCCAAAGCCCCTTCCAACGGAAAGGATGCAAGGTCGCAGTGGCCATTCAAGATTGGATGTATACCGACGTAGGTAGTTCCGAACGCTGATCTCAAATCTGGGTTCCAAATCTGCGAAACGATTCTGAGAACAGAGTTGCAGGCCCATCTCACCAGGGATCATGTCACTTTGTTGCTTTTATAAGAAACCCAAGCAGTGCTTAAACGTGTACCGATGGCGCAGTTGGAAGGTCGGCGGAGCGGTAGACGTGCACGGAGGTTCGAGTGCTCGATGCAGGTGCTAGTTTTGGGGAGACGGGCACTAGGAACGATTTTGGGTAATCGATTCGCCGCACGCGGCTGTCGCGGACCACTCATTTGCCGTTATTACAGCTCCAGCGTTCTTCATACAGCTCAACTAGTATCATTATTTTATGCATAATTCTGCTATTAGTACTTTTGTTCTTGTATTTCTTACCTACCGCCGCATCCTGCTATATTCCTTCGCGCGGCGCCCCTCTCACTGCGACGCGACCATTTCGTTCCTAACGCACCACCAATGTTCCCCTTATTTGCTTTTCTGTAAGAAGTGTTCTGAACTCTTGCAAATCCCTTTTACACATCATGTAAACTACCTGCAGCTCTCCTACATATTCATGGAGTACCAGAAATGCTAATACGAGAATGTTTTTTCGTCGCCTCCACAGACCGAATGGAGAGGGGCGTACATGGAACCCTCCTGCTCCCGGTACTCAAGATGAGAACAAGAAAAACAGCAGGTCTATGCACTTTCAAAAGATGGCTTTTGGATAACTTGTGAGGATACAGCGCTTTAGGATAAAGTAATACCCTGGGTAGGAGTGAGCTAGTACAATTCAGCTGTCATTCATATTCAAAAAATACTATCTAAACAGTAGATTAGCATTCCATGAATAGATATGATAGTACAACACTAAGTGTTTGAGGCAGAAAAGTTTCTGACAATGCGAGCTATATAAGCTATATAAGAAAGAAGGGCGGAGGTGGTGTAGTGGCAAGTGGCGCACTATATCACACGCACGGTCAGGGGTTCGAATCCCGGATCGATGCCCGCCTAGGCCAACCTCGCCTTCCATCCCTCCGGGGTCGGTGAATTGGTACCAGACTCGTCTGGGAGGATAAAAGCACTGACTTGTACATCGGCTGGCCACCGCAAGTCATTGTATAGGCCACATACGCACTCATTACGCCACTACGATTCTGAATGGAAGTTGAGTGCGGGGGCGCATCCCTCAGACGGGATTGATTAACGCCAAAAACTTTAAACTTTAACTTCATATGAAAGAAAGGTCACCCCAGCCGTAACTCTCACAATTCCGGTCTAGTTGAGAATATCCCACAGGAATTCCAGATTTTTCACAGGCCCTCAGCCAGGTTTGCAAACCACGAGTATGAAAGAATTTTTTGAATCGAGGTGCGCTAAACACGAAGCCAGCACACTAGTGAGATAAGGCGAATTATGGAGTTGCGGTTGCTAACGTGGAAGTTCAGATAATAAACTATCGCCTATAGTATTTTTGAATAAAAATGACAGCTGAATCGTACCAGCTCACCTCTAATAATAGAGGGGCATTACTATTATACATCCAAAAGTGCTGTATCCTCACAAGTTATCCGAGAGCCCTCTTCTGAAAACGCATGGACCTGCTGTATTACTTGACCACATCTTGAGTGCGGGAGCAGAAGGGTTCTATGAGCGCCCCTCCTCATTCGGTCTGTAGAGCCGCCTAAAAATATACATGTTTTAGCATTTCTGTTGCTCCATAAAGATGAAGGAGGGCTGTAGGTAGCCTATATGAAGAATAAAAGGGTTTTGATTCAGGACACTTTTTTATAAGAAAGCAAAACAAGCGTTTGCATGAAGGGTTTAAACCTCCGTATTACGACTACCAGTCCGCTGTCCTCCCATGTGCGCTATCGGTGCACGTTTAAGCCTTGCTTGGTTCTATAAAAGAAAAAAATGTGAAATGACGCCTAGGGAAAAGGGCCCGTAACTTTGTCCCCAGAGTCGTTTCGCAGATTCGGAACCCAGATTTGAGATCAGCGTTGGGAAATACCTACGTCGGTATACACCCAATCTTGAATGGCTACTGCGACTTGGCATCCTCCCCGTAAGCAGTTCTTATTCTGACCCTTCAAATCCTGTGCTATTAGGGCAAGGTCGAAGGAAAGGCTCGATGCGTTGGGCCAACTATGATATCATGGATTCTTCGATATGTGACGTACATAACTGGTATCCTTTTTTGGAAACATCCAGAATAATCTGGTAAACCTAGTCTTCTGAGAAATGTCGTCGAAAATTCCGAAATTCTCGATCTCGGACATCTTTTTTCACAGGAAGTAATGCTGAAGCAAAAACCATGAACTCATAATTCGTCTATAGTATACCAGTCGGGCCGCCCAGCTAACGCCGGGCCGCCCAGCTAACGCCGGGCCGCCCAGCTGACGCCGGGCTTCCCTCCTTCTAATGGGTTCGCCCGGCTACGCCGAGCGCTCCTCCTTACTCTGAGAAATTTGCTATGCGCAAATAACACTTCGGATTCTACTTTTTCTTTGAACGCTGTACACCCTCAGTATTAGCTTCGAACTGTGAGCGATTTTTTCTGTAAGCCATCTTCACTGTGTCCGAATAGAACATCGCATTATATCACAAAAGCGATTATTTAGAGAAAAAGTATTCAGACTTCGTCGCGGCTGAGTCTACTATGTTAGCTACCATCAATGTTCCCAGCCAACTCCTTGTGCCTTCAAGCTTCAACGGTCTGGGTCCGAACCAACAGTATTTATTACGCCCAGTCCTTTGGGGCGGAGTTTCGTCTTGCAACCTATCATCAGTGTTTCCACCCTGCCGCCTGTATTCCTACCAAATTTGAACGCTCTAGGTCCAAGTTTGAGTTTTCACACAAACCCCGCCCCTTGTGGGCGGAGTCCGGTCCTGCCACCCACCATGAGCGTTTCCGCCCTGCCGCCTGTATTCCTACCAAATTTGAACGCTATAGGTCCAAGTTTAAGTTTTTCACACAAACCCCGCCCCTTGTGGGCGGAGTCCGGTCCTGCCACCCACCATGAGCGTTTCCACCCTGCCGCCTGTATTCCTACCAAATTTGAACGCTATAGGTCCAAGTTTAAGTTTTTCACACAAACCCCGCCCCTTGTGGGCGGAGTCCGGTCCTGCCACCCACCATGAGCGTTTCCACCCTGCCGCCTGTATTCCTACCAAATTTGAACGCTATAGGTCCAAGTTCAAGTTTTTCACACAAACCCCGCCCCTCGTGGGCGGAGTTCGGCCACGCCACACACCATTAGTGTTCCCATCCTGCCCCCCTTACACCTACCAAATTTGAACTCTCTAGGTTGACGGGGACAGAAGTTATGACTTTCCGCTCAAACATTTATTTCGCACAAACCCCGCCCCCTGTGGGCGGAGTCCGGTCCTGCCACCCACCATAAGTGTTTCCGCCCTGCCGCCTGTATTCCTACCAAATTTGAACGCTATAGGTCCAAGTTTGAGTTTTTCACACAAACCCCGCCCCCTGTGGGCGGAGTTCGGCTCCGCCACCCACCATTAGTGTTCCCATCCTGCCCCCCTTACACCAACCAAATTTGAACTCTCTAGGTCGACAGGAACCGGAGTTATGAATTTGCGCTCAAGCATTTATTTCGCACAAACCCCGCCCCCTGTGGGCGGAGTCCGACCCCGCCACCATCCATTAGTGTTCCCCTCGTGCCCCCCTTACATCTACCAAATTTGAACTCTCTAGGTCGACGGGAACCGGAGTTATGAATTTCCGGTCAAACACACACACACACACACACACACACACACACACACACACACACACACACACACACACACACAACACACACACACACACACACACACACACACACACACACACACACACACACACACACACAACACACACACACACACACACACACACACACACACACACACACACACACACACACACACACACACACACACACACACACACACACACACACACACACACACACACACACACACACACACACACACACACACACACACACACACACACAACACACACACACACACACACACACACACACACACACACACACACACACACACACACACACACACACACACACACACACACACACACACACACACACACACACACACACACACACACACACACACACACACACACACACACACACACACACACACACACACACACACACACACACACACACACACACACACACACACACACACACACACACACACACACACACACACACACACACACACACACACACACACACACACACACACACACACACACACACACACACACACACACACACACACACACACACACACACACACACACACACACACACACACACACACACACACACACACACACACACACACACACACACACACACACACACACACACACACACACACACACACACACACACACACACCACACACACACACACACACACACACACACACACACACACACACACACACACACACACACACACACACACACACACACACACACACACACACACACACACACACACACACACACACACACACACACACACACACACACACACACACACACACACACACACACACACACACACACACACACACACACACACACACACACACACACACACACACACACACACACACACACACACACACACACACACACACACACACACACACACACACACACACACACACACACACACACACACACACACACACACACACACACACACACACACACACACACACACACACACACACACACACACACACACACACACACACACACACACACACACACACACACACACACACACACACACACACACACACACACACACACACACACACACACACACACACACACACACACACACACACACACACACACACACACACACACACACACACACACACACACACACACACACACACACACACACACACACACACACACACACACACACACACACACACACACACACACACACACACACACACACACACACACACACACACACACACACACACACACACACACACACACACACACACACACACACACACACACACACACACACACACACACACACACACACACACACACACACACACACACACACACACACACACACACACACACACACACACACACACACACACACACACACACACACACACACACACACACACACACACACACACACACACACACACACACACACACACACACACACACACACACACACACACACACACACACACACACACACACACACACACACACACACACACACACACACACACACACACACACACACACACACACACACACACACACACACACACACACACACACACACACACACACACACACACACACACACACACACACACACACACACACACACACACACACACCACACACACACACACACACACACACACACACACACACACACACACACACACACACACACACACACACACACACACACACACACACACACACACACACACACACACACACACACACACACACACACACACACACACACACACACACACACACACACACACACACACACACACACACACACACACACACACACACACACACACACACACACACACACACACACACACACACACACACACACACACACACACACACACACACACACACACACACACACACACACACACACACACACACACACACACACACACACACACACACACACACACACACACACACACACACACACACACACACACACACACACACACACACACACACACACACACACCACACACACACACACACACACACACACACACACACACACACACACACACACACACACACACACACACACACACACACACACACACACCACACACACACACACACACACACACACACACACCACACACACACACACACACACACACACACACACACACACCACACACACACACACACACACACACACACACACACACACACACACACACTTAGCGCGTTATATATAGTAGGATAATGGCGTCCACCTCCCGAGTGACGTTATTATGTACGAATGTCGATGTTCCTACAGTTATCTGCTTTAGGTACTGTTTCACATCTGCTGGGACGTCTGATTTCCTTTTAGTAGAAACATAAACATTGCCATAAATGTTTCTAATTCCCGTCGATCCTTTTGGCGTGAAATTTTCATAGTCGGCGACTTCCAAACAGGGCACTAAACAAGCTAGATGAAGCTAATAATCAAATCCTCACCCCATCGATTGCAGTGCCACAATGCTTATTTTAGTCGACAAATAGGCATGCTAGAGATGATCGAAGCAGACGTTGACTCTCATTGATTTCGTGTAAACCACCTGCTCCCATCTACGCTTTTGAAAAACCGCAAACGTTCGTCTGTTTGTCGAGTTGTTTGTCTGTCTAGCTGTCTGTTTGTCCGTTGCAACCATCTTATATGGCGCCCTCTGGAAATCGATCTGGAACAGCTTAGCCAGGTTGGAACATGTGGCGATTGAGCCAAGCTGATCGAGTATACGTGACCCAAGCTGTGCTCCGCTGTGAGCAAATTGTTGATTTGGACCAGTTTGGACCTGTAGCGTTTAAATAGATTACGTAGCGTTAGCTCACAACTTCACACATATAGCCTTTATGTGTTGTAGTGTACACTGTCTCGGTAGGTTATCCCGCTGTGGAGACGTTGGCCGATACACCGATATGGCCGCCCAATCGCAATCATGTTTCTTTGATCGCACAGCGCTCCAACTCCAAAAATGTTGGAGATATGCGGTCCGATTGAAGCTGTAAACGTAACAAGTGATGATCGCAAACGATTCCGACCAGTGTGGTTTTCTACTACTCGATGTAGGTATGCTGCTAACTACTCTTCATTTAGAAGTAAGGGGGGACTAATGATAGTCTCAATGGGGCATTCGAATTCGACATGTGATGGAGAACAGCCAGGCGTTATTCGAGCGATCCGACTGCACAGACAGTTACAAATTCTACGTTACTTTCTGTGCAGAGTTCCGAGTTCCATTGTTCAGCCTGGTGAAAAAGTCTTCGCCTACTTGCCTCAAATATGCAGAACTCTTATGTTTTTGAAGTAAAGAATCTGTGAATGACCTCTACGCTTACATACTTATCATGATTTTTGCGTAAAATTCCATTTAACAATATATTGGCGAACGAGAAGGTCGATTGGCATACCATCGAATGCCCACTTTGACGGCTGCGGATAAATGATGGAAGTGCAAATAAATTCCTTTTCTCCTCCGATGACTCCACTGCGAAAAAAGTTACGAGCAAAAAAGCATTTGACCGAGGACTTTCATAAATCACAAGTGTCCGTGTGTCTGTTGTTCTGTTTGTCTCTTGATATGTTCATCATCTCCTTATATGGTGCCTACTTCAAATCGAGTTGCACAGATAACCAGGTTGGAACAAGTGGGGAATGAATAGTGCGGCTTACACACATATGACATGAGCTAGGTTCCACCCAGGTGGCGTGGCGTGCTAGGTGAGGCGTGCGATAAGGATGTCTCAATGGAAGTACATAATTCCTGCTTCCGAGGACCTAGAGCGTTCGAATTTGGTAGGAGTAAAGGCGGCAGGATGGAAAACCTCGAGAGTAGGTGGCAGGACTAGGTTTCGCCCACTGGAGACGCGGTATTCTCAAAAATTGCTCCTTTGGGGTCAGAACATTCTTCAAAAGATATACAGGCGATAGGGTTGGACCACGGAAATAGTGTAGAGTCCAAAGCCAGCAATTCTGTTCAGAACTTTCCAGATTATGCACCGTTGTTTCATGGCTTTACTCCCTTCAGACATGGAGTATTCACGTGTGGTAGGGTTTACGCTGTGGGCTTTCGGCCAATATACCGATTTCTTATACCTATCTGCTGTGTAATTGAGCGGTAGTGCCCACATTTTCCTTTGAGCGATGCAGTGTTCCAGCTTTGACAATTTTGAGGGAAAAGAAGCTGCGAAAGGGAAGCTGCAAATCTAGCGATCTGTGATATGATGACAACGAGATTGACCGGAGTGATGATACTCCTGTATGTGTTCAAAATTACTCAAACACACACGAAATGAGCGGGATTCCGTTCATGGCGGGCGCGGCGCTCACGAAGTCATGTTAGGCCGCAAATTTATAATCCATGTTCTCATGCAAAGCAGCGTCCAAATTTGGAAGGGTCGTGAGCGGCAGGCCAACTTCCCACGGAAAGGAGGTGGGCTCGGCGATAGCAGGGCGATCTGATTAGTGTTGCTGAAAACCTAGTCTCTTTTGTGTGAGACATCTTTCGTGTGGTAAGAAGCATCTATAAAGGGCTCACCAAAGAATTGTTTACCACTGCATAGTGGATCATAAATTATCACAAGTTTTCTGCCGCTATTTCTTGATGCCATTATATCACTAAGAGATCACTTGAGCGCCACCTTCTACTGCTGCAAAATCGCCTCTTGATTCATACTGGAGAAGAGTTCTCTACTATGAATGATCAAAATTGGAGAACAAAAGCTTACAGGGAGGAGTCCTAGGAAAAACCTGCAAAGACCTTTTCCGTGAGGTCTGAACTTTAGTTTCTGAGTAGATCTGTCCGGAGAACACCTTTTAGGAAATACGGAAAGGGTTTGAGAGAGACTATGCAACTTATTACCTGCTCTATAGGCCAATCTAAAGGGTTCATAGATGGAGTTGAGAGTGTTCAAGGTACGTAAAGAAAGCCAAAAGAATGTCTAGTGGAAACTTCTATGAAATTCACGCAAGCGAGCCTTAGAAGCGCGCAATCGGAACAAGAAGAAAATCTTGAAAAAGCCATCATGAGGTACCCTCATGTTGAGTTGAGACGTCATCGAGGTTGAGGTCTCATTAGAGGGTGCCCAAAAGAGCAAGTATCAGCCCTCGCTGTCAGCGGTTTCTGAGAAAAAGAGCACTTACACTTACTGTCACTATATACAGTATCGATCTCTTCGAAATTTGGTAGAAAGGACAAATCTGGAACACCAGAATTCTTTTTCACAATAAGGCGTCCATTGATTTGCTCGATCTGAGCGAGATTTCCAATATTTGGTGGCAAATCTGTAAAATGGCTCCATCAGTGAATGTGAAATTCTGTTCTAGGCGTCGCTAGCCTAGATTAGATTTTTCTTCACTTTCCAGGAAGAAACTTCCTCCTATCGATGCAGTCGGACCTCAAATTGCGCCACTGTGAGTAATGTTCACAAAGCTAGTACGTTTACACTACTGCCATACGGGTGGCGATACTTCTCCCTGAATTCCCACGGCAATGGCAGTTTATCCGCGGCGGCTATCGTATCCTTTCGCTGGTAATTTGAACTTTCCTCATCAAGGCGCGTGATAAGGCACGAATGGATGCGATGCAATTTTCGGGGAGGAGCACCCTGTATCCCGTCATACTGCTTACTATCAGTTCGCTAAAAGAGAGCAGGCGAGAGTAAAAGAGAGCTGACCCACGACCATCGAATCAAATCACTCATATATTGCTTAATCTCTCTAGATACAGCACATTTCATAATTATAAGGTCACCGTCAAATTTTCCACTTTCAAAAAAATCAATCATTAAGGATTTTTTCTAGCATCATGAACGGATATACAGCACGAGAGACCTAGGTCTCCGTTTTTCAGCCGCAGCTGCATTTTTCTTAACTTTTTCAGGACAGTTTATCGGTTTTTGCACCGTTTCATAATTATAAGGTCACCAAGATAAAGTGAACAATTATTCAATTATTGGAGGAGAAGAAATTTCGTGTTTGAAGATGTTTATAAAGGTAAACATGTGTAGCAAATGCATTTCTAAACCTGACTGTTAATATGGCTCGCGGTCATCTGCTTTCCTATGACAAGAAGGCTCATAATGAAGGGGACTCAGAGCTCGAGCCATCTCCAGGCAAATAGGGAGATCCCCTTGGTCCATTCAAAGATTTCTGGAGAGTCCCTAGATATAACACCGACTGTGGTCACCCATGAAAGATTACTGCCCGTGACGGGCGGAAAATTCTGAGGACTGTTCCCAACAGTACGTCTTCCTTGAACTAGATCCGATCGGAATTAAACCCCTCTTTGTCGAAAACTACAGTCTGGAGAGCAGTGAGAAGATGCGAGAACATCACCAGGCAAGCAATGGAGAAGGTGCCACGAAACACCGATCGCCACAAAGAGGCTGGACTAGAATTTGCAAAGATGAACCTATGGGGAGATTGGGAAAAGGTAGACCTCCATCAAAATCTCACCATAGAGCTGAATAATTCCTATTCAGGTCGTCTTTTCGGATTAAAAGAAATTCAATCTGGACGGTCCTGTTGGAAACAAGCGGTACTGGCGCGACTTGGGGGAGGAACCAGTCTACTTCAGCCGTGGCAATTTCGGTGGAGGAAGTCTATGGTGTGGGGCGTATTGTACAATGATGTCGTGTTGGAGCTACCTGTCGTGAGCTGCACAACGGATTTCAAGGGGTATTAGAACGTGTTGGAGCATCATCCACTTCCCTTTCTATGCCTACGCCGTCAGCTCACAAGACAACTCCTCCATTCATGTGAGCCGTCAGCGGATGAGTGGCTGCAATGAGTAAGCGTCCTTCCATGGCCAGCCTGCAGTCCCGATCTCAATCCGATGAACATATCTGGGGCATAATAGTCAGACAGGTTTATGCGAATAACAGTGAGTTCCAAGGCACAGAAGAGCTGAAGCGGGCAGTTATCGAAGCATGGAGAGCAATCGATGAGGAACACCTTCGAAACCTTGTTTCTAGTATGCCACGGAAGCTCTTTGATGTTGTTCTCAAACAAGGAGGAGCTGTAGAATATTAAGTGTTGTACATATGCCATCAACGTTAATAAATCATTTATTTTCTTAGGGTGACCTTACGATGAATGATGAAACGTGCAAAAGCCGTCATTATTTTCAAAAAATTCATAAAAATTTGAGGTGAATGATATTGCGACCAAACTTTGAATACGGAGGTACATTGTGACGAGAAATCTTTCAGCATTTGCCGAAAATTCAATTGCGGCTGCTTTCTCCAGAATCGGAGAAATCGAGGGTGACCTTATAATTATGAAAGGCACTGTATAAAGCGCTAACAATGTGTGTCTGTTTGTATGTCGGTCTATGTGTCAGTCCGCAAAAAAACACGTAAGCGCGATGAAGACACGTAATGGAGAGGATAGGTTAGTGGCATGGGATGGGCACTGAGACAGATTTTACTCTTGCTGAATCAAATGGCTGTTCTTGTAAGAATGAATTGATAACAGTGTGGTATCAGAATAGGGATACTCCCTTACATGACTGACTCCGCAAGTTGTAGATATCCTCGCGCAATCTATTCATTCAAAACAGAAGCGGTTTTTAGTCTTTATAACAAGTTCGAAAGGTTACATGGAAGTTCTTCCTTACGATGAGCAAGTAATGCAAAGAACAAATTTCCTGCTTAAAAATGTCTTTCCTACTCTTCCGTCCTTCTATAAGCAAATCGCCATTGATACTGTTGCAGTTCTCTACCATTTGCTCGAGACATTCGGCACTCATAACCCCTCCTTTGCACCGTAACACTTAAAAAACACAATTGGATGCAAGTGGCTGCCTGGTGTAATCTACAATCAATTGGTACACTTCGATAGGAAAGTTTTTCGGTAAGAGTAGCGATACGATAGCATAAAAATTGTGGTCCTGTCTAACAAATATCTAGATTACCCGGATCAGTCATTTTGAAGGGTAGCACAATTCTGTTTTCATTAAGGTTCAGCATTTACTTCCAACTCGAATGCAGCTCGCCCCTTTTGAGAAGCGTATTCGGATTTCTACGAGTAGCCTACAACCAGCTGAAAACTGTAAAGAGAGTCTTGTGAAAGTTTTCAATAATTCACAAAATCTTTAGAAGTTGTTTGCAGAAAGACTTCAGAACTCTACGGACGTTCATCCATGCGAGCATGGAGAGGGGGGGGGGGAGGGTTTAAAGATGGTTTAATTCGCCTAGTGATTCTCGGGCAGGGACTGCTAAGAGAACATTTCGTCAAAAATGAGTGCATTTGACTTATATGTATTGACAACGACCTCCGAGTATCTTAGGCAGCTAATCGCGCCCGACGGCATTATCAAATTCGGGTCAATTAAAATATAAAATAACCACATTCAAATGGCGAAAATGTTAGGCTAATTGTCCTGGAAGCTCGTGAATTGAAAATTCGTAGAAATTTTTCACTTAAATAAATAAATAGTAGGACCTCTGTCTAGCACATGTGTATTTCTTCGCGGCCCTTCTCGTTAATAATATTGAACAGTTGTCAAAGATGGCTGTTGTGGCTTGCAGACACTGCGATCTTCCAAACTCTTCCTGATTCTTAGCATAGAAACATGAAATCGGTCGCCTCTTTGAGAGTTGTTTGTAGCCTACTTATAAACGACATCAGTGTACAAAAAACCCCTTGATCTTAAATGGTGCGACCTTCGACGGCACAAACAACTACTTATGCTCTCGCTATGTGGGTTTTGAACTATTATCATGAGGAAGACGGTCTTCTTGAATGTTCTTTCCCTCTGATTCTCTATTCAATGCATTTCCTCGTAGACCACTCAAAAAATTCAGGCATTTCATTGAAACACGATACCCAACCTAAATGTACAAAAAATCACGAAAAAACACGAACTCGCACTTTTTCGTTTTTTCTCTGCAACTAGGTTTGTTTTCACATTTTTTAGCATGCTGAATGGTTCAATTTATATCATCAACGTCCACAAAATGCTGTACTGAATATTTTGAATATTTGAAAAGCAATTTTGAAATTCACCACCAATTCACCAGGTAGTTTCTGAGAGTACGACATTAGCAAAATTATAGTCAGACGTGTACTATAATTACAATTAGAAGGCATTCGCTTCTATAAAAAGTAGTCACTGAAATGTGGAGGAGCTAACTTTTTCCGACATTGGATGGAGATCAGACCATGACGTTTCTCAGATAGGTTTGGTCATTTCGATACCAGTTTTCTTCGGAATGGAATGGAATGGATGCGCCGCAGTCGAATGGCAGAGGCTTTTCAAAATGTTAAATAGCATTTTCAGCTGTTCAGCATGACCCACAGCAATTGGGGGCTTGTCCACTTCTAAACGGTGCCTTTCTCTTGCCTCCCTATTCCACAAATGAATACTTTTCATGACTGTCAAAGTCCTAAACGTCCTTTTGCCTCGATCAATCCCATCTGAGGGTTGCGTCCCTGCATTCGACTTCCCTTCAGAATTTTGATCGTGACTGCTGCAAACCAAAATATATTCCCATACAGGGAATCGAACCCGGGCCGCGTGGGTGAAAACCACGAATCCTAACCACTAGACCACATGGGACATGATAATCCCCCGATGTCTGACTCTATCAAAAGGAGAGTATGATTTGCGGTGAATTATTGATAATGAATGCATACCATAATTGTAAAAATTTTGAAAAGTTTTTCGCCTAGATCAATCCCGTCTGAGGGTTGCGCCCCCACCTTCGAATTACATATAGAATTGTTGATCGTGATTGCAAAAAACCAAAATATATTCCCAGCAAGCTGACACTAACATATAGTAAATCTATTTTGAGCTAATATTCTCGAACATCAGCGGTTATCACGTCATCAAACATCAGCAATAACACGTTTTCACCCACGCGGCCCGGGTTCTATTCCCGGCATGGAAATATATTTTAGTTTTTAGCAATCACGATAAACAATTCTTAGTAGAAGTCGAGTGCGGGGAGCATCCCTCAGACGGGATTGATCGAGGCGAAAAGACTTTTAAAATTTTTACAATTATGATATACATTCATTATCAATAATTCACCGCAAATCATACTCTCCTTTTGCTAGAGTCCGACATCGGGGATTATCATGTCTCATGTGGTCTAGTGGTTAGGATTCGTGGTTTTCACTCACGCGGCACGGGTTCGATTCCCTGTATGGGAATATATTTTGGTTTGCAGCAGTCACGATCAAAATTCTGAAGGGAAGTCGAATGCAGGGACGCAACCCTCAGATGGGATTGATCGAGGCAAGAGGACGTTTAGGACTTTGACAGTCATGAAAAGTATTCATTTGTGGAATAGGGAGGCCAAAAGAAAGGCACCGTTTAAAAGTGGGCCAGCCCCCAAGTGCGGTGGGTCATGCTGATCTACCCACGATTTCGAGGCAAACCCAGATGGATACGGTAACTAAGTGAGGTCTGTGGCCTACTCGCTCGAGGCATGACCCACCCGCTGTATAAGGTGGGAGAAAGTAGCTGAGAGCCAAGACTCGTCGGTATAACTTCTTTATAATTTGAAAATTGTTGGCTCGACCTCAAGAGAAACGCTTACGTAAACGTTTGAATTCCGGCATGTGCCATGTTTTTACAAAGAGCATACGCTCTCTTGCTTGTCCTAGTGATAGCTCCGATGTTCAGAAAAAAGATACGTACTACTTCGAAAGTACTCATGCTAAACTCTTTGTGTACATCCATCAACTGTGGAAAACCGTAACTTATCTGAAACCTCCGACTACATATAGGCTCCTGATACGATTTTCAAACTATAGAGAAGCTTTTCACTGGAGAGTGACATACATCCACTAAGAGCAGTAAGAAAGCAAGTCATGCTTGCTATTTAACATTTTGAAAAGCCTCTGCCACTCGACTTTGCCGCATGGCCGAATTGTGCCATTCCGAAGAAAACTGGTATCGAAACGATCAAACCTATCTGAGAAACGTCATGGTCTAATCTCCATCCAATGTCGGAAAATGTTAGGAATATGCTTCAGTTGAACATTTCAAAATTTCATGCGATTTGCTCCACTGGGAAAAAAGTTACGGCAAGTTAAAGTTGGCCGAATACTTTTGAGCGCTATTGTACATATATCCATATCTTGATTAGGGAAAATTGCTTTATGGTCATTATACCCACTGATCAGAATTAAATGGTAATACACAATCTTACTGATACCAGCGATACAGAAATGTTAGCATGCGCCTATACAAAGTAAGCGATCGCAAAATTACAGTACCGGAGAAGAGGGCAATAAAAAATAAATAAACACAAATGGGAGGAATGATAACAGTTCGAATGATACCAAGACTATTCACAATGGAAAGATTCTTATCAACAGATCCGATGCATTTTGGGTGTTTGAGCCAACTGGTGCACGCTTTATTTGTCTTCGAGATGGAGGTGTTCTTCGTAAAATCAAACTCTTGCGTTACTGCTTGTTTGAAGATATCCAGCACATCCTGCAATATACTAAATGTTGGATATTCTACGTATTTCAGAATTAAGAGTAGAGAAGGCTTTCGCCGCGCGCGACGGTTTTGTTCCTACGCTCTACACCCCTAGGTTACTATAGAGCAATGTGATCGAGCGACACTCACACTCTAGAGCGACAGAATACTTTGTTACTGACATAGAAATCCTCACGAAAGTTCAATTGAAGAGCGACACTTCTGAATTCATGCTCTGATTACAACTGCGGAACGCTTACCGTGAATGCGATCACTGTTAGCTTGCACCCATTTCTTGTAAGGCAATTACTAACGAGACCGTTCTCGCGCTGTCATATCAGACTCTGACAGTAATATGTATAGAACCCATTTCCAAGGCTTACTGATACGCCTTCAGACATGTGGAAGCTTGGCAAATCTGATGGAACCAGTCGAAGCTCGGGCTAGTACCGTCATACCTACCTCTTTGACATCATCGGAATCATGGCTGTCCCCCCGTTTCTATTGTGCGCAACCATATTCAACGTTTCCATTCCCTTTGTTACTCTAATGATCATCGCACAAAGTTGAAATCGAGAACGGATTTAAACTATACCACAGGACGACACTGGGCCTGCACACGCTCGATCACTGTACATTTGAAATTTATTGCTGTCACTTCTCAAAGGATGAGCCAATAGAAGCACTTGACCGAGCATTATTGAAGTTTTCACAGAGATGTAAGAAAGAGAGGGGTAGTTGAAGGCGTGTTTCACAACAGAATTGGCTTCTGAGATTCTTTATTAGGATGATCCTGTGTTCTCCGGATAGCACAGGGGACGCTATCGAGCCGAAGAGCAGCCTACATAAAGCGTAAATTGTTCCCAAAACGGTTTAGGTAACGTATACAGCCATGTCAGAGGAGTTGCTGTAGGAGCAGTAGACATGACACCATTCGCACCGGGTGCCACATTTTGTACGCAGGCTATGTACAATACTGCTACTGATTCACGGTCAATCGACGGTTTGCGATTAATCCGTCGCAAACCGTCGATCAAGCTCCAATCAAGCTGAAAGTAAGGTCATTGGAAAGTGAAGAACCCAAATGTATAATAATCTTCCGCTTTCTTGAATTTCTTCTGCTTTTCTTAAATTTTTCGCCATCCTTCCCGGGAAAAACGGAAATTGAGTCTCTTAGTCCCTGGGGTGTTGCTTGCGGATATGACAGCATCGTAAACCCTCCACTCACTTCAACTGAGAATGTCATTTCCAATCCATAAAAGGCCTGCATCGTGCTATAATTGAAGAGAGCATAGAGTCCTCATCATTTTGATACCCTTCATGACATAATTTAAACATTTTCAGCTGAAAGCAGCGGTGCAAAGCAAATTACCAGATTTTTAGACATTTGTTATCTCTTTCAGCCACATTATTTGTATGACCACCGTATGACTGCTCGTGGAGAACTCCGCCATGTCATGAATTTCCACTTCTTCAATTTTGCAGCATCATTTTCATGGAGATCGAAGAGTGTTCATTACCTGGGGTGCTTCCTGCAGATATAACATAACCTTAAACTCCCCACTTCAATAGAAAACCTCATTCTGAGTTTTTAAAGACAATCGGAATATGGACAAATGAAATCATGGTTATTTCGATAACCTAATGAAAGAATCCAGAAAAATCCAGCTGAAAACAGTGATTTCAATGATCAAATTCTCAAAAATTTGCCAGTTCATTCCAGAAGTGCAGTTCCTCGGGAACGAATTATTCTGCATTAACTTGAAGACTTCAATTATGTGATCTGATATTCTGATAATAGAAGGATGATTGGCGTCCTAATCGAGCGTTGAGCTAATTGACCCCTCACCATCGATCTCTCTTGGCCCATCGCCTTCGCTATTGCCGAGTCCATTCAAGAGTACGCCTATTGGCACATACTGGTATGCAGCTGACAGAATGAAACAGCCGCGCCATAATGAATACTGTCTCACTGTGAATATGTTGTGTTGTGTTTTCACTGTGTGTATGTTGCTTCACATGTACTCCCTTCCCATTTGACGGAAACTGTGTGGTACTGACTAAACACCGGTGAAATGAGCACAGAGAAGCACACACTGCATGCCAGCACTATTGTTTCACCATTTGCAAGCACCGTGTACGACTGAGGATCCGAACCCATACGGAATCCAGATTAGGTGCAAACATGAGACAAATGCACTCCCGCTGCGCCATTGGCCGACTCAACATGAGAACATTTCAACGAACCATTTAGTAGGGGTTTAGGCTAGCTGCGGTAACAGTAGGGGAAGGCCGATCGACTGCTAACAAGTCAGGTCACGTTGCGACATGATTCACCAACTAATCTTATTGAAACTCACATTGTGTTCAAAACTCAAAGAATTACATTTCTTACAGGACTAATTAAATACTTTTAATTCAAAGGACGACCTTGCAGTTTTTAGGATCAGTTTCAAAAAGGAATGATTCTCTTATTTCTATCAATACAACCGTTACAACGCTTAAATTTCTTTTAGCTTTGCTACGGAATGTGTACGATCAGGGAACGTGTATCATGCCTAATAAGCTTGTCCACTCTAGCCTTTACTGAGGTTTCCTTACACTATAGATTTTAGTTTATTACAGCATAGCTTGCCTTGATTTTGTCGAATATAACTACACTACAAGACGTCTTGCAGACGTCATTGCACACATGTGGCTCAAGAGAAAACAGTGAATCCTAAGGAGATCGATAACGAAGGGTCAAGTCACGTTGGATTAATTCGTCGCAAAGCGTCGGTTGACCATGAATTAGTGGCAGTATTGTTCTTATTGTAGCCAGCAGTGCACGATGGCTCTGACAATTGGACAGCTCGTCCAAATACCAGTTCCATACAGCTTTTATCGCCTCATTTCCATTCCCTAATTTCACTGCTTTTTTGCTGCCACAAATTGCTTTGAACACACTGATTTTCGCGTTTTCGTCGCGCTACTATTGAGCTGCTTTGGACTATAAGTACAAGTCCCAGACTCCGATTGTCTTAGATTCTGTCTAGTGAAACGTGCCTTGAGCGGGCCGATAAGGTAGTCAAAAATTATGCAGAATTGAACGCTCCTAACGTACCTATAGTACAAAACCACGATATGAACTGTTTTCTTGAATAGACACTGTTATGCTGTTGTCGAAAGTTCGATGAGTGTTTGGATTCTACTATGTTTCTATGAGGTTCAGTATCATGTGCCACTGAAGTAGTGGAGTCCCTCGCGAGTTCGCCGATGGTTTCGTCTTGTTTTACTTTTTCAGGTTGAGCAGTAGTTTCTCCTTCGACCAGGAATGTCGTCTTTCCATCTGTCGCGCCTTTTATGTATGACTTCCAAAATGATGGAACATCTGTTTCTTTTTCGAGTAGAGACATAAACATCGCCATGAATTCTTTGAATACTCTTCAATCCATTAAGTACGAAGTTTTCGTTGGCAGCCACTTTCAAGCTCGGTTCTGAAATAATCATCATAGAACACTCACGCTCCTTTTTACGTCTTTTTTGCACTTAGCAAACGTAGCTCACGTTCAGCCCCGGGATTGCTGATATATTCAAGTCTTTTTAGAAATGACAGATCCTTTATAGCCGTGTTGCCCTCTACAATTAGGCTTCCTCGTATGATGACGACTTTTTTTCAATTTTTCAAATCCTTTTGGTATTTCTGAACTATGCATTTAGAATGAACAGCCTTTCCTTTTTCTGTTGATCATTAACTTCTCCTACTTGAATCCAATCCTTTCCTCGCACTCGTCGAACTTCTAAATCATAAAGAAACGTAGGCGAATACTGACCTTTCAATCCACGAAGAATGAGATCGCCGACAATAACCAAACAGAAAATCACTCAACTTTGCGAGATATTGCTCACTGACTTCTCCACCTTTACACACGTCATCTTGAAAAACAGTGAATAAGATACTTAATACTTCCCTTATCCATTAGTCTCGTCCGGCTAACGTTTACGCGAACTAGTACTGGACAAATATCCGAAAGTGTATAGTTATAATTTAGCATAGTTTCACACATTGGGTTAAACTAGTAGGTTAGAGTTTCAAATATATCTAATTGATTCAACACCTTTTCTATGGCTGGGATACAGTGTCCATTTCTTGGGCAAGAACCTCCTTGGCTAAGTAATGGTAGGGCATCACGTGACAGCAAATTCAGACGTCCGATTCCACCGTTTGAGGTCTAAAAGTCTTTGGGCGTTAATCAATCCCGTCTGAGGGATGCGCCCATGCATTCGACTTCCCATTCAGAATCGTGGTGGCGTAATGATTGGCTTCTATGATGACTTGCAGTGACCGGATGCTTAAGTCAGTGCTTTTATCCTCCCAGGCCAGTATTTCACCCATTAAATCGACCTCGAAGCTGTGGAAGACTCGGATGACCTAGGTGGAGATCGATCGAGGATTCGAATCCGTGACCTGTATATACAAAGTGAAGTGCGCCACTTGCCACTACACCACCTTCGCCCCTAGTTTCAACCATTACCACAGGAATAATACCAGTTTGGTGATTTAGGATTAATAAAAGATCTTGTATGTTATTTCGGCAGCTACAAAAGAAACCATGAAATGATTTTTTTCACTGCCATGTAGTCTCCAGCCATCGAGAGTTGATGCTCCTAAATCTAGTATTAAAATAGAATTCTTCTAAGGAAAAAGAAGAGCTAACAAGGGAAGGATAATTGGTCGCAGTGGCCATTCAAGATGAGATGTATACCCCCGTAGGTGGTTTTGAACGCTGATCTCAAATCTGTATTCCAAATCTGCGAAACGATTCTGGGAACAAAGTTACGGACCCGGGGCCTCCCTGTGTTATACCACTGCGCTGAACGGATCACCGAGCCGAGCAAAGCCCTTACCTGTGCAACGGTGGCCTGGGGGATAGCGTGGTGGATTGATAGGCATGACATCGAGGTTCGGATCCTTGATGCATGGGCTCGTTTTGCTTTTCCAGAAAATGCGTCCTAAACGCTTGCAAAACGTTTTTGGGCCCAGTGTTGGGCATCTACAGGGCTTCCCCACAAATAAGGAACACTGGAAGAGGTATTACAAGGCAAGTTTTTTTTTGCCGCCCACCGGCCGATTAAGGGTGGAGCTCCCATTCGAGAAAAGAAGAATTTCAAATAGTTGCTTATAATGAGCCCCAAAGGCTTCAAGTAGGAAGATTTCAAATGATTCATCAGGTCAAACGCTCTTCAACACGTTACCAGCGAATCCTCTGAACGAATGTGGGATCATCATATTTGGTGGAGGAAGTTCTTTCTTGTAGCGTGAAGTAGACACCAACGTTATCCAAGAGCCGGTAATGAAGTGGTTTCGAGCCGTACTTATCGATACTAGGAAAAGCCCGTGATCCTTTGCGAAGAAGTCGAGTTCGTGAAAGACGATCACCATTATCCTCTCCGGTCGCCTGATGAGGACAGCGACGATGGACCCGTAGCTTCGCAAATGAAACTTCCTACGTTTGTGGGGATATAGAGGCTCCGAAGTGAAACGTAGCCCTCATGTTTGTGATCTGGCCCATGAGCTCCAATTTTGTGGCACTGGTGGAAGAGTCTGTAGTCTTCTGATACTCGAGTTTCAAAAGAAGCCGCACCTTCTCAAGCATGAGAAACACGTTTTGTATTATCACGACAAAGGGCCGTATACGGAAATTAAGAGAGCATGAGCTTTCGAAATAATCTGTTATTGACAACTTACGAAGTATTATGTGGTCGCAACTATCAGGTGCAAAACAAGCTAGTTGGTCTGCCTACTTATGAAGATTAGCGGATAAATTGTAAGGATGAGTTATCATAAAATTAATAAAGGAGTCCCACGCACGGCAGTCATTTCCACTAGATACCGTTTCATAACAACAATGAAGGCACTAGGGGGAAAATTCAAAACAATTCATAGGTGGATTCAAGGTTTTGAGGGCAGCCGTGGTACCATGCCACACCGCTCCACCACGCTTACCTAATGAAAGGGCCTCTTGAAAGGGCATTTACCCCATGAATAGAATCATCGGATAATCATATGTGCACACAAAGAGATAAACTATTGTTCTACAGTAATTTTTCAACAATGCCCGTTAACTTGTACCACCCCTTCGAAAGCGCGGGCACCATTCCTAGAATCTGTGGGCCGTATCTCTCCCAAAGAGGGCTCTGGTCGGATGAGTCATTCAACCGCCGCCTACCGTAAGTACGGGGAGCTGCCGAAGATTTCAAAAACACCATCTCGATTGTTCAGGGTAGAGATACGTATGCATATATTCGGCCAACAGCGGTAAGAAAAATTTTATTGGATTACTATTCTCCGGAGTCCTAAATTGTGAGGGAACCCTCTAGACGCCCAACATTGAGCCTAAAAACGTTTTGCAAGCGTTTAGGACGCATTTTATGGAAAAATGCAAAATGAGCCCATGCATCAAGGAACCGAACCTTGATGTCATGCCTATCAATCCACCACACTATCCCCAGGCCACCGTTGCACAGGTAAGGGCTTTGCTCGGCTCGGTGATCCGTTCAGCGCAGTGGTATAACACAGGGAGGCCCCGGGTCCGTAACTTTGTTCCCAGAATCGTTTCGCAGATTTGGAATACAGATTTGAGACCAGCGTTCGAAACCACCTACGGGGATATAAATCTCATCTTGAATGGCCACTGCGACCAATTATCCTTCCCTTGTAAGTCGCTGCATGACGAGTCGTTACTATTAACGTGAGTGTCAAACCTCTCTACCACGTTGTAGGAGCAGCATGCCCCATTTGAAGGCCCAGTACACAATCATTTTGGGTAATCCAGATTATGGCGAAAAATCGAAGATGGAAAATGGTGCGATGAAGCGAAGAAACTGCACGAATCGCTGTTTCCAAATTGGAAAAGGCTTTGAAAATATCGATAAACAGTTTGCTGGAAGAGTGAGTGAAGAAGAATGGGGCGTTTGGACGAGCCATACAGCGTGTGTCTTTGCGTACGTGTGGGTCCTGGTGCGAATACCTGACTACGGTGAGCAAATTCCTTCCCTCATAAGCATAAGTTAACAAAAAACCGTAAAAAGAGCAGAAAGAGTCTATTTTCTTGGCTCCTTGTGGTATTAAATCAAATAAGGGATGCAGCAACAAAAAGAATAACTGAGAATAAAGGGACAGCAGAAAAACATCGCCTCATTACTCGGCGATCGGCTGATTGTGTGTGGGTTCTAGAACGAATATTACTATCTGCATCGCCCCGACACTCGACTGAGGTGACATCGATCGAGTGGCGGGATTTCCAGTCGATCTGCCACCATGCCGTAGCTGTTGAATTTTGAGGTCCACAGCGTCCTTCCTGTTACCCTTCGAGGCAACTGGGTATTCCTAGGGAAGAACTCAGAGACCAATTTTATCGTGAACTATGCCTTTAAAAAAGCCTGGAAAAAGAGAAGAAATCTCTCATGAATATAGAAGTCAGCATGCTCCCATGAACTCTGTTATAAGCTAGACTGAACCAAACCAATAGTCTTGGGACACGAACCCTTTCAATGATGAAACCGTAATCTTACCGGCCCCCACTTCTTCGACTTCCTTTTTTTGAAGTACACATCTTGTTTAGAAGTTTCTATTAATCATAATTACAGACAAGGAACTTTCAAAAAAATTAAATATTACGAATGAAAGCTTGTTTCAGTGATGAGGCAAAAATCAAAAACATTGCATAGAAACTAGACATCCGAGCTAATGATCGATTTATAAATGTAGTACTCTTACTTGAAAACAATACTCGACCCTGGGTTATTTCTTTAAGTCGCATCCTTGGTCTCATGCGGTACTTCTGATTCTTTCATGGTATAAATCAGCACATCACCACGAATTCTCTTCAGTGCATTCAATCCTTCAGCTTTGAACTTCCTGTTTCCACCCACCAGTATGGCCGCGTCCGTCTGAAAATCTTGCATAGTTTCTACGAGAAAACTTTCTAGCACCAAATGATGGTTGTTCATGATTCCAGCAGTGCTTCGTGGCTAGGAATTGAGAAATATCTATTTCACTTCGATAACTCGCTTAATTATGGCCTATATTGAATTTGTTTAAAAGGGTTGGGCAGTGAAGCGTATTGTAAGTTTGGATGCCTTCCAAGCATGGCTGGCTCCGTATCTGTGATGCAAATATGAGGCATGGCAGACTGGGAACCTCGGATTTCTTTCGTCAAGCAAAATTGAGAGATGAAATTTCTGCTATCGGACTTTCTTTCTTTTCAATATTCCAACTTCTTCATGAGACCATTCCCTCGGCTGATGGGGAACTTGGACTCCTCTAGTCTCTTCTAGCGATTTCAGCGAGAAAGAAAGTTTCGAAAAGTAATTTGAGGCTCAAACCTTTAGGAAAGATGTGAATTCATGCATTCCACAGTCCTTTTTGTTGACGGTGTTGATCCGGGAGGTAGCGAAAAAAACGCCAATGGTGCAACACCTTTTTTAGAAGACGGTATCTTGACTGCGACTTGATTTACTACAGAAGAACAATATTGGGGCCGGGCTTGTTATGGAATGTGGTCATGGTCGGTGGAATGCAAATGTTTCTGTAGAAAGTGACGATATATGGAAGTTAATGTCTCAAAACTTTTGCATCAAGTCAGTAGAAACATGTAACGCATCTATCGCAAAATTTTTCATAGAATGAGTTATTCTTTAGTAGAAGTTTCGTCATACTGATCTGAATCATCACTGCCGTATTGAGATTGAAACCTTATCTGTGTCATAAGAAAAAACAGAAAAACGGTGATGAGCGTCCGCCTGATGATGTTCTTGAAAATACACTAACCAGTGTTTGAAATACTTTTGTGCTCCTTAAGTGGAACAATTTTACTAATCAGCAGCCTAACGCAATCGTCTTCATCTGAGGCTAGGGTTCCACCGTTTGAGTGGATTTTCTTCGCGGATTAAATGAATTGTTCCACCTAACAACCTCATAGTTTACATACAAACACAAAGTTTTCAATCATAAACATTCACGCCGAGGTTACAGCAAGAGAGAAGTTGGAGACACCAAACAATATTTTACGGAGGGCACATGCCGACCTTATCAAACATTCATTACAGTAATATGAACTGAACCTTTTCAGCATTACTACGATGCTTACCTTCTTTATCATTTGCTTCAATCTCCTCCAAATTTGGCAAGAAAGAGAAATCGGGAACTCCGTAGTTACTGCTCACTTCAAGACATCCACTGATTTTCACAATCTGGGCTAGCTTCCCTATGTTTGGCGGCAAACCTGAAATATTTTCCCTGGTTCATGCATAGACTTTATTTTGAGCACTGTTCTTGTTTTGAAGCTATTCAAAAGTGCACGTAGACTGTTCTCATTGCACGAACTATCGGTAATAAGCAGTATCCTTCTTCACTACTTCCACAACTTCAATTTAATATGCTTTTGTAAGGAGAAGGTTTTGTAGAAAACTAAAGTAAGCATTATATATATCGGATGTTGTTTTCTATGAATCACATCATATGGGACTGCCGAAGAAGAAAGCTTGGGCTGCTGCTCATCCGCACAAGTGTGCCTGTTCCTTCGAGTAGTTTGGTCGGGATGGGTGCTCGCCTTCTACAACAACGAGCTGGCTGATCTCCTACTCTTTATCGTGGGTATTGCCGAGTCAGTGAAGTTCTGTGAAATTTTTGACTGAGCTGGTTCATGCGAATCAAACTATTCATCTACAGTCCAATTCTACTATTTTAGAACATCACTGAGAAGCGAGTCATTATTCATGGTCGCAGGCAGAAATCAGCTGGCTGTTACAACATTACGGGATACCTACTCCCGTCTAGAATTCCTGGGTGTCTAACTAAGCAGCAGTGTACAATTAAAATCAGCTTTTGCGGTCTCTACTTCTGCGATCAACCAACCTGTTATTTGAGCGCAGGTCAGGTCGTTATGACTCCAACTGAAGAGTCATAGAAACCATGGCGACAATGAGAATTAAACCTGAACAATTCCATGCAACGTAGAGCGCGAGAGAGATGTCCAGGCGCAGGATTCTTCCTTGTGAGGGGTTCGTCGTTTTTTGGGGCATCCGATCAAGTGATCCGGACATTCGGAATACTCGAAGACACCACGTCAGTCAGGAAGCTTCTTTATGACAAGCCCTTGTAATAAAGGGCTTGAAGATAGCCTCGAAGACGGCCCTCGAAGATATCGAGATGGAGATATATGCTCCTCTTGAGAATCTTCATCCCTTTGCTTTGTAAGGTACACCACCCGACTTCCCCATACCCTCGCTCCAGGAGATTTCACTGCGATGCGATTTTTCCAGAAGTTTGAGGACACGGAACCTCCAAAGCCACGGTATATGGGGGACCTGTGGACTGCGAGGACAAAGACTTTCACTCCGATACAAACGTCCAATGCTTATTGTTAGTTGCGCATAGAGGCTGTTGTGGAATCACAACCATATCTATGTTTAGAATAGAACTAGCCTTTACAAGAATGAGTGATAACATGCTAGTTCAATATATTACCCATAGGCATAACTTGACATGAGTATCTCTTGAGTTGAGACCACAGGCACGACCTGGCGGTATCATAAGTGTGCAATCAAGTAGGTAGCTTAAGTTCTGCCGTTGGCGCGGTCCGCTCTTTCATCCCCCGAGCTTGAGTACCGCCACGGGCCCCCTAAGGTCCAGTGGCGATACGGTATCTGAGGACCGCCCACATATTGTGTATATAAACCCCGTGAATGTTATATTATGGTCGATCTTTGTACTAGGCGTGTTAATAAACCTTTGTTACACGTCCTTAGTACAACTTCCCTTGGTAATCCACCAAATTGGTGCATCGACCGTTGGAAGCGATCCCTTCTGAGCTAGCTTTCCCCAGTGAAAGACAGAAGGTCCATCAACAGCCAATTTGCTCCACATTCCTCCCTGAGGAAAGCAAAATCTGGCCATTACTTGACCACATCACTGGTCAAACTTGACTTTCCGATCTGATTCCTCCCTGAGGAATACAGAAACTAGACATATCCTTCTGCGCTAGCTCTCCCAGTGAGAGACAGAAGGGCATTTCTATTGCTTCCCAAAAATAGGGAAATTTTCCTGCGAGTTCTTCAAAAAGAACCGGGATACAAGCACAAATTTTCTGCACAATCTCTCCACAGTGAGAGAACAGAAGATAGCTAACTACCAAACAAGCCTCCCTGAGGACTAGAAAATTGGCAAATTTTTGACTAGATCACTAGCCAAAAAGTCAAATCTTCACACCAATTCCTCCCTGAGGAACTCAAAGACCCGCGTGGCAGGAAACACATCCTACACGAAGCCTAGGTGTTTCAAAAGAGACATCGAACTGAGCTAAAAACTTCACACAGTTTAGACGCTCATTGGTTTCGAACAGCTTGTGCTCAAATCCGACAAAGCACAAAAAAGCAACTAACGATCTCAAACAGCTCCAGCATCAAAATGGCGGAGATTCAACTATTCAAGACCAGAATCACGCACGCATGTAGGCTGATCCGTTCAAGCGAGTCAGATCTCAAACTTTTGGACAACCTATTCACATTCCCAACTGAAAAAGAGGAATGTGAGGTGTTCATAAGAGAAAAAACTGCACAGCTGAACCACTTGACAACAACAATCACAAAGGCAAAACAACTCCACGATACCTATGTTGATAAAGCGATCGAAACAATCAGTTCACGATCGGAACAGAAGGATCGTGAAAAGCTGATGCTCGAGCTGAACAACCACATGGAGCTCGAGTCAAATAGCCTTGAAATCGCAATAATACAATGGCTGAGCAAAATCGAGTTCAGAAAGGAAGAATTGGCGCAGCAAGCCTCGTTCATAGCAGAAGCCATCAGCACTGCAAATCAGGCTGGTAGCAGCCAACACAATTCTCACAGCGGAGGGGATACTCTCAATACGTTGTATGAACGTAGCATACGAGTTCGACGCCCTCTGCTCGAAGTTCCAACATTCTCTGGAGACTACAAAGAGTTCAACACCTTCTGGTCAGTCTTCGAATCCCTCATACACAACGAGACGGACTTGAGTGACCAGGAAAAATTTCTCATCCTGAAACAAGCATTGAAGGGAAAAGCAGCTGCTTCAATTAGCAGCATTCCAGTCATTGGCGACAAGTATAATGTCGCCCTGAATATACTCAAGAAAACAGTACGACAGATCATCAGGCATAGCCGATATCTTGATAAACGAGATCGAGCATCTGCCTAGGGCTCAAGAAAACTCGAGGAGCTGTCGAAATACGTTCAATTCCATATCTTCTCGCATCGTGCACCTAGAACAAACTGGAGTGCCAATGAACGCGGACAGAGTATGGCGACGTCTTATCCTTTCCAAATTCACAGAGAATATCTGTAGCCAAGTAATTATGAAAGAAAATCAAAGTGGCACAGGATTCGAAGTAAAGGATATTCTTGATGCCGTTGATGAAATCATCACGCTTCAAGAAACCCACCGAACTAACGACAAAAACGCTCTTCGGTACTCAAACCGCCCAAGCCATGCAGAACAACGCCAGAGGACATGGAGGACATGACGGGGGACGCAACCAAATGAAGCAGTTCCCCAGTCATCGACCGAGACACACATGTCTGTGTGGAGAGTCGCACTCACCACAACAATGCGCCAGGTTCCCTACATCTGAGGCTCGGCGAACGGAAGCCAAGCGCCAGAGAATGTGCTGGAAATGCTTCGGTAAGACACATGGATCGAGATTCTGCACAGCAATGGGATCTTGTCCGAAATGCAAGGGGGATCACCATGGCTCACTCTGCATAACATCGAGCAGTGGTCTGAAATCTATGATCCTGCCTAATCGTAGGCAAAACCCGCTTGCCGAACTCCACCCAACATGGAGCTGCAAGGATGCCGTTTCCATCGCAAACCAAACGCTTCAGACAGCCAACACCAGGAAATAATAATCACCCGAGAGAAACAAACAGAGTGCAAACATTGCATGCTGCTCCTGCTCGGAACTTCACCACAGAATCGGAACGACCGGTATCAAGACAATGCGTACTGCAAATGGCCTCCGCTTTGATCTTTAATGAAGCCAGCGGAGATTATCAGCCAATCACTATTCTTCTTGATTCAGGAGCTCAGAAAAGCTTCATAAAGGCAGAGATGAGAAACAGATTGAGACTGCCAACAGTAAGCTCCACATCATTTACCACAACAGGAATGGGAGAGCTTCAAGAAACCTTCATATCGAATGAAGTGAAAGTGACCTTGAAGGGCTTACGCAGCTCTAGGAAACTGCAACGTCTGTCGGTTTTCACCAAGGAGAAACTGACGACGACTACCAAAACCGCTCTACTATCGGGAGCTGACAAAAGCTTCATTAAAAGGGAGAAAATCTTGGTCGCTCAGCAAACCTTACGACCGTCAGAAGTTTCACCTGATTTACTCATTGGACAGGACCTCTTAAATCAAGTGATCGAACACCACGATCCAGTCATAAAGCTACCATCTGGATTCGTCCTCACACCCACAATCTTCGGGTACACAATCTCAGGGACTGGCAGCATACCCAATTCAATGAAGCAAGTTGGAGATGTACAATGTGGGTCGCTCATTGTGGCTACTCCTTTTATGTCATCAAAAAATTACTCCAAAACGGACAAAAATATCTCTGGAGCGGAAGCACCTCTTGCCAACGTCCGAGATCCTACTGCTGTCCGTCGTTCCTCTGCAAAAGTACGTCTGAAGCGGGTCAGTAAAATCCATCCAGAAGGAACACCACGGAAGAAGAAAGGGCCCAAAGTCAAACCGAAAACTACCTTGCGAACCCCTTTAGTGTCGCAAGATGACAAGGACGTCTTCTCGAACAAGAACGCTCGCGACACGTTCTACGCTTTACTGAATAGCGTGAAGGAGATCAAGCAGAAGCTAAATCGGATGGAGGACCGCTTGCGGCGATTCGATGAAAGGATGCATTTACTGGACCTAAGGACGCAGCAAGTGACTCAGACGGAAGTGTTTCGACCAGGAGCACCTCAGTGCCCTACCGTCCCGACGACACGATGTTGCTCTATGATTGGACACCAGGCAAAGGACGCCCAAATTTGGAGCGCCATACTTCAAGCATCAACAGAACGAATAGCTCAGAAACCAATCAATCGACATGTTCCACTGGAAATACACACTTCATCACACGACCAAAATGACGAACCTCCAGCATATAGAGCAGGAGCCACTACTTCGAGAGAGCCGTCTTCATCATCGAGGAAGAAAGCTGACGTTCCCATGAGACGTCGGAAACCAAGAGCTGCAAAGAACCAAGTTTCTCTCAACACTACCGTCTCCAGCTAACGACGAGTCTGCAGACGACACCCATTCGTGAATAATGAAACTTGTACTGTAATAATTAATGCTGTCACATCGTTAATTTGGTACTTGTTTGTCTGATATTGTAATTGTATTTCACAATAGGTTTTACGCAATACTGTTATTATGCACATCTATGTAGCTACCGCTACTTTTCGCCCCGCCCCAGTGTTGTGGATTCACAACCATATCTATGTTTAGAATAGAACTAGCCTTTACAAGAATGAGTGATAACATGCTAGTTCAATATATTACCCATAGGCATAACTTGACATGAGTATCTCTTGAGTTGAGACCACAGGCACGACCTGGCGGTATCATAAGTGTGCAATCAAGTAGGTAGCTTAAGTTCTGCCGTTGGCGCGGTCCGCTCTTTCATCCCCCGAGCTTGAGAACCGCCACGGGCCCCCTAAGGTCCAGTGGCGATACGGTATCTGAGGACCGCCCACATATTGTGTATATAAACCCCGTGAATGTTATATTATGGTCGATCTTTGTACTAGGCGTGTTAATAAACCTTTGTTACACGTCCTTAGTACAACTTCCCTTGGTAATCCACCAAATTGGTGCATCGACCGTTGGAAGCGATCCCTTCTGAGCTAGCTTTCCCCAGTGAAAGACAGAAGGTCCATCAACAGCCAATTTGCTCCACATTCCTCCCTGAGGAAAGCAAAATCTGGCCATTACTTGACCACATCACTGGTCAAACTTGACTTTCCGATCTGATTCCTCCCTGAGGAATACAGAAACTAGACATATCCTTCTGCGCTAGCTCTCCCAGTGAGAGACAGAAGGGCATTTCTATTGCTTCCCAAAAATAGGGAAATTTTCCTGCGAGTTCTTCAAAAAGAACCGGGATACAAGCACAAATTTTCTGCACAATCTCTCCACAGTGAGAGAACAGAAGATAGCTAACTACCAAACAAGCCTCCCTGAGGACTAGAAAATTTGGCAAATTTTTGACTAGATCACTAGCCAAAAAGTCAAATCTTCACACCAATTCCTCCCTGAGGAACTCAAAGACCCGCGTGGCAGGAAACACATCCTACACGAAGCCTAGGTGTTTCAAAAGAGACATCGAACTGAGCTAAAAACTTCACACAGTTTAGACGCTCATTGGTTTCGAACAGCTTGTGCTCAAATCCGACAGAGCACAAAAAAGCAACTAACGATCTCAAACAGCTCCAGCATCAAAATGGCGGAGATTCAACTATTCAAGACCAGAATCACGCACGCATGTAGGCTGATCCGTTCAAGCGAGTCAGATCTCAAACTTTTGGACAACCTATTCACATTCCCAACTGAAAAAGAGGAATGTGAGGTGTTCATAAGAGAAAAAACTGCACAGCTGAACCACTTGACAACAACAATCACAAAGGCAAAACAACTCCACGATACCTATGTTGATAAAGCGATCGAAACAATCAGTTCACGATCGGAACAGAAGGATCGTGAAAAGCTGATGCTCGAGCTGAACAACCACATGGAGCTCGAGTCAAATAGCCTTGAAATCGCAATAATACAATGGCTGAGCAAAATCGAGTTCAGAAAGGAAGAATTGGCGCAGCAAGCCTCGTTCATAGCAGAAGCCATCAGCACTGCAAATCAGGCTGGTAGCAGCCAACACAATTCTCACAGCGGAGGGGATACTCTCAATACGTTGTATGAACGTAGCATACGAGTTCGACGCCCTCTGCTCGAAGTTCCAACATTCTCTGGAGACTACAAAGAGTTCAACACCTTCTGGTCAGTCTTCGAATCCCTCATACACAACGAGACGGACTTGAGTGACCAGGAAAAATTTCTCATCCTGAAACAAGCATTGAAGGGAAAAGCAGCTGCTTCAATTAGCAGCATTCCAGTCATTGGCGACAAGTATAATGTCGCCCTGAATATACTCAAGAAACAGTACGACAGATCATCAGGCATAGCCGATATCTTGATAAACGAGATCGAGCATCTGCCTAGGGCTCAAGAAAACTCGAGGAGCTGTCGAAATACGTTCAATTCCATATCTTCTCGCATCGTGCACCTAGAACAAACTGGAGTGCCAATGAACGCGGACAGAGTATGGCGACGTCTTATCCTTTCCAAATTCACAGAGAATATCTGTAGCCAAGTAA
This sequence comes from Haemonchus contortus, assembly GCA_000469685.2. NCBI lineage: Eukaryota > Metazoa > Nematoda > Chromadorea > Rhabditida > Trichostrongylidae > Haemonchus > Haemonchus contortus. The sequence continues at coordinate 16,321,283 of LS997565.1, forward strand.
TTATGAAAGAAAATCAAAGTGGCACAGGATTCGAAGTAAAGGATATTCTTGATGCCGTTGATGAAATCATCACGCTTCAAGAAACCACCGAACTAACGACAAAAACGCTCTTCGGTACTCAAACCGCCCAAGCCATGCAGAACAACGCCAGAGGACATGGAGGACATGACGGGGGACGCAACCAAATGAAGCAGTTCCCCAGTCATCGACCGAGACACACATGTCTGTGTGGAGAGTCGCACTCACCACAACAATGCGCCAGGTTCCCTACATCTGAGGCTCGGCGAACGGAAGCCAAGCGCCAGAGAATGTGCTGGAAATGCTTCGGTAAGACACATGGATCGAGATTCTGCACAGCAATGGGATCTTGTCCGAAATGCAAGGGGGATCACCATGGCTCACTCTGCATAACATCGAGCAGTGGTCTGAAATCTATGATCCTGCCTAATCGTAGGCAAAACCCGCTGCCGAACTCCACCCAACATGGAGCTGCAAGGATGCCGTTTCCATCGCAAACCAAACGCTTCAGACAGCCAACACCAGGAAATAATAATCACCCGAGAGAAACAAACAGAGTGCAAACATTGCATGCTGCTCCTGCTCGGAACTTCACCACAGAATCGGAACGACCGGTATCAAGACAATGCGTACTGCAAATGGCCTCCGCTTTGATCTTTAATGAAGCCAGCGGAGATTATCAGCCAATCACTATTCTTCTTGATTCAGGAGCTCAGAAAAGCTTCATAAAGGCAGAGATGAGAAACAGATTGAGACTGCCAACAGTAAGCTCCACATCATTTACCACAACAGGAATGGGAGAGCTTCAAGAAACCTTCATATCGAATGAAGTGAAAGTGACCTTGAAGGGCTTACGCAGCTCTAGGAAACTGCAACGTCTGTCGGTTTTTCACCAAGGAGAAACTGACGACGACTACCAAAACCGCTCTACTATCGGGAGCTGACAAAAGCTTCATTAAAAGGGAGAAAATCTTGGTCGCTCAGCAAACCTTACGACCGTCAGAAGTTTCACCTGATTTACTCATTGGACAGGACCTCTTAAATCAAGTGATCGAACACCACGATCCAGTCATAAAGCTACCATCTGGATTCGTCCTCACACCCACAATCTTCGGGTACACAATCTCAGGGACTGGCAGCATACCCAATTCAATGAAGCAAGTTGGAGATGTACAATGTGGGTCGCTCATTGTGGCTACTCCTTTTATGTCATCAAAAAATTACTCCAAAACGGACAAAAATATCTCTGGAGCGGAAGCACCTCTTGCCAACGTCCGAGATCCTACTGCTGTCCGTCGTTCCTCTGCAAAAGTACGTCTGAAGCGGGTCAGTAAAATCCATCCAGAAGGAACACCACGGAAGAAGAAAGGGCCCAAAGTCAAACCGAAAACTACCTTGCGAACCCCTTTAGTGTCGCAAGATGACAAGGACGTCTTCTCGAACAAGAACGCTCGCGACACGTTCTACGCTTTACTGAATAGCGTGAAGGAGATCAAGCAGAAGCTAAATCGGATGGAGGACCGCTTGCGGCGATTCGATGAAAGGATGCATTTACTGGACCTAAGGACGCAGCAAGTGACTCAGACGGAAGTGTTTCGACCAGGAGCACCTCAGTGCCCTACCGTCCCGACGACACGATGTTGCTCTATGATTGGACACCAGGCAAAGGACGCCCAAATTTGGAGCGCCATACTTCAAGCATCAACAGAACGAATAGCTCAGAAACCAATCAATCGACATGTTCCACTGGAAATACACACTTCATCACACGACCAAAATGACGAACCTCCAGCATATAGAGCAGGAGCCACTACTTCGAGAGAGCCGTCTTCATCATCGAGGAAGAAAGCTGACGTTCCCATGAGACGTCGGAAACCAAGAGCTGCAAAGAACCAAGTTTCTCTCAACACTACCGTCTCCAGCTAACGACGAGTCTGCAGACGACACCCATTCGTGAATAATGAAACTTGTACTGTAATAATTAATGCTGTCACATCGTTAATTTGGTACTTGTTTGTCTGATATTGTAATTGTATTTCACAATAGGTTTTACGCAATACTGTTATTATGCACATCTATGTAGCTACCGCTACTTTTCGCCCCGCCCCAGTGTTGTGGATTCACAACCATATCTATGTTTAGAATAGAACTAGCCTTTACAAGAATGAGTGATAACATGCTAGTTCAATATATTACCCATAGGCATAACTTGACATGAGTATCTCTTGAGTTGAGACCACAGGCACGACCTGGCGGTATCATAAGTGTGCAATCAAGTAGGTAGCTTAAGTTCTGCCGTTGGCGCGGTCCGCTCTTTCATCCCCCGAGCTTGAGTACCGCCACGGGCCCCCTAAGGTCCAGTGGCGATACGGTATCTGAGGACCGCCCACATATTGTGTATATAAACCCCGTGAATGTTATATTATGGTCGATCTTTGTACTAGGCGTGTTAATAAACCTTTGTTACACGTCCTTAGTACAACTTCCCTTGGTAATCCACCAAATTGGTGCATCGACCGTTGGAAGCGATCCCTTCTGAGCTAGCTTTCCCCAGTGAAAGACAGAAGGTCCATCAACAGCCAATTTGCTCCACATTCCTCCCTGAGGAAAGCAAAATCTGGCCATTACTTGACCACATCACTGGTCAAACTTGACTTTCCGATCTGATTCCTCCCTGAGGAATACAGAAACTAGACATATCCTTCTGCGCTAGCTCTCCCAGTGAGAGACAGAAGGGCATTTCTATTGCTTCCCAAAAATAGGGAAATTTTCCTGCGAGTTCTTCAAAAAGAACCGGGATACAAGCACAAATTTTCTGCACAATCTCTCCACAGTGAGAGAACAGAAGATAGCTAACTACCAAACAAGCCTCCCTGAGGACTAGAAAATTTGGCAAATTTTTGACTAGATCACTAGCCAAAAAGTCAAATCTTCACACCAATTCCTCCCTGAGGAACTCAAAGACCCGCGTGGCAGGAAACACATCCTACACGAAGCCTAGGTGTTTCAAAAGAGACATCGAACTGAGCTAAAAACTTCACACAGTTTAGACGCTCATTGGTTTCGAACAGCTTGTGCTCAAATCCGACAAAGCACAAAAAAGCAACTAACGATCTCAAACAGCTCCAGCATCAAAATGGCGGAGATTCAACTATTCAAGACCAGAATCACGCACGCATGTAGGCTGAGTTTCACCGCACAATAGTATCCATGAGATCCTAACAGCGTCATCCGAGTAGGTACTTAAATAAAGTACATTGAAAAGTATGTACGGCAAGTAGTCCTGTTTGATCCGTATCATGGACGGAGGTGATGCACGGCACTGGTGTTTAAGGTCTACTTCTGGATACGTAGTTCCTGTGCAGTTCCTTATCCTTTATAGTTCACTACGTAAACGGGATTGTTCCGTTAGAACTCCATGCACCGACAGCTGACGCGATTCTACCGAAGAAGTTCAACATGTCAATCCGAGAACGCGTTCAACGCCATCGACGCTTTCTACTGCTTAGTTTAGTTCCTTCCCTTTTTCATTTCAGCCTCCTATTCCCAACGAGTTCCTCTCTTTGTGCTCTGTTCTTATTACTTTGGTGAGAACAGCGGTACAATTCTTCTGCTTGATATTTCGTTCCGAAAGATTGCAGTCTTAGGCATGTCGGCCCCTACGTATACGGATGTCGCGGCGGGACCCGACACATGACGCTGTATAGGCATAGAATTTCATAACGACGTAGCTGGCTGTTGCCAGTTGTGACATCATCATTTCGAGTTATAAGACGGATTTAGTCACCCCGTGAATGTGTGACACAGTAACCCAGACACACTCTGAAGTGCCTCCAAAACACCCGTCACATATACGACGCAAAGGAAAGGTACCTCGGGTGAAGCCCACGGGGGTGGGCGCTGGGCTACTAGGGAGTTTCGGTGTCACACATTCACGGGATGGTGAAATCCCTCTAATTTTCGAAATCTGCAGTTCCGTTTGCGTTGAAATTCAATTCTCATTATCACGCACAGATTCTCAGGAAATTGTTTCTACTATCCTGTTTATTAATCAACTTCATTATAACTCGGAAGTCGAACCAAGTCTGTTTTCAAGGTGAAGCGAGGGTTTTTTCAAGGTTTCAAAGAACAGTCTCATCTGCAATAGTAAATTCGCGTGATATGCAACAACTAACTCCCGACTGATGGAGTACCTCAGGAAGATCTTTCTTTTCTTCAGTGCATAATTTTTACAATGTTTTGTTGGATTCCCCGGCCGTCGCTGCCATGGAATGCGGTAACGCTGGGAAAGGCAGAGCGCTCACTAGTTGAGGGCATTTATGAGGGAGGAGCACCGGCTGCGAGTAATGTTCCTGTCGTTGTGCAGACGCAGAAAATACGTCGGCTACTTCACAGCTGCAGCAAGAGGTACCTCCGTAAGTGATTTACCGTGTTAAGACTATAATTGAGCCAGAATCTGTTTCTTTCAAGCCTTCCAAGTTTTTATTACTTTATTGCCCAACGTCTCGGCGAGCTCCGCTTTCGTCAGGGCCTAAAAATATCCATTACATAGTATGTGGCCTGCTTACCCACACGCCCAAACAGGAACCCCAAGAAAGTTCAACTGTAATAGCAAACCCTCAACAGCACTCATCGAAGAGGCAAAGATTGCTTACCTTTTAGTCCACCGCTAGGCAAAACGACCACCCACGTAGCAAATTTACTCAGAAGTGACAAGAATACCTCCCTCCGACCTCCAGTAGATCAAAGGTCACAAAGGTAGAAGAATTGTGCGAGTTTACTGGTTACGGCAACACACACATCTTTTCTGTCCATTTGGGGGTTTCTAGCCCTGATCCAGAGCACTTCTAGTGTCTTACGCGCCGCGATCCCGGGTAAGCGCCACTGTGAACTCGGAACACGGAAACGTCAAAGGATAAACCTGCGTGGTACAGAACCAGATGAGCTTCTAAGGGGGTTACATTCTTGATCCAGCCAGCAGCTCACTGCTTGACTTACGGTACCATTTCCCCTTGCTATGCTTCGTGTCACCTGGACATGGATATTTAAAGAGGGCAGCCAATCCTCCACAGGCTTTTCGTTGACGTGATAAAACTATTCGGTTGCTTTTTGTCACACCAAAAAAGTACCAAAGGCACTTCAACTTTGACGAAAGTTGCACACGTGATTGGGGATGCTTTATCTTCCGTTGTGAGTAATTCGAAAATGCTGGTTGAAATGGCGTTGGGCTACACGAAGGCCGGCTCTCCAAGGAAGTACTACGTAAGGATGCGAAGAGCTCATAAAAAGGATGCGAGGAGCTCATAAAAAGTCGATATTAGGAATCCGAAGACATAGTAAAGCATGTCGTCACCGATACGCAGGTTGAACCGGAAAATGCTCCTTTAACACCTGAATGTTGAGTGGGGGAGGGGGGGGGGGGAGGGGCGTCATTCTCTTTCACCTGTTGACTAGGATAGTTCGCACTCTGTCAACTTCAGTACCATTGTTAACTGCACAGCAGCTCAGGAAGTCAGCAGCCAACCAATCGAGCAAGGTCAGCTCACTGGCTAGAGAATGGGGTTGCAAAGAAGGTGCATTTGCACCTATGTGGGCATATCAGGTAATATTTTGACAGATTTTATGAATTTTGATTTTATGAAATAAGCGACCATCCTAGTGCTATATTACGAAATCGTTCTTCAAAAAGATCTAGCAGGAGCACTGAAGTGTTGAAGAGTCTTGCACAGAAAATACGAAAAGTAGTAGCAACTTGGAGTAGACATAACCTGCTGTTATGGGAACGATTCCCGAAAATTCAAACTGAGAACGCCGTTCTCATAGGCTCCACACTGAGAATAGCATAGACTACAGTGGACACTAAGAAGCGCGGACCTGTATACCATACTCGGATTTGTGAGTTCTCTGTCGCTTTCCAACTGAGCACGTGTTACCCCGGTTTAGTTTCGGTTCAAGCCTGAGAGTGCAGGTCATTTTCGTCGCTAGACGAAAGATGATGCAAAAACTGTGGACAGCTTGAGTGCAGTATATACTTACCATTCAGATTTCGAAGAATTAGTTTGCCATCGATGGTGTTGCAAAGGCTGTCCAAGCGACTGAGGTAGGCTTCACTGACAGTTCCCCCTCTACACCGTACCACTAAAAGAGGAACAATTAAAAAAAGCAATTACTCCCAACATTCTCTGCAATCTGTTAAATATTCTTCGCCATCGGAAGAATTTAATCTTCAAAGTGGAAGTTATGAATGAGATTATATATTTGAGAACCTTTTCATGTAACTGATGGAACACTTCTGCCTAAGGTGGCTATACTGTGCGTTTCAAAAGTATGTGCACACCCAACATTTTGTTTTTTTTGGGAATACCATTGCTTTCTATAACCTGTGACCTTTACCATTCAACCAGTGAGCTACGCACGTTCATGCGTGCATCACATGTCCACAACCGCTTATCTAGGATCTCACTCGAGAAGAGCAGTAGAACATTTTCATGTTCCGTATAAACGACACTGCTTCACCCAAAATCCCCCTTAGGTTTCATTTCTGGAAATCGCGCGTTAGAGTTAAGCACTCAAGAGCAAAATATCCCTCCAAGAGGGTAACTGTCATTATATTTATATTGAAAATCTCGTTCGAAATTGCGATGGTGCAGAGGAGCACTGACTTGTTCATCAACCGGCCACTGCAAGTCATTGCATAGGCCAAATACGCATACAATACGCCACTACGATTCTGAATGGAAGTCGGATGCGCTGGATCCTTCTGACTGGATTGATTAACGCCCCAAAACATCATTTAATTGCGCATGAGAGAAGTAATGGAAAACAGTCAGCAGAGTGTTCGATGATGTCTGATACCAAAGATGCCAATGTAGAACGTTTCCTACCCTACATTCTCTCTTCTCTAAAAAACTGGTTAGCCTGTGATCTACTTCCCCACCGCGCTCATTTGATCTCCACGCTCTTGATCGTGCCTACGTGACTTTTGCGAGGACACACAAACGGACACACAAAGTTAGTGGTTTATATATATAGAGGATTCCTCGTGTGCGATGTCCTACGAACACCCTCTGAGTAAACATCGTAACTGCTTATACAACTTTTTAAAGAAAAAGTTCTCCTTTGTTTCAAAAGTATGTGCACACTTCACAAAAAAACAAAATTATAACCGAGAACAGAAACAGTTAGGGCCTCTCGAATTCCTGAGGAGCTTATCGACTACGAGGAATCGCTTGAGAATGGTTCCGTTACGGTAGTTTCTTTAGTTACCTTTGAAATGAAAAATTTTGAATGTGTACATTCTTTTAAAACAACAACGGGGCCGCCCTTTTACATGCATTGCTAGATTCATCCGAGACCCTGGCAGCTATCGCTCATAACCTACTCCTGGCCATCCACGTATTTTGACTGCTCAGGACAACAAAAGAATAGCCCGTCTTGTGGCGAATACTTCTTTGTCTAAGAGTCAGATCCGAACTCAGATGAGTTTATCAGTCTCGCGTACGACCGTTTGGCGCTCTATCAGATCTAATGAGTATATCGCACGAGAGACGATGAAGAAGGCTCCTTGATTCAATACTTGACACAAGCTGACAAGGCAGGAGTTTGCTCGCCCAGACCATCAAAGAGCCCCCGGAAAGGACAAATGCGGGTTCGAGTCCCGTCCGAGGCTGAAGTTTTGTCCCAAATCGCCAACCTTGTGAGACTTTCGGATCGCGTATTGCGGCGAAATAACAGCAGTTAACAAAACATCTAGTCAAAACAAGTTCCAACATGTAAAGCTTACAGCTTAACGGTTTAGTGCTGATATTGGTCGACCGGCTCAACGCGTTGTACGTGTGAGTGCTGGTAAGCTATGGCATATAAGCCATTAAGAAGGCGAGTGCAAGCGGGGCCTCGGTAGTGTAAGGGATAAGAGCACGTTCCCCGGGAAGGACAAGTGCGGGTTCGAGTCCCGTCCGAGACTGGAGTTTTGCCCACAAATCGCCAACCTTGTGAGACTTTCGCATCGCGTACTGCGGCGAAATAACGGCAGTTAATAAAACATCTAGTCAAAACAAGTGTTCGTAGGTTATCGCATACAAGGAATTGTATGGTGAAGGTCACGGGTTACAGAAAGCAATGGTAATCCCAAAAAAACAAAATGTTGGGTGTGCACATACTTTTGAAACGCACCGTGGGAGCTCTGGAAGATACGATACAAGGAGCAGTTCTTTGAGAATTTTGTTGTTTACGAAAGGAAACATCATATATGAGAAAGGCTTTTATTTGTTATATTTAGGCATCCATCTTTCCGTTTTATTTTGAACTGTTTTACACAAACTCAGAATGGTCTGAAGTTTCCAGGCAGAGGTAAGTAACAACTAGTTAACAACAGGTTTAGGTATAGCGGAGCGGACTTGTGGACCACCTTCCAAACCTCCTATCTAAACAATAAGACACCTTGGCTTATCCACCCAAAATCAAGTGGAGCATTATGGGGCATTATGATTATGTTTAGGATGGCAAAAATTGTTTTATAGGTTGATTGGAAAAGCAGAATCTGTCAAAAAGTGTTATCAATGCTTGGTAATCATTGGAGAATCGAAGGTCTCGCAGGTCAGTCGACCAAAACGTGAAGTGGGGACTTTTTGCTTTTCTATCGTGTTCCACTTCGTCACTTGTGACGCGAGAACGACTTTTCCAAGCGCGGAATTGATGAAATTGTGCGGGTGCCTTGGGCAAAGGCTGGTTCAAAGTCACTTGTATGACCGTCTCTGATTACCTCTCCCTATTGTGTCATCTGCCCCAACTGTCGAGAGGGTGACTACATGGCATAATGGTGATCTACTTCATCGCATGCGTGAGACTTCGCGGAGACGAATACATCAGGAGACCGGGCGACCCTAACGATAGAAGGCGAAGGAATACCTGCCCGACCTGAAGAGACTGAAGTCTTAACTCCTCTGGGAGGCAGGCAATGCCACAGAAACGTAGAGCTTCAGGTATCAGTCAGGGATTTGATGCGAGAGCCCGCGATATGTGAGCGGAAATCATGGAAAGCAATCTTGTTGTGTGCAAAAACCTCGAAACAAATTTAAGGAATCAATGCCTGGTCATGAGGAATGCCTCGTTCTGACCTATGTTGGCTGAATTGTCACTGGCTTCAAGCCGGGGCTGGCACCACGAATTCATCGCCTGCGAAAATGGTCAGATGGAAAATTCTTCTCTACGTTCAAGGTGGACTCCTGGTTGTAACTTACGAGACTTTTCTAGATAACTATTTACTTTCTATCAAGTTATACCTGAGCTAAGCTGAAGTCTGAAGTGACGTTGGACAAATCTACAACATCTTGGCTGAGGCTTCATAGGGACCCATACTACTAAAGGATTTACCGACTCAGTTCTTGCCTTCTGGCTTCCATTATCAGCTGTTATCAGCTATAATTTGTGACACCTAGTATGTAATCATTCATCCGTTCAATATGCTACATATTGAATGAAACATTTTTGAACAACGAATTTGTTGGCTCCTCTCTGCAAGTGCATTGCCTTATCAGCTTTTAGCAGCTATCATCACCTTCAGCTCCTTTCATACCACCTACCGCCATCTCCCACATCGCTTAAAAATCAGGTGCCAGGACTACAGTTTTGACACTGGAGGTTTTGAAGATTAAATGGCTTCTGCGCTCTAATAAACTGTACTGTACTTTTTATGATGAATAACACTTTATTACTACGAGGTACCCATTGCTCTAATAGGTGAGCTTATTTTTACATTTTTTTCTCCACTCTATGGAATAACTCAATTAGAAAAAAGATTAGTATATTACTCAACTCCATGAATAAAGAGAATTTGTGAAAATTATTATGTTAGTAACAAAAACGAACTGACTTACGGCAGCTTTCGTTCCATGAGATTTGTGATTCTACATTGGCTTCAACTTTTTTTCTGACGTCGACTATACGACAGATGCTCGTGTTGTTATGAAACCAAAAATGCGGTTTAGGGCCAGTCACTTCCATTTTCAGGATTGCTGCCATATTCCTTAGTCTGTAGTTGTTTACTATCCTTACTATCCGAGCTGAAATAATAAACCATGGTCTTCTGTGTGCTAATTGTCTGCGAAATCTAACAAATAAAATTCTCACGTTGCCATCCATCAACGGTAAGTTTTATGAGCGTATCCAAGTCTGAATCCGATATGTCGTCTATAGTTATAGTCCCATAAACCTTTCCTATCTGCTTCCATACATGCTTCTTTTCACCTTCTTCACCTTTATAGGCCAAGTCACCAACTAGTGCTGTACAGTCGTTGCGTTTCATAGCCATTTCCATTGTACAGTCTAGAATCTCTCAAGTAGAAGTAAGATGAACAAAGTGGTATTATGGATACTTTCCAGCAGCTGGGAATAAGTGTGCTTCGACTGGGAACATGGTATATACGCACATCGGAAGGTGGAACAGAAAAAGTAGCACCCAGAAGTGAGTTCAGTCGAGATGACTCCCGAAAAAGCTAACATATTCGATGGATGTCGAGCGATTAACTTGAGGTCACTAGATGACTGTGCTGATATAGTTGGAACGATAAAGTGGGAACCCAGCACTGAAAATTCTGATCTGGGGACGGAGTTAGAGGAAACTGTGCTATTGGTAAAGAAGTGACCTATTAAAGATGCGGTCAGCGACCATGTCAGTCGGAAATGAGTGGTGTCGATTTGCGTCGAACTAGAAAATTAACTTTGAGGAAATAGTAATTCGGCTAACCGTACGGACTACCAATGTCCACTGCAAATGGGGCATTAAAGACTTGATCGCGACGCAGCTTCTCATTAGCTCTAATGAAAACTTCCTGAAACAACATCCTGTCTTCGCTGATCCTTCTCCTTTCAGGAAGTTATGAATTTCTTTTGAGAGATATTTTCCTCCATCCGTTAGCCCAATGGTAAGAAATGCCTCAAAATGGGTAGCCGCTTTTTAATCCAACCAGTTTCGTAAATCTCACAGTGCTATTTAAAACCCACTAAGCGAACACTACAGATTCCACGTTCGATTAAGAACATGGCAAGGATGTTTGAGTTCTGGCTATTCGCAGTGATGGGAATAAAGATTAACGTTTACAAAAAATGGACACAAGTCACCCCAAGCTAACGAGACTGCAGTGCCACTTTTCGAATGCCAGAGTATAAAGGTTGGCTGCTCTCAGCGATGACGCCTTGCTGCGCTGTTCAAAACTTGCAATTTCAGTTGACGCAACGCAGCGATATTGAGGCATGATACTAGCGAACTCATTCAGTCGTGAAAATCCTTGCCATGGCAACTGAGATGCAGAACTTCAAAGTTGGCGAAGTTGTGCTCATTGCTCCTTGCGCATAAGGCAAGATGAGCTTCACGAACATCAAGAATTTTACGAGGGTGGATGCGATGCTTACAACGAAATCCATTGCAGTTTTACTAAGCGGGATTCACAAATACTAAATTGATTCCAAAAGTTACGAATAAGATTGTGCCGGCCCACTAACAAACGACATTGACACTGTTGCCGCCAGTGCTGCGGTCTGTTACATATACGTGCGAACATCACCCGATCCCTTCTCTAATCACAGAGATTCCATGCTTTAGTCCCGAAAGCGAGTGGCTATGCAATATGACCGAATATGGTGAGAAGCCTGCGCAATCGTTTGCAATATGTACGGAATAAACTACAACGTTTACTGTGGACTGTGGTTGAAATATGCAGCAGTACCACTTTCAACGAGCTAACGCTGCAAAAAAGACATGAAAATTCAACCTCCTGTTTTATGACCATACTTTTGCTGAAATATATCTTTTCGAGATTGCTATTTCCATATACCATGAGACTGTATTTATACTCTGTGTGCAAGAAAAAATCACGTTGTCAAGAACGAATTGAGCTCCAAAGCATTTCTTACCACAGAAATCAGTGTTCCCCGTCAAACTCATTATTGAACCTAGTGGAATTTTCTTTAGCTTGTTGAGAGTTGCCATAACTATGCAGCCAGTAAAGTTTAAAATTTGCTGAAAAAGTGGTATTTGGCATTCATTCGTAAGGACTCGATGTAAAGAGTCCGTTGTCGCATACAACAAGTATCAGATTCTTGTTTAGGGAAGAGAGCATGAGACAGCTTTATCCCCAATGATCTATCAGGATTAAGAAATTAAAGGTTACGGGTGTTTGAAGATAGTTTAGCATAGAAATGTGTTTGGCTAATATTCATTAATAGCACAGTGCCAAATACTTCATCAGTCACCTGTTATGCCTTAGCGATTCGACTACCTCATGCAGAAGTTTATCAATTTCGAGCACTTCCTTCCATCGACGGTATTTTCTAATGTCATTTTCGTTTTAAACAGGTTATTTTGATACTCTGTTGGGGCCCTTCGCCGTTGCTTCCTTGAGCATCGAATTCCACGCTTCGTGGCTCGGAGTGGCACTATGCCCATCAGATTTTGTTTATATATCGCAGAGGCTACTATTTTTTTGCTTAAAGTGCGTCCCCAAATGATACAGGCGCCTCCGATTTTCCTAAAGCTCACAGTATACGAGTTTTCTGAAAAAGTGCCGAAGTAAAAAATGCGTCAAAGCTGAATTGCCATTCGCACACTAGCACCGATTTCCCGCTCGAGAACACAAACGTTTTTCGTTTTCAGCGTTCCAATTTTTTGGTACAGAGTGCTTTTCCAACGTCTCCGAATGATACAGCCACTAACAAAATTTATTTATTTAACAACAAACGTACAGCTAGGGAAAAAGTGGCAAAGTCAATAATCAGTTGATTCACCGTTCCTTCGAAATACTTCGAAAATACGGTGATCTATGCTCAAGTAGAGGCCATCAATCAGCTACTGTTCAACTTAGTGCCATGCTTTGATGATCGCTTTTTTCAACTCCTTGACGCCTCGGAATTGCATGTTTTGAGCGTAAATATTCCGCACCATGAAGCCCCATACATATTCCATCGATTCTAATCGGGGCTATTCGCCAGCCAGGGTAGAAGTGCTGTCCGATGCCGAAAGAACCAAGCTTGTGTGCTTCTGTTGACGTGAATTGGGGCGTTATCTTGCATAAGAACAACATTTCGGTGTCGATTCTGACGCCAGAAAGGGAAAAGTGCACGGCGCATAACAGTCCGATAAAAGGATGAGTCCATCTTCTTTGGTACAAAACATAAACGGATACGACTAATACGCCTATTACGCCTATTTGATGAAACCATGACTCCTCTTCCCTCGAGCGTCCGTCTAGAGAACTGAAGTTTCTCATCCCTAGATCGTGCCAATAAAATCGGTTTTCGTCTGGACTACACAATTAAACTTTTCTCGGAAAAACCTACCTGAAAAACAAAAACCATCAAGAGAAGGAAGGTCAAATGTCAGCACATGAAGAACACTTTATTCCATTTGTTTAGCTACACCTTCTGGCGAAAGCGACCCGATTTCCTCGATTTCTTTTTGTCATGAACCTGGCGGAGTTCGACGCTCTCCTCAAAATACGGCGTTTGTCTCTGTCGGACAACATCAAAGGACGTCCAGCACTTCTCCTGGTTCCATAGGTCTCAGGATTCTCGATGAAATTATCCACAACTGGGGACATCGACCCAATCTCGCGCGTTTCTGCGATTCGACAGTCTCTGCTTCTTCTTGGACCCCACGTTTCTCGAATTCCGGAGGCAAGGCTACATAGACAAGGCAATTTCGTTGGTTGAACTAAAACACGACACGAAAAGTGATAAAAGTGACACGAGTTTGGAGACGTTGAAAACCACACTTTACTGAAAAATTGACGAAGAAAATCTTTGTGTTCTCGAGATAAAAATTGGTGATAATATGCGGGTGGCAAATAAGATCTGACGCAATTTTTTACTTCGGTACTTTCTCAGAAACATCGTATACTCTGAGTTTCTGAGGAAATTAGGGGTGGCTGTATCATTTGGAGACGCACTGTAGGTGCTATTTGCGTCACCGAAGTGACGTGTAGCCTCACCAGTGCGCCGTGAATCTTTCCTTTTGAACCAGTGGGCTCTCTGCAATTCATCAAAGTCACGCTTATTTGAACATCGCTGCCAAGTTGTCTCCAGTCTCAAAATTGGTTCTGTCTGTACTAGTCTACATTTACTTCGTTTTTATTTAACCATCACTCATCTATAGTATCGTAGTCCAGTCCCATAAAGTGTTATATATAGGATGTAACAACAAGTTCGCTTACCGACCTTCATCAGTTGTTATCGTTTTTGTCATCGTTTATCTAAGAAAAGTCGGGCCGCTCGGCTCACGCCGGGCCTCATTCCTTACTTTCCTCTGTAAACTATAGTTAAGGGGAGGCATCACCTTTCATTCAGTACTGAGGGGTAGGAGGGAGAGAAATTTTAGCCGACCATATCATAGCTTAGAGACGGTCCTAGGATAAAGACAATCGACTCACTCACACCGGTGCTCCTTCCCGTCTGATGCTTAGCTCAAAAAGCTGCATATCCTCGTCTAAGAAAGTTTCCTGAGCACAATTACGGCCCTTCATCTGCGCTCTAGCGCCCGGTGTTGAAGAAGAACCGAAGGCTCCCTAACTACGATATCACCTTCATTTTTGTAAACACGTACTTAGCACGATGCCAGTCCAGATCGAAATCACGGTTTTGAAATATCTACTCCACTCCAAATTACTCACTTCACACTGCAGTACTCATTCTCCATTGACCTACCCACCAAGTCACGGTTCCATATATAAGAGAGGAATGTAGAAAATGTAGAATAGAGCTGGGTTCTTCATATCACTGCCTTTATCACTAACATAAAGGTCCACTGGTAGACAGACAGGCAAATTGATAAATCGACACCTTGATGCCTCCAGCTGCTCACTGGTATTCACGATCACACACACAAAACACATACATACATACAGACACACTCACCTATCTGTCACTTTTGCTAGTAGGATGTTGAATTAGCGCTATAATTATCACTACACCCAACTTTTCAACCTCCTCCTTATTGTTAGGGTCTCAACTAGCGGTTAGTTTCCACACTCATAGCCTTCCATTGATCATGTGGAGTTTTTAAACAAAGAGATTGACAAAACTCACGATTAGGAAACCGGCAAACTGACACACCAAATTATTGCTTCTTTTGTAAGGAACAGAAGGAAACGTTTCTCAGGACGAGAGTGATTAAGTAAAATTATTGAAAGATCTCACATAAAACATGGGTAACTCATAGTTGTCTCCAGTCATTTTTCCGTATACATAAAAACAATCATCCTTCGAGGCCGAGAAATACCTATTCTCTCCTTTGAAAAAGCATTCTGAAGCAAAACGGAAGTTTCACAATAGAAAACGGGATCAACAAACATGAACGTGCCTCTAGTTTGTTCATTCAAAGGATGTGACTCGTTTACAGGGTATTTTTTAGGTGCTGAAATTCAGTCATCAACTCTTGAAGCAACTGTATTTGGTTGATGCTGCCTACCTCCTTCTGGACTTATTTGGCATGTCGCAAACAAGATTGAAAAGATGATCACTATGAGTAATGGAGATGCATATGACCGCCGCTTCATTGTCCAATAATAGAGGAATTCAAATGAGGAAGACAGCCAACGAAGCAGTCCGCCACCGCTTGGTAGTCAAATAAGAAACTGAGCATCACCTGTCTGACGCCTTAATCTGGCGATAATAATGATAGCAGTTCATAGCCACAAACCGATTCTTTCCAGGGAGTTTTGCATGAGCCCATATCACCGAGAGAAAACGTTGTATGCAGTGAGCTCGTTTGGGAAGGAAAAAGCGGTTAACGGTCGGTCTGGAAGCCATTCTTGTACTGGCAATATGACACATTTTTCCGCAGTGCATTTTGAATTGTGGCCATGGCGCCGGAATCAGCCGATGCTTTGCTTCTGTACACTCGGTGTGCATGGTGCTGAAAGACATCCAGGGGGTCCAACAAGGGTATTGGGAGTGCTGACGAGTCTCCTATTCAAACTAATATATCCTTACTTTATAGAAATTGCTCGCGTCATTTCGTACAAACTCTGCCCTTAGGGGGCGGGGTTATTCACGAAGTAAATGTTTGAGTGGAAACAATAACTCCTGTCTCAGTGGACTTCGAAAACTCGAACTTGGTAAGAGTACCCGAGGAGGGTGGAAACACTAATGGTGGGTGGCACTATCGGGCCACTGAGGGCGAAGTTTGCGCCAAAGTTTTCAATTTGGCCCTAGGGCGTTCAAACTTGGCAGGAGTATAGGCGGCAGGATGGAGGGCCGGACCCCGCTCATAGAAGGCGAGTTGTGCGTAAATTGGCTCTAGGGCGCTCAATCTTGGTAGGATGACAGGGAGCAGTATGCGAACACTTATGGTGGGTCGTATGACCGGACGGGGTTTGTGCATCCACTGGAGGGCGGGGTTTGTGCGAAATAAGTGTCTGAGCGAAAATCCATAACTCCTGATTCCGTGGACCTGGTGAGCAAAATCAATAGGAGTAGAGGGGGGGGCAGGATGAGGACACTGACGATAGAGGAGGCCTTAAAGAACAAGATCCAATCATCAATTGAATCCTGGCGCCTTTATTATTTGCGATTTAGCTTTGATTCTTTTATATGTTCCATTCGACGAGAAGGGTAAGTGCACGGATAGGCTACTTTCAGACTTGGACGTCCGTCCGTCCGTCCGTCCGTCCGCTCAGCGCGTGCCGCGACGGCGGCGCCTAACCGTTGTTGGCAACACTGGATCACGTGCCAGCGCTGTCAACACTACTCTAACGACCGCCGTCGCAGCACGCGCTGAACGGACGGACGGACGGACGGATGGACGGACGTTTGAGTCTGAAAGTAGCCATAGGGACCGATTATGAAATTTGGTTCATTTCTTGCTTACGACCGCTACCCAGCGAAGTTTGCGATTCGATGAAGGATCACGGTTTTTCTCTGCTTTGATATCATTCTTGGCAGTACTCTTCGGACCGCTAACAATCTTGGTTTGTCGTTAGTGATGTATACGTAGAGAAAAGGAGCTACATTCATAAAGACGTTTGATAATGGTATTGTTATGACTCGACAACACTTGTGAGCACCATTCAATGCTTTGAATGCCTACCAGTTAAATCTTCAATGGGCCGTTACTGAACAGCGATAGATCGAGACTTAATCAAAGACATAGACATCGTCACATTTTGAATATCGTTTGCGCGCCCTTTTGCTGCTCTATCGATTTTCGTGTTCCGAAAAGTATCATTCTTCCCAACGAAGGAGTGCGCTGTTTGCCGTTTTTCGCAATTCCATCATAAGAAGGAGGGAGTCCGACTGTCTCTATATATGGAGCGGTAATTTTGTGTGTCTGTTTGTATGCCCGTTTGTGCGTCCTTTCGAAAGTCATGTAGGCACGACGAATTGTGTGAATGTCACGGGAATGCGGTGCGGAAACAGTTATGAAATGGAAAGTCAACCAATACTGTTCATATTGGTTCTCTAACAAGTCGTAGGTAAGCGGTCGTGGGCATGTGGTGCACGCATTAGCGTGCGTAGCCCAATTGGTTTCAACAAAAGTGCTACAAACCAGGAGATGCTCTTTGATTGTACGCATCATATTGCTATCCTTCTAATCTATTTACACTGGACCCTACAGTATTACAGAAAAATTAGACACTTTAGCCTGTTTGTTGATTCTTGTAAGCACTTTTTCGTGTTCTGTGATAGCCAGTGGCCCATTTTTGTAGACTAAGCTTTTGACCAACTTTTGTTATCATAATCAAATACGGAGGAAGCCACAACATTTTCACTACTTCACCGTAGTTCAAGTTCACCATCTGTTGTGATTGTTTTCCATAGTAGCCATCCATCAAAAAATCCATTCCTTCCCTTTGCGCCATTTACTGACTCGACTACGTTGCTCCGACGTATTTGTAGTCGAGCAACCTGATCAGTCTTGCATGATACCTACTAATGTTGTCGAATGATGATAACAACACTATTGAAAGACCATATTCATTCATATTCATAATCATTCCTACCTTCATTTACATTAATCACTGGCTTAGGTTCTCATAATATTGATGGTCGAATAGGTTTTGCGACAACCGACGTCGGAATATTAAGAATACGTGGTCCTTGTCGAGTTGCAAACCTTGCATTCACACGTGCTCGTCACACTGATAGCAAAGATTGAACCATCTTCTTGTACCGCAATGACTTTTAAAATATTTAAAATTCCTGCAGAGCCGTTTTAGTATTCTTCGGGATCTTTTTGCTATCTTATTACAATATGTTGCCCTCCACCAGCACGCTGTATTTCATAATGCATCCCTCCACTTCCTATACACGTGCAAGCGCGAACGCATTTTCCCCAGTTTTACCGCAAATCGATTCGTGCACTTCACATATCAGAACAACCGTGATCTCCAGTCAAGAATTCTCAGCTTGAGAGTATCTCTTCTCGACGCAGGTGTGGCCGAACGTCGTCGTCAAGGATCATTCTGCATTCGTGGAATTGTATTTTCTCGGAACCGATTACGTTCGGAACTTTGTGTGAAAGCGTGGCAGAAATTATCTTTGAAAAACCTGAGGATATGCTCCTATTTACGAGAAGATTTAAAATGCCACTTCGGAAGAAAACTGACCCTGCTGAGATCGTGTCGACAGTCATCCCAGCAACCACGTTTTATCACATCAATGCTGTTCCACCAGCACGTCATGTGGTTATTGGGACAACTGAGGTTGATAATGATATGGCTGCAGTGCTCAATCTAGAACCATCATTTGCGATAACACTGAGGGTCAACAACCAAGTAGTTGACGCTGGAGTGCATCCATTCGCCTATCAGTTACGCTGGAAAACACATTGTGAACCTACCGTACTTGAACAGCAGGGACTTTAATATCACTGATGCCATTTAAAGGAAAGTATATTAGAATACCACCATCTTCACGTGAAGTCGACTCTAGAATTGCGAAGCTCGAGCACGGATTTCAACGAGTTTATCGAAACGCGACGAGTGAGCCTCATCGCAGTAATCTGATCCCAATTGAACGCAGAGGGGTGAAGAAACTAACGTGGTGCCGATTGTGAAGAAACGAATAAGCCCTGAAATGGCAAAAGGACTCTACGGTACGGTCCCCACAGTGCCCACGATCCACAACCTGGTGAAGACGCACAAAATTCCGGCGAGAACAGACACAATGACCCTCACATGGACTGAAATCAAGAAGAGGCAGAATATCTCGCTTTGTGGTGGACCAGCAGACGGATTGAGCTGGCTCTTAGTTCGTTTGCCCTCGCCACTTTTGCGTTACGTGGGAGCACACATTGTAAATGTTGAAGAATTCATTTCGGCGCTAACGCGGGAGCAGTGCAAGCTGTCTTTTCTCTCATCGAGGATAACAAAGACCATATCACGATGATGGGATTTCCCCGCAGCGAAGTTAAAGATCTCTTCGGAGCAGCACCGGAATGCAACACTTTTCGCTTCGACAATAAGTTTCACAAGCAAAAACGAGGCCTTGCTATGGGTAATCGCATAGCACCTGTGTTAGCAGTCATCTTGTTGGACCACCTCGAGAAGACATCATTAACAAGTGGAATTTTGTTGTACAAACGTTATATTGATGACGTATTCGTTATCGGAGCGACGGAAGAAGACCTTGTGGAAATATTGAAGAGGCTTAACTTTCACGATGCTAACATAACCTTCACCAAGGGAGAACCGGAGAGGGATGGATTTCTACCATTCCTCAATGCGAAGACATGAATTAGTGAAGGTCATAAGGAGCAAAGTGGAAATGAAAAAGTGCCTCGTTGAACATCTTAATGCATTCTAGACGCGCACATCCTATTTATGTGAAGGCAAACATCGTGCGGAATCTTTTGAAAACGAAGGAGAAGCTTGGGACGCAAAGGGATTCAGTTGTTGATGCTAGAATTGGAAGTGTACTCGAAAGCGACGGATACTTCGAAGGCAATACAAGGAACTGGGTCCCGCACATGACGGCTGATGGTGTAAGCCTCATTGTGCCTTTTGTCACCGACAAAATGGCACGTGAGGTAAACCGCGTCGTCAAAAACTCCCATTCAACTTGTTTTCCGGTCTCCCCTTACACTGAAAGATATCCTAACATCATCGCGAATCTACGAAGAAAGGTGACGCGAACAGTCTTGTCGATAAACTCCAGGGCACTGTCTATTTAATTCAATCTGGAGGATATGAAAAGTACGTGGGGGAGACCGCGAACCCACTGAAGATTCGTCTGGATGAACATAGAAGAGCGTTGGCCGATCCCGCTGTCTATCCACACAGCAGTTTTTCCAGGCACCGTACACTAAGGCGTGAGAAAGGAAACGCTTTCCTTCGATGTGAGGGTTTTGCATAGATATTTGGTACCGTCAATCACCTGTATCATCTGTAGCCCCGTTGATCATCGACTTCCTCGAGCGGGCGCCAGTAACGTCTCCATTCGTCCCTGTCACGAGCCAGAGTGGTCCAGTGAATCGTTCTCGCTTCAGGGACACGAGGCTCAACATTCCTTTCGTTCAGAGCTTTCGTGGAGAAGTCTGACCATCTCGTTGGCGGCCTTCCTGGAGTTCGTTTGATGTCCCGAGAGATCCAGTCAGTAACCGCCCTGGTCCAACGGTCATCACTATATCGCATAACGTGTCCGGCCCACCTGATCTTCGATTTCTTGGCGTAATCAACGGCATCCCTGATCTTCGTTCGGTGACGGAGCTCGGAACTCCGGATTCCCTTCTGCACTTGCGTGTATAGGGAAATTCCGAGCATCGCCCTTTCCAAAGCGCGTTGAGTAACGCTGACAGTATGCTCATCCTGCTTTCGTAGAGTCCAGGTCTCCGAGGCGTACGTCAAAGCAGGAAGGACAGCAGTGTCGAAAAGGTGAGCGCGGAGCCGGATGTTCTTTGTCTTCTTCACTACTCCCTCGATATTCTTAAATGCTTCCCACGCGGCGCGTTTCCTTCTGCACAGCTCTGGAGCTAGGTCGTTCATCATGTTGACTTCCCGGCCTAGATACACATAGCTAGAGCATTCGGGGATATTCGTTCCGTTTAAGGTGAAAGGAGCATCAGGTAACAGTCCGTTTTTCATGAACATCGTCTTCGTTAGGTTCAGTCTCAAGCCGAACTTTCCACAAGCACTATCAAACTCGGCCAGCATTCGTTCCGCCTGCTCGATGTTCGGTGTTATAAGCACGATGTCGTCTGCAAAGCGGAGGTGATGTAGGAAGCGGCCGCCGACCTTCGCTCCCAAGCCTTCCCATTCCAAATGACGCATGATATTTTCGAGGGCGGCACTGAAAAGTTTGGGCGAAATAGTATCGCCTTGCCGGACACCTCTCTTCACGTTGACAATGACTTCCTTATAGAATGGTGAAATCCTGGTCGTGAAGCTGTCGTAGAGCCCACGAAGCATCCTTATATATTGTGTAGGAACACCCTGGTTGCCCAGGGCTTCAATTACCGCTTCTCTCTCAACGGTGTCGAAGGCTTTCTTCAAGTCGATAAACGTAAGACATAGCGGCATTTTGTACACTCGCGATACTTCAATGAGCTTTGTTAGGGTGTGGGTATGATCCAATGTACTGAACCCTCTCCGAAACCCTGCTTGCTCGCATGGCTGTCCTTCATCTAATATTGTGCCAATCCTGTTTAGGATGACACGAGTGAAAAGCTTGTAGATTACGGACAGCAGGCAGATTGGGCGATAATTGCCAATATCGTCTGGATCTCCCTTTTTGTACAGCAATACAGTCTTGCTAGTTTTCCACGACGTGGGCACTTTGCATTCCGACAGGTACCGTGTGAAGAGCCTAGCCAGAGTTTTGATGATGACTGGTGGTATACTGTTCAGAGGACCGGGCGCTGTACATTTCTTCATCGACGTGATGGCATGTCGTATTCCGGAAGGGAGAACCGAAGGAGCGATATATTCGTCTTGCCTCAGATGGTGAGTAGGCAGGTAGACGTGGCTGTCGAAGAGATCCGAGTAGAAGTCGTAGATGACCTTCTCCATTGCCCTCCGGGATGCAGTAACGGTTCCGTCCGGACGACGAAGGGAGGTCATCCTGGTCTTGTAATTGGCGAAGCTCCGTCGGGCTTTGCGAATGCTCTTTCCGGCCTCGGCGGCTTCGTCCATGACTGCTGCTCTTCTCTCTTTCAGATCTTCCTTTATCGCTTCTCTGCATAGCTTCGCAAGTTCGGACGTTTGTTGATAATTCGTCAGGTCTCGCTCCGTCTGATTACCATTTGTTTCTTGCTGTGAAACATCACATTCGCGACAGAAATTTTGATGATTGCCCGGAACTCAAAAATGAGATCTCCAGATTTTTCGAATCGCGGCCGCCACCGTTCTAGGCTTAAGGAGTCAAGAAACTGCCGGATCACTAGACGTATGTTTAGGACAACGATGGAGACTATATTACTGGTTGAGATCCTCTTTCAATGGAAATACTACTTTTTGAAGTGAAGGTTGAAAAGCCGACCAAAGCTTTTCAATCGACCGTCTGACGAAGGCATTATATGCCGAAAGCTCACCAATAAAAGTGAAGAGCAAAGAGCTTCGAAAAGTACACAAAATGACAAGAAGTCTAAATAAAGCTCAGAGATAGCAGTATTTTATAATATCTTTTTATTTTTCCCTCACACACACCACGCACACCACCACACACATAGACTCACGCACACGGGCACATGCACCGACACACACATACACACTTCCACGCACACCGACACATGGTACATAGGCTATACACACCGACACACTCACCTTGGAAACTTGTCCCTCTGCTCTGCTTTCTCAGCCATATTATGATGTTTCCCGAGACTCCTCATCAGTTGACGACGGAATTCTTCCATAAACCCTGGTGGGAGGTGACGAAGTCTAAATTGATGGTGGTTTTGGGGCCCTGGTCCGTGAATTCCCTCTTCCCCTACTGAAAAACAGAATTTAACGCGAAGAAAACAATGCTGCTGTTTCGGAACAAAAGAGATTACGCGGATATCTTGTAATTTTGAATTCCACCTATCTACAGTAGCGCTCAAAAGTCTTCGGTGAGATGGTTCATCAGCCGTACTTTTCAGTCGTAACTCCTTTCCTACTGGATGTAATAGTGCGAAATTTCTATATTTGGAGCGTGGGTGTATTGTGAATATTTACCACTTTTAACCTGCAATCTGATCATGTTCCAGATATTCCAAAGGGCATGAAAATAAAACCGACTGCAAATACAGATGATGGTCTTTCTAGAATCTCTTTCCTTTCTGTCATGTCTAAAATGTACCAGCGGTAATGCCGAACACCATAGATGAGAAAAACGCACATAAGGTGGGAATAAGTGCACATGTCAGCAACTTTAGTTTTAGCAAAATCTGCTACCGCAACAAACACCTTGCTCTATCTGTAGATGTTGCAGCTTTGCAGTCAAATAGCTATGCTCTGGTTAAACATATTCAAATTTTGCGCGATTTGGTCTACTAACAAAAAAGTTATGAACGAAAAAGCGTCAAGGCATTTCACCGAACACTGAGCGCTACTGTATTATATTACTTCGTGAGATGCCGCAACACATGGAGGGTGATACAAGTAGATAAGACAAGAACTGGACGAGTGTAGCAATGTTTGCTTTCCAATGAAAAAGCTATGATGAATACCCTCTGACTCTCTCCGTCGGCCCAAATAAGTTGGTAGCACTGTCAAGAATTACCTGCGATCCACATTAAAAGCTAGCTAACAGATCGACATCCTCCTGTTGGCAGCTTCTGCAGCATCTCCCAAGGTATTCTGTCATCCGCACCCGACATTTTTCAGAAGTTGTTAAGGAGTTGTCACCATACTGTCAACACTATCAAATGAAAATCGCTTTCGGAACACATTTTCGTAAATGTTCTCAAAAAGTGACGGATCAGTGGTATGCGGACCAGAACGAAGCATGTGTGAGTCCACTGGCAAGACTTCAAAAAGGATTTTTATTGTCACAGCTCGAAGTATTGTGTTTAGACTGTGACTATGACGTGAAAATCATGCAGCAAAGTATTATTATGTAATTAGAAGTCTTTAGATATCTCTTGATCCTTCAATCGACTTAGATGCACCGTCACTGGATTTCACCGTTGCTTCTTTCGAACTGATTGCAGCAGCAGCTTCAACCTTCAAGTATGATTATAGAAGAAAGTCTACAAAGGGAGGAAGATGAAAGTAGTCTCCAGATATTGCTCAATCGATATCGATCGCACCTCTGCAGTCTTTGGGCGTTTCTTCAGAATAAGCTTTCTTAACTTTGTTGATCTTCTTGCAATTAAAATTATTCCTATTACAAGTACGACAATAAGTAGCACAATTCCGAACACTGAAACATACTCCTTGATCGTTTTTATTTCTAACAAATGATCGTTGCGGTCTGTTTTAACAGCTCTGATCAATGTCTTTGTGTATCAAGCGCAAGCTCGAAAGTCGAGGACTGCTAAAGACTAAAGACTAGACTACGGACTTTGACATATTCTGCTTTTCATTCATTGGTGATGTCCTGTTGAGAACTGATCTGAGCCCATTGTCACCTCTCACAATCACAGTTTCGAAGCGTAAATGGTGTGGAGTGGAGAGGTGTCCGCTGCACTATACTCACTCGGTACGGATGATATACACCCTGCTGCTCTTCATACACAGCTATTAAAGCTAATTGATCAGCTTTCTTTGATTAGGGTTCAAATGAGCATGGCATCTGCTAAAAGTTCCGCAACGATCCAGACTTTTTCTAACATGTTCTGGAAGTTTTCATATACTTGCCGTATATGGACGCTATCTAGATGTTTGCGTAGTGCACATAAAATATACGGTTCCGTCTGCCTTATTTATTCAACCCTACAGCGAAGGAAACGCCTTCCTATGTTCGACAAGTACAGCTTCTTTGCCAGTTTGCAAGCGGCCACTGCATTGCACTATCCAGTCGAATGTGTCGAGCAATTGCCACAAAGCCCCTTCTAACGGAAAGAATGCCAGGTCGCAATGGCCATTCAAGATACCGAGGTAGGTATTTCCGAACGCTGAGCTAAAATCTGGGTTCTGAATCTGCGAGACGACTCTGGGAACAAAGTTACAAGCCCATCTTCCCCAGGTGTCATGTCACTTTGTTGCTTTTATAAGAGAACCGAGCAGTGCTTAAACGTGTACCGATGGCGCAGTTGGAAGGTCGGCGGAACGGTAGACGTGACACGGGTTTCGAATCCTTGATGCAGATGCTTGTTTTGCTTTTCTTTGAAAAGTGTCCTGAACTTTTGCAAAACTCTTTTACACATCATATAGACTACCTGCAGCCCTCCTTCATATTCATGGAGTACCAAATAATGCTGATACAAGAATATTTTTTTGTCGGCTTCACAGACCGAATGGATAGGGGCGCACATAGAACCCTTCTGCTCCCGGCACTCAAGATGAGAACAAGAAAAACAGCAGGTCCATGCACTTTCAAAAGGGGGCTCTCGGATGCCTTGTAAGGCTACAGCGCTTTTGGATGAAGTTATGCCCTGGGTAGAAGTGAGCTATTACAATTCAGCTGTCATTTTTATACAAAAAATACTATCTAAATATTATATAGGAAGAAAAGTCCTGCGACACAATGAAGGTCTTCTTCAAATCATTTCTGAAATTTTCCAGGCCAATCAATTTTCGGAAATATATTTACCAAAAAGGTCAACAACCTTCCATTAACCTTTGAGTAAATCACTGATGCCTTTTATCCAGGATTGAGGAAGCTGTGACTCAAAGAAATAATTGACTACCGTTTCCAGATCACATTAAGTTACGAATTTTTTTCCACAACGGGATGCTCAAGAAGGAGGAGCGCGTGGTAGGTAAAAGGGGCAACACTTGGGGAGTACGACTGATGAAAAACCTGGAACCAATTCGAGTGGTAGAATTTTTGACGCGCATTTAAAGCGAAATTTCGACGTGCGTTGACCCTCTGTAGGGACCTGATTTACGGTTTTGATCGTCCTTCTCTAACCCTGCTGGCCAAATTTCGGGGTTCATAGGGGTAACCGATAGCTGTGTCCATCTAGTCTGCGTTTGGCAATTCATATTGGATGGATTCCTTCAACATCCATTGAATGCGGGGACGATGCTTGGGTTACTTCGAAGTCTGGTATCTCCTCCAGTGAAGTGATCCAACCGATTGTTGACCGTTGATCGGTAAACAGTGCCAGCACTATATAAATTGCTGATAATTTGAGCTGCTACGCCCGCGTTTTTCCCTTGGCGTGCTTAGAAGAAGGTGATGGTACGGATCGGGTGTTGTCCATTTATCGACCGCAATGCTGCTAGAGCCCATACGCGTGCCCTTATTCACCCTCGTCTTGATTACCTGAGGAATGCTCTACAAGTTTATCACACTCGCTACCGTGTTCACACTGTTGATACAAAAAGCTGACGCTTCAAATTTTTTGTCGCATTACTTTCCTTCCAACCTCAAGACACTTTTTTTATAAAAAAGCAAAACAGGGGCCTGCATAAAGGGTTCGAACCTCCATGTGAGGTCTACCAGTCCGCTGCCCTCCCATGTGCGCTATCGGTGCACGTTTAAGCCCAGCTTGGTTGTTGTATAAAAGAAAAAAGGGGACATGACGCCTGGGGAAAGGGGCCCGTAACTTGTTCCCAGAATCGTTTCGCAGATTCAGAACCCAAATTTGAGATCAGCGTTCGAAACTACCTACGTCGGTATACATTTTATCTTGAATGGCCACTGCGACTTGGTATCCTTTCCATAAGCAGTTTCTTAAGCCTATTCTAACCCTTCAAATCCTGTGCTATTAGGGCAAGGTCGAAGGAAAGGCTCGATGTGTTGAGCCAACTACGATATCTTGAAGCCTTCGGTATGTTACGTACATCAATGGTGTCCTTTTTTGGAAACATCCAGAACATTTTGGTGAACCTAGACTTTTGAGAAATTTCGTCAGAAATTCCGATTCTCTCGATCTCAGACATTGTTTCCACAGGAAGTACCGCTGAAGCAAAAACCATGAATCCACAAACCTATTATACAAATCCATAGTACATAATGGCTTCCACCTTCCTGAGTGACGTTATCATATACAAATGTCGATGTTCCAACAGTTATCTGCTTTAGGTACTGTTTCACCTCTGCTGGGACGTCTGATTTTCTTCTAGTAGAAACATAAACATTGCCATAAATATTCCTAATTCCCGTCAATCCTTTCAGTGTGAAATTTTCATTGCCGACCACTTCCAAACAAGGCACTAAACAGGCTCGATAAAGCTAATAATCAAATCCGCACCCCATTGACTGAAGTGCTACAATATCTATTTTAGTCAACAAATAGGCGTGGTAGAGATGATCAAAGCAGACGTTGACTCTCATTGATTCCGTGAGAACCACCTGCTCCCATCTACGCCTTTGAAAAACCGCGAACTGTTTGTCGAGTTGTTTGTCTGTCTAGCTGCTGTTTGTTCGTTGCAGCCACCTTATATGGCGCCCTCTGGAAACCGAACCGAAACAGATCAGCCAGGTTGGAACATGTGGCGAATGAGCCAAGCTGCTTGCGAACACGTGACCCAAGCTGTTAATTTGGACCAGTTTGGACCTGAGGCGTTCAAATATGGTAGTGGTGTAGATGGAACACCATTATTAGGTAACATGTGTGGAATCCTCCCGCTGGAGGCGGGACTTGCGCGGAAATTGTTAATTCGGATCACTTTGGACCTGGAGCATTCAAATTTGCCAGAGATGCAGGTGGCAAGATTGGGAAACTGATGGCAAGCGGCATCTGTAGACTTCAGAACTTTCGAGATTATGCACCGTTGATTCACTTCCTTTATTTACTTTATATTTTTACGTTACTTACATTACTTCCTTCAGACATGGGGTATTCACGTGTGGTAGGATTTGCGCTGTGGGGTTTCCGCCGATATACCTATTTCCTATACCTATCTGCTGTGTAATTGACCGGTAGTGCCCACATTTTCCTTTGAGCGGTGCAGTGTTTCAGCTTTGACGATGTCGAGGGAAAAGAAGCTGCAAAAGGGAATCTGTAGATGTAGAGATCTATAATGAGAACGATATTGACCGAAGGAGTGACGGTACTCCTGTATGTGTTTAACGATGTGTGTGCCTATGTATCTCTGAATGGAAGCTCATAAAACCTATCGCGTAGTCCTAGAGCGCTCAAATTCTGTAAGAGTACAGAACTGATGGCAGGTGGCAAGTCTAGACTCTCCCTGACGGGGGCGTGGCGTGAGCGAGTATAGTCAAATTGAACCTAGACTCCACAAATACGATATATGCACAGCCAGCAGTACGGGAATGCTGATGGCATGTGATACGACTGATAATGAAGAAATAGATAATGAGCAAATTTACCTGAACACATGAGTTGAGCAAGATTCCGTTCATGGTGGGCAAGGGGCTCACGAAGTGTGAGTGTTAAGCCGCGAATTCATAATCCCTGTTCTCATGCACAGAAGCGTCCAAGTTTGGAAGGGACGTGAGTGTCAGGCCAACTTCACACGGAAAGGAGGAGAGCACTGAGTTAGCTGTGCGATCTGACTGGTGTTGCCAATAACTTAGCCTCCCTTGTATGAGACATCTTTTGTGCGGTAAAACCATCTATAAAGGGCTCACAAAAGAATTGTTCATCACTGCATAGTGAATCAAAAATTAGCAATACTTTTCTGTCGCTATTTCCTGATGTCATGGTATCACTGAGAGATCACTTGAGCGCTACCTTCTACTGCTGTAGAATCGCCCTTTTGCTTTATACTTGATAAGTGCTCTCTACTATGAATGATCGAAGTTGGAGAACAAAAGCATACAGGGAGGAATTCTCGGAAAATTGCGAAGGCCTTTCCGTGAGGTCTGAAGTTCAGTTTCTAAGTAGATCTGGCCGAAGAACACCTCTTAGGAATCACAGAAAGGGTGTACGATTTTGAGAGTGACTATGACCTGGCTCTATAGGTCAACCTTAGGGGTGAAGTGGATAGTGTTGAAGGTACGTAAAAGAGAGAAAAGAATGTCTAGTGAAAACTCCTATGAAATTAAACGCAGGCGATCCTTAGGCGCGTGCAAACAGAAGAAGAAGGAAATTTTGAGAGAGCCATCATGATGTACCCTCATGTTGAATTGAGACGTCATCGAGCTTGAGGTCTCATAAGAGGTTGCCCAAGAAAGAGCAAGTATCAACCCTCGCTATCAGCGGTCCTGAGACGAGAAACACTTACACTTACGGTCGCTATCAACAGTATCAATCTCTTCTAAATTTGGTAGAAAGGACAAATCTGGAACACCAGAATTCTTTTTCACAATAAGGCGTCCATTGATTTGCTCGATCTGAGCGAGCTTCCCAATGTTTGGTGGCAAATCTGTAAAATGGCTAAGTCAGTGAATTAAAAGTCTGTTCTAGGCTCCGCGAACCAAGGTTAGATTTTTCTCGACCCACCAAAAAGAAACTTCCCCTCATCGATCCATTCGGGCCTTACATTGCGTCATTAGATTAGTAACGGTCACAAAGCTAGTATGTTTACACTGCTGTCATACGGATCGCGGTACGTCTCCCCGAATTCCCACGGCGGCTGCAGTAGTTTCCCGGCGGCTATCGTATCCTCCCACTGGGAATTTGAAGCCTTCATTGCAAAGCGCGTGACAACGCGCGATCGAATGCAGCGAGCGTGATGCGATTTCCGATAAGAAGCATCCGCGTCCCGCCTACTACCTACTATTAGTTTGCTGAAAGGGAGCAGGAGGGAAGGAAAGAACTCGATTCAGGACCAGCGAATTCAAACACTTATACTGCGTAATCTCTGTAATATAAAGGGCCTACGATAGGTGTCTGTTTGTATGTCAGTTTATGTGTCAGCCCGCAAAAAGACACGTAGGTGCGATGAAGATACATAACAAAGAGGATACGTAAGTGGCAGGGGGACGGCATTTAGCCAGATTCTGCTCCTGCTGATGCGAAAGGCTATTTTCGTGAGAATGAATTCATAACAGTGTGGTATCAGAATAGGGACAAACCCCTAAACGTCTGACTTCGCAACTTATGGATATCCTCGTGCAATATACTCATTCAAAATTGAAGTGGTTTCTAGTCTTTCTAACAAGTTCAAGTGGTTACATGGAAGATCATCCTTACTGATGAACAACGAATGTAAAGTCCAAAGTTCCTATCAAAAACTCTCTTTCTTACTTTTCAGTCCTTCTATAAGCAAATCGCCGTTGATACTGTTACAGTTCTCTACCATTTTCTCAAGATAGTCGGCACTCATAACTCCTCCTTTGCACCGTAACACTTAAAAAACACAATTGGAAGCAAGTGGCTGCCTAATGTTATCCACAGTCAATCGGTACAGTTCAATAGGAAAGGTTTTTGGTAAGAATAACAATATCGATATCATGAAAATTGTGGTCCTGTCTAACAAATCTCTAGTTTACCAGGATCAGTCATTTTGAAGGGTAGTACAATTCTGTTTTCATTAAGGTTCAGCATTTATTACCAACTTGAATGCAACTCGCACCTTCTGAGGAACGTATTCGTATTTTTACGAGTAGCCTACAATTAGCTGAAAACGGTAAAGAGAGTCTTGTGAATGTTCTCCATTATTCACAAATTCTTCAGAAGTTGTCTGCAGAAAGACTTCAGATCACTACTGACGTACATCCATGCGATTATGAAGGATTCAAAAATGGTTTTATTTGTCTTGTGATTCTCGGACGGGGACTGCTAAAAGAAAATTTCGTCAAGACGGGGACTGCTAAAAGAACATTTCGTCAAAAGTAAGTGCATTCTCCTCATATTTTCAAAGACCTCCGAGTGTCTTGGTTGACTAGTCGCGTCTGGCGGCGTTATCAAATTCTGTGTCAATTTAAATATGAAAATAACCGCATCCAAATGGCGAAAATGTTTTGCTGGATGCCCCGGGAGGGTTACGTGAATACTTGAACTTTCTCTGCGTTCCTGACAGCAAGAGGCTAGAGCACAGAGAAAAACACCCCGGGTGAAGTCTACGGCGGTGGTGGTGGGGGTCCCATTGGACAGACAAGCACAACACTCCAAGACCACATCAAACGGGAGAGCGACAGACGAGGGCATCCGGCAAATTTGAAGGAACCGCGTTTAAGTAGTCCGTAGACGGAACTGGAATCTCGAACACGTTATGATGTCATAAGAAAAATAAATAAAATCTATCTTCGGATAAAATCTACGGACGTTGATCAATCCCGTCTGGAAAATCACCTGATCCCTGAAAAGTAATCAGTCGACTTCCATTCAGATTCAGAAATGTCATGATGGGAAAACTCGTGGAAATCATTTGGAAATCATTTTACTTGTCAAATAATAGTGCCTGTTTCTAGCACTTGTGTATTCCTTCGCGGTCCTTCTTGTGAATAATATTCAACAGTTGTCAAAGATGGCTTTTATGACTTGCTGACACCACGATGGACCTCAAACTCGGTGTGAGTGAAAACTGGCCTCAAAGGCCTCAGAGGAACTCTTCCTGATACTTAGCATAGAGACATGAAATCGGTTGCCTCGTTGAGAGCTTGTAGCCTACTAGTAAGCGAAATCAGGGTACGAAAGGACCCTGGATCTTGAATGGTGCGATCTTCAACGGCACAAACAACTACTTATGCTCTGGCTATGTGGGTTTATAACTATTACCATGGGGAAGACGGTCCTCTCAAATGTACGTTTCCTCTGATTTTCTATTTCAATGCATTTCTCCTTAGAACACTCAAAAAATTCAGGCACTTCATAGAAATACAATCCCCACCCGAAATGTACAAAAAATCACGGAGAAAACGCGGCTTCGCGTTTTTTTTCGTTTCTTCTCTGCAACTAGGTTGGTTTTCACATTTTTCACATAGCATGCTGAATGGTTCAACTGTCGCAACCAGTCGCGACTTTGTCTATCATTTATCATATCAAATGCCTTAGCATCATTGTTATGAGAATTCTTAGCTATACAATGTTCATTGCTGTAATGTGTATCTTTTCGCGCAAGCCGTATATAAGCTTCGCGCTGTGATTCAATGTCGGTTTTTTCCCCATGGTAGATTTCTTGGGTGGAGAATATCTTCCGCAATAAATATTCCACTGAACCATCGCTTGAACAGTGTTTTGGTGCATCGGCCAAACATTGTTCGGTCTGCTCTTCGAAGGTAAGTAGGAAAATCTGGTCGCTCGACCAGTGAATCAGAGCTTTCTGATTCCAAAGACCCAACAAGGGCAAAAATGGAGTCTCTCCTCTATGGGAAACCTATCCTTCATAGTGTGCTTACCTTGAAAACACTGGTGCAGAACTTCAAATCGTACGCGGGCCCACCTGAATATTCAGAAGACGACAAAACCCAACTTGAAGAAGTCTTGCAAAGCATCGACCTTCTCAGAGGCAGCCTTGCGCAAATCGACCAGGCTAAGGCCAGTCTGCAAACCCTCGTGGATAGGATAAAGGATGACTACGATAGTTCAAAGAACAGAGAAGACAGAAAAAACATTCAGCACCAGCTGGAAAACATCGAAAAAGAGACGAATTTCACAGAAGCAATGAAAGATGCTACAGAATTGAGTCTCATGATCGGCACTCGGCTCACCGAGGCCCATAGCAATCGAAAGCGGCTCGCGCGAAAACTGGGTCTTTGCAACAAAGCTCAAGAATATGACGACATTGCGAACGTACCGCATGAGCTCAGTGAACACAATGACACATCCGCTGCACTAAACGATGGGTTGAATGCAGCAGCATCCCCTACGCTGCCATCTCCTCGTGTGGAGTTGCCTAAGTTTTACGGTAGCGCAGAAGAATTCCCAGAATTTTGGTCAATATTCGAGACTCTTGTACATAACAACAACAGACTGACAACCATCGAGAAAATGATGCTTTTAAAAGGTAGTCTGAAAGGTAAGTCTGATCGAGCGATAAAAGGTATCCAGTTGGTGCCTCAGAACTATGACTGGATGGTCATGAGTCTCAAGAAAAAGTATGAGAGTAAGTCTATCAACAGGTCACAAATTGTTCAACAACTAATGAATCTACCTCAATCGGACAAAAGTGCCGAGAGCAATGAAATGGTGTACGATAAAATCTGTTCGCTCCTGAACCAGATGACGTCTGCAGGACAAAACATCCGTCTTACAAATGATGCGATGTGGATCGAAACTATACTACAAAAATTTCCGCGAGACATTGTCGAACCGGTACTCATTGAAATAAGAAAAAAAGAAGACCTCGTAATCGAAGAGGTCATGGATATCATTGATAAGGAGATATCCGCAAAATCGTACATCCAGGCCCGCACCCAGCCACACATCAGAGAGTTCAGGAAGAATTCAAATAGAAATTCAGAAAAGATCTCCCAAGAATGCGTGATATGCGAGAAATCCGGTCATCATCCGTGGCAATGTCGGTCACCAATGACTGTGGCAGAACGAAGGAAGATCGTAATTGGGAAACGATTATGTTGGAAATGTTACTCTGACCAGCATTCCAGTAAACAATGCGCGAGAAATGACTGCCCGCTGTGTAGCCGACCTCACCACAGTAGGCTCTGTTACGCCTACGGAAACAGGGGCGAGAATATCACCAGCTCGCGCAGCGCGCCACAACAACATCTCTCAAACAACGAGCGTCAATCAGAAGGGCAAATAAACAACAACAACGTTGCAAGAATCGGAAATGCCACCGACGCGCAGAGATCCGGACCAGGAGCTTCTAGGTATCGTTACGATAACGCGAAGTCAGAAGGAAATAAGGCGAAAAATTTTTCCAAAGGTTCAACTCAGAGTCACAGTCACTTTACGGACAATCCCCCGACAGCGATATCTGAGAATCATGCAACTATTGAAAACTGCCTCAGTTCCCACCGCAATGAACAAATTGTTCTGATGACAGCCGTAGGTGACATTTGGAATCATGATACAGAAACGTTCGAAAAAGCTACCTTCTTTTTCGATACAGGAGCGCAGAAAACGATTATCCAAGAAGGCTTCGCTTTCAAACTAGGTCTTCCAATGCTTAGAACTGAGCAATGCGTCATGTCAGGAATCGGTGGTAGAATCGAAACATTTCAAAGCAACGTAGTTCATGTCAAAATTGGCACAGCATACGGCAAGGACCTAGAGATTCTTATACAGACGAAGCCGGTGCTAACCAATGAATTTCCAGCAGTCAAACTTTGCCCCATGGATCAAGACTTTTTGCAAGAAAGAAACATCCTCATTTGCAACCCACACATAAGGGGTGAGCTGCATACACCACAGGCAATAGTTGGCCTCGACTACTATTACAATTTCGTAGTGGAGAATGGAGATATTTGCCGAACACCGTCTGGGCTTCGTATGGCTAGCACCATATTTGGACCTACCGTCTATGGACGTGGTCTGTTGGAAACCCAAAATGACGTGAGCATGACCATGATAACTCACAGTATGACGGCAATCGACGAAACAGAACATGAGTTGCTCACCAAGCTTTTTGAGCTGGAGGGAATTGGCATATCTCCTAATGAAAATGCCGAAGGCTCGCAGGTCGTAGAGTACTACAAAGAATACTCTAAAAAGATTTCTTTCGAAAACGGCGTTGTAACAGCACCCTTTCCACTTACTCCTGAGGTAGCGGACCTGGCCGACAACTACTCGTCGGCAATCAAACGTTTGACAAGCCTCCACCGTCAACTGGAGTGCAATCCTGTGCAGAAACATTGGTATTGGAAAATAATGGAGCAGTACGAAAATGATGATATCATTGAGAAAGTGGATGGCGAAATGCCCAATTCAGCTGGTGTGTATTACATGCCTCATTCTGGAGTGTGGCGTGAACACAAACCGAAACCACTGAGGATTGTATTCGACGCGTCCTCCAAACGGAAGGGCCAACTTTCTTTAAACGACGTGACACTCAAAGGGGAGTCCCTGATCAATAAAATTCATGATATCCTCGTCGCCAGCCGAGTAAGCAACATCATAGTCCTGTGCGATATTGAAGCTGCTTTTACTCAAATAAGACTGCATAAACATCATAGAGATCTCTGCAGATTCCTCTGGCTGAAAGACCGAGATAGACCACCAACTCGGGATAACGTCGTGGAATACAGATTCAAGAGGGTACCTTTTGGAGCCAAACCGTCGCCAAGCATTCTGAACATGTCTTTATTGACATTCCTCAAGTCAAAAAAGACACCGCTCGCGGAAGAAATTCTTGCCAATCTTTATGTTGACAATATCCTTTTCTTTGCCAGTAGCCCCAACGAGGCAGTTGCCAAATACGAAGAGAGTAAGCAACTTTTCGCTGAGATAGGAATGAACTTGAGAGAATATGTTTCCAATTGTGAAGAAGTGAACCAACGCATACCAGCTGAGGACCGGCTTGCTAGCGGCATCATTAAGATTCTTGGCGTGACATATGACACAAGAGCTGATAGATTCCACCTGACCCTTCGATTCCCTTACAAGGACAGTCTTTCTAAGAAAGACGTCGTCAGTCAACTGAACTCCGTTTATGATCCAATAGGCATTGCTGCCCCTCTTACAGTGAGACTGAAACATCGAATGAGGGAGATCTATGACTGCGGTTCAGATTGGAAACAATTGCTCCCAGAACAACAAGCAAAACAATGGAATGAAGCATGTCAAGAACTTAACAACGTATCCATCTCGTTACCTCGATATGTAGGCAATCCTCATGCTTCGTCTAAGAGCAGTATGACTCTATGGGTCTTCGCTGACGCGAGTTCGATAGCACTAGCTACATGCGCCTTTATCCGCAACGAAGACACTAGAGAAGTATCACCGCTAATAAGTGGGAAAACGCGTCTCTCACCTAAGAAGACAAAGCAGACCATACCACGATTAGAACTGGTAGCTATTCTCATGGCTATGCGA
Source organism: Haemonchus contortus (assembly GCA_000469685.2). Taxonomy (NCBI): domain Eukaryota; kingdom Metazoa; phylum Nematoda; class Chromadorea; order Rhabditida; family Trichostrongylidae; genus Haemonchus; species Haemonchus contortus. The sequence continues at coordinate 16,357,164 of LS997565.1, forward strand.
CTCGCAAGAACAATAACAACAGCGATCAAAAAAGGTCTTCTGCAGATCAACGTGCTTAGTGACAGTGAGATCGCACTGTCGTGGCTAAAGTCTGCTAAAACGTTGCCAGCCTTTATTACAAACCAGAGAGATCGAATAATGAAAATCCGAGAGACGCTTCAGGGAGAAAATGTGAAGCTCTGCTTCTTTCATGTCACCACAGAAAGTAACGCGGCTGATGCTGGTACACGAGGGGTACATCCTGCTCAGATGAATGCTCTCTCATGGGTCTATGGACCAAAGTGGCTCAGTGAAGACGAAGTCCCCGAACGGCTCACACCGTTGACAGAGATTCATGGAATTGAGTCAGAAGACAACGAAGAGAAGACGGATTGGCCCACAATCGAAGTAAATGCGACGATACAGAAAGCAGTAGAGCATTCAAACTGGATTGATTTATCAAGATACTCTCGCCTCAACACGGTTACAAGAGTGATTGCACGAGTAGGCAAAATGCTCCATCGTTGGGTGGCTAAAGTGAACAGCAGGAAGAACGGCCGCTCGGAAATCCTCCTTTCAAAAGTGACCAAGTTCAGCTTGCAGTGCGAAATTACATCTGAAGATATCATTCTGAGTGAAGCCATACTCTTCTCGGAAGTGCATAAATACATCTCGCTTGATGAACTCAAAAAGCGATTCCCACAAAAAACGGTTTTCCGAGATGATCAAGGTATAATCAGAAATGCTTCACGATTGCAAAACGCACCACTGGAGTATGACACAAAAAATCCGATTTTTGTAGACAAAGACTCTGATCTCGCTCGGCTCATTCTGAGAGACATCCATGAGAAGAACGCGCATTGTGGGAAAGATCATACACTATGCATAGCGAGACAGAGATTCTGGATCCCTCGTCCATCGAGTGCTTTCGATAAATTTGTAAGACGATGCGTGACATGCAAAAAGTTCCAAGGACTTCCATTCGGAGCGCCATCAATGCCCCCATTACCGAAAGATCGCGTGGTTCTGACAAAACCCTTTCAAACCACAGGCTGCGATATTATGGGACCAATTTCTTGCAGAGACAATACGAAGTCATATGTATGTCTGTATACGTGTCTCACAACAAGAGCGCTACATCTTGAAGTGGTCGAAGATTTATCAGCCGGTGCTTTCCTTAATTCTTTCATAAGATTCATATCCAGAAGAGGAGTTCCAAAACTCATTCGGACTGACTGCGGTACAAACTTCAAACTAGGCCAGCGCATTATTCAGATGATGTTTGAGCAGGACAAGACCAAAACCGGAGAATCCGTCATGTCATACAGTGCTAACCGGCGCATACAATGGCTGTTTAACCCTCCAGGAGCACCATGGATGGGGGGAGCCTGGGAGCGGCTCGTAGGCTCTGTAAAACGCGCCTTTACCAAATCTATTGGTAGAAGAAAACTGTCACACGCCGAGTTGTACACGGTGGTAACTCAAATCGAAGCCATCTTGAACACAAGGCCTCTCACAGTATTGGATCCATCAAATATTGAGGACATCCCTATCAGACCTGTCGATTTCCTTCAAAGCAGTTTGAAATACAACTTAACAACGGTGGACGGGCAAGAAGATCAGGACCCATCTTTCGACCCAACCCTCATACAAACAGTTGAACAGGCGAAACAAGCCCTCAAGCATGTGGAAATGATAACTACGAGATTCTGGGAAAAGTGGCATACCGAGTACCTCACCGCCTTACGTGAAAACCAGATCGCGAATAGAAAGCAACCTCGCCATTCCAAGCTACGAGAACCGCAAGCCAACGAAATCGTACTTGTGGAGCAAGATAATCTGCCCCGCGGCAGTTGGTGTTACGGAAAAGTAATAGAACTGGTAAGAAGCAATGACGGTCTGGTGAGATCAGTGAAGCTTCTGATGCCCAACAAACACATATGGCACAGACCCGTGAGTAAGATTTACCCACTGGAGATTTCGTGCGAATCTGAGGAGAAACCCAATTCCGAGGGAACACTAGACCAGGAGTCACCCGTAGCGAACCAGCAAGATGAGGGTCACGGACCTTTGAAAAAACCGAGTCGTGCCGCAAAACTAAAAGCGATTCAGGCGATTAAGGAAGCAGCAGAGCGTAATCATGAGGACAGCGTTCCCCCATCTCGCACGCCCATCAATTTCTCAAGTCTCCTGGTCGTAGCTTTAACGGTAGTGTTTCTAGGAAACTCGGCGGAAGCCATGCATCCGCTCACTTGCAAAGACCATCAGCTGCATGTGAAGCCACCGTCAGAAAAATTCGAACTATGCGTCCGATCAGCATGCAAAACCTTTACGAACGTATCTAACGAACTCGTCCTTCAGTTACCTTTCACATCGAAAAACGGCAGCATAATTGTATCGGTAAGATATTTCGAAAAATCCAAGCAGGAACAGAAGTTCGATCGCGTGAAGTGCACTCTCCCACATATCTGTGATGCTTCAAAAACATTGCTGTCGAAAACGCTGCTCGGTAATCCCCATTGCTGGCCCACAGGAGCAATAGCATCCCTTGCAATGATTTGCTGCATAACCATCTCCACGTTTGTCCTCATAATCAAGACTGCAACTAATCGCTCGAAGGCAAGCGAAAGTCGAGACAGAGACGATGGAGCAGTGGTCCCCGCAGCGCTCAACGCAAGTTCAGTTCCCGTCGGACGCAGTGGGTCAGACGCCGCCAGCTATGCGCACAGGGGTGAATCACACATACATCTTACCACGTTCAGCCCACAGCCACTCAATCGCGCAAGCGTAGTGGCCGTGACAATTGTGTTCTGTGTTTTCGCTGCGCTCAAGCAAGTGCATGCGTGTCAACATGGGTACTCTAGATACAATGTAGAAATCATCTGCAACTCTCGCAATAAATGTGTGTTTGAGTTCAGCAGAGAAATTCTCTTCAACGAATTTACCAACATGGCCTGCATCAGCCTTATGCAGTCAAATAGATCAGTAGGAACAATACTAATAGAACGACTTTCAGTAGAATTTCGCTGTTCGAAACGCACGCTATTTTACACTAGAGATACGGACTATGTGGTTTTCAGTGCCCTCAGGTGTGCTGATCTGAACTCTTGCACACTTAAAGCATGTTCCGAAATAGAGCCAAACAGTGTGATCGAGGAGCTCAAAAATGCGTCTCAATATCCGGGGTACTCCGGTTGCGAGCCTGCTTGTGGAGGACTGCTATGTGGGTGCTTGTTGCCACTACCATCATGCTCCTTTTATCGCGTTGCTAATGTGCCAAGAACTGAAGTTGTGTATGAGATAGCAGAGTGTTTGGAATGGAAGCCCACTGTAAGACTACGCATTCAAGTATCACTCCACAATAAAAAAAGCTCCAGAACTATTGCGCTACGACCATACCTTAAACAGACCATGAATGAAACTTCAATAACTATCATTTCTCTCTCCAAGCCGGTTAGTCCTCTTCTAGATCGACGATTTGCGATAGCGCACACGGAGACTCTACTAATCCCCACAGGGTATCGCTTGCCGGTTGAATGCTCTTCTGCAGAAGAAGCCCGTGAAAGTTTCAGTCATTGCAGAAACAAAATGATCTGTGCCTGCGATGTGGAAGTAACTCCGGCTAAGTGCGAATGTCCAAATGATTCGGTTAAGAACGTTCGGGTAGACATAGCTCAAGTGCTTCCAATTTCCACCCCCTTCATGAGGCTACTCAAAAAAGGCGATTCACTGGTAGCACTGTCATCGAGAGAAGAAATGATTGTTGCCCTGGAATCTAGCTACATGCGCGACAGTACGGAATTTGTCATTCAGCAGAACTGCAGCATCTGGTTGGCACCACTGATCGGATGTTACAATTGTCAAGAGGGAGCCACAGCGACGGCTTTTTGCTACACGAAGATGCACTCTTGGATAGTAGTTCATTGCGAGCAACATGCATTTTCAGTCGAGTGTGATGTCACCAACAAAACCACGCTAGTGACCCTCGACTTCCAACAGGCTATTGTACTTCAGGAATGTACTGCAGAATGCAACGAACACTTGCACAAAATACCGCTACAAGGCACTCTTGCATTTTTACCACAAGCCAATGACGAGGAATTTTTTGACTCGCACGTCAGCTCATGGACACCGTCGTCCACCTGGTTTCAAAACTGGAAAGTGCCCGATTTGATGCCCCTCATAAACACCATCAAGAACCACTGGAAAATGTCACTTGCCATCTTTGGAACAGCAGCAGTAATAGCAACGACTACGTACTTTATGGGTCCAACACTGCTGCTTTCTGTGATTCACTCAGCACTGTGCATTTTCAAACTTCTTCTGAAGATCACGGTCTCGACGTTTCATGCCCTTTGTTTGCTAGTCAAGCTCACAATCAACTGTTTCAAAAACGTTCCATCTCTGTCCACAACACCAAGAAATTGAATGATCGAACAAAGTGAACTCCACGAACTCCTACCGGCACTATAGCCCTTGTATGAGAACGAAAACCCCTCCACCACGATCTCGAGCTTGAATATAAAATCCTAGCGTCAACATTCATATCAGCATTGCCATCGTCCGCCTCGGCCTCTTCACCCGCTCTATAGTTCATTCACCGTACCGCTTCTCGCTCAGAGCGATGGATGAAGTCGACGTTGCTATTCATATTGAACCGTTGGTCGACGCAGTCAAGGACGTCAAAGATCTGCTCAACATGTTCACCGCATCGTTCAATGCAAAAATCGATGCAATCGTGGACCTTCTCAACCGCCAATCCGAAATGGTGAACAACAAACTGGATGCTTTGCTTGAGAGAACAAGACCAAGATCCAGCTGCGTTTTCTGCACATTCGAGGAAAACAAAGACAATCACCCGACAGGACGGTGCTACCGATTCGTAGATCCTGTGTCACGTGCCGTTCAAGCGTCCAACCTTCGTCTCTGCAACAGGTGCCTCCAAGCCCGCCACCCTGAAGACTGTGGAATTTCTTGCTCTTTCTGCAACGGAAATCACAATGTTCTTCTCTGCCCAGCCAAGGCCTCCACTTCATCAGCATCCTATAAGCGGCGTAAACTCTGAGATTCTGCCGCGGCCCCGGAAATGTGCTCTGATCGCGCTCGCAATCAGTGCACGTTTCCTTGTCGTCATCCCTTCCGCCCTTTTCTTCCCCTGTCACCGTAGTGCTTTCGCCTCTCGCTGTATTCACTTCCGACATCCGACTGCTGTTCGCCCTCCCCGAGACGTCCACTGCTTCTATTCATTTCTGACGTCCGACTATTCCGCTCCGACTATTCCGCTGTTCGCCTTTCGTCAGACGTCCTGTATTCCCGCGCACTTCAGCTGATTCCGCTCGACAGCATATTCCTTGTCATGTTCGATTTGCCGATGGAGTGTTCTGTTCGAAGTGGTTGCGAGTGATGCTCGGGTCGTGTCATCGTTTGATCAAGTTCAACCGTCATCAGTGCAGCGCCGAAGCAGCCGGTCGGAGATCTTTCGGAAGATAACCCGCAAGTGATATTTTGATTTGTGCTTGATTTGTGTTGTTTTAATGGCTTAGTTACTTTCTATGGTTCTGGCGGCGGGAGTGTCGCAACCAGTCGCGACTTTGTCTATCATTTATCATATCAAATGCCTTAGCATCATTGTTATGAGAATTCTTAGCTATACAATGTTCATTGCTGTAATGTGTATCTTTTCGCGCAAGCCGTATATAAGCTTCGCGCTGTGATTCAATGTCGGTTTTTTCCCCATGGTAGATTTCTTGGGTGGAGAATATCTTCCGCAATAAATATTCCACTGAACCATCGCTTGAACAACTAACATCATCAAATTCTACAAAATGGTGTCCTGAACATTTTGAAAAGCTCCGCTTTGAATCCCACCACCCATCGTAGCTCCTGATGGCACGTCATTAGCGAAAATTATAAACAGACGCCTACTGTAATTATAATGAAAAGGCATTCGCTTTTATAAAAAGTAGTAATGTGGAGTAGCTAACATTTTCCCACATTGGATAGACCATGACGTTTCTCAGAAAGGTTTGATCATTTCGATACCAGCTTTCCTCGGAATGAATCAATTCGGCCATGCGCCAAATTCGAATCGCAAAGGCTTTCCAAAATATAAAATAGCAAGCAAGACTTGACTTTTGCTCTTAGTAAGTGATATGCCAATTCTCCAAAGAAATAATTTCTCTATAGTTTGAATATTGTACCAAGAGCCGACGTATAGTCGGAGGTTTCAGATAAGTAACGAGTTTCTGCAATTGGTGGATGTACACAAAGAGTTTTGCATGGATACTTTCAAAGCAGTACGTAGCTTTTTTCTGAACATGGTAAGTATCACTTGAAAAAGCAGGAGGACGTATGCTCTTTGTCAAAACATGGCACATAGTCGATTTCAAGCGATTATGTAAGCGTTTCTCTTGAGCTCGAGCCAACAATTTTCAAACTATAGAGAAGTTATTTCTCTGGGGAATGCATATGATTCACTAAGAGCAGGAATCAAGCCATGCTTGCTATCGTCCTTTTTAAAAAGCCTCCGTCACTCGAATTTGGCGCATGGCCAAATTGATCCATCCTACTTTATATAATTCGCTAAGTGTGTCTGTTGGTGTATCGGTGTGTGTGTGTCGGTGGGTGTGTTTGACCGGAAATTCATAACTCGTCTTCCCGTGGACCTAGGAAGGTCAAATTTGGTAGCGGTACAGGAGGCAGCATAAAAACACTTATGGCAGATGGTAGGACCGGACTCCGCCCACAAGAGCGGGGTGTGAGCGGTAGAAATTCCAGGCCGCAAATTCAAAACTCCTGTTGCAATGGGCCCAAAGCGCTCAAAATTTTGGGTCGGTAGGAGTACAAGGGGCAGCATGGGAATACTTATGGCAGGTAACAAGATCGAACTCCGCCTACAGGGGCGGGGAGTGTGCGAAAGAAATTTCAGGTTGCAAATCCATAGATCCTGTTTCCTGGTCCTATAGCGTTGAAACTTGGTAGGAGTGCAGGAAGCAGGATAGGAACACTGATGAGCGGTAATAATAATTAGAAGGAGTTGATAAAGAGCTTTGAAAGGCAAGAGTCACAAGAACCGTTACCGTTACTAATAACAACTACTAAAGACTGATAGAAACTGATAGAAGGCGAGAGCCAACGAGTCTACAACGTCTTTCATATTAACAACTGAGCATCCCAGTAGATAGAGCAGGATGTGAAGGAAACAGTGGTACCTTTCCAATGACGGCAATATGGGGTGTGACGTAGTCGTGGGCACTCTATGACAGGAACTGACAGCAGCTGATAATAACTGATAAGGGGTCTTGGAGAGCAAAAGGGTATTCATGATCAAACACTGACTCTTTAAAATGTTTCATTCATTAGAACGGGTAAATGCAGTAATAGCGACCGATCAAAGACGTTTCTCCATAATGAAATGAGAATATTGTTCACTTTTTGCTAATAAAATACGATCGTTACGCATTCAGCTTTGTGACGCAATGGAGTACCACAATTCCTTTTTGTTTTGTCACATATCATTTGTGACTAAATTCATCTGACCGCTAATGATTTGGGATTCCCAATCAATGAAAAATCCGTGAGAAAATGTTCCATTGATAACGATATCTTTGATAGGCGTTATTATCCATTTCTGGATACCATCCAGGACATTGGTTGTCAATCAGCTAAGCCATCAATGTGACACCATTTCGAGATGACGAGCAAAGAATCGAGACTCTAATTAGTATATAATTAACTATAATACAGAAGGAGTCGCTCCCAGTTCGGAGCTAATATGAGGGTGTAGAGCTCTCAAAGGAAAAGGTGATACCGAAGTGTTATTTACGCACAGCAAATTTCTTAGAGGAAGGAGAGGAAGGAGCAGCGCCCGGCGAAGCCGGGCGACATTATAAGAAGGAGGGAATAGCAGGGTGGCCTGACTGTTTTTCTAGAAAACTGGTATCAAAATAATCAGAACTATCTGAGAAATGCCATGGTCTAGTTTCCATCTGATGTCGGAAAACGTCAGCTATTCCACATTTCACTGACTATTTTCTATAAAAACAATTGCCTTCTGATTGACCAGGCAGTTACGCACGCTATCGCGTGCACTAGGGGTTCTAGCCATGAGAGACGGAGCTACGTGAGCTGATTTTCATTACAGACCTTTATCGATTTTGAGTTTCTGCTCAAACTCTGTCCCTGTGGGCGGAGTCTGGTCCTGCCACCCATTGTAAGTATTCCCATCCTGTCGCCCAAACTTCTACCAAGCTTGAACTTTCTAGGGAAACAGAGACAGGATCTATGAATTTCCGCTCGAACCCCGCCCCTATGGGCGGAGTCTGGTCCTGCCATCCACCATGAGTGTTTTCACCCTATCGCCAGTACTTCTACCAAGTTTGAACTTTCCAGGTCCACGGGGACAGGATTCATGAGTTTCCGCTAAAACCCCGCCCCTGCCAACCACCATAAGTTTTCCCACCACGCCGCCTGTATTCCTACCAATTTTGAACTCTTTAGGTCTATGGGAATCGAAGTTATAAATTTTCGTATATAAATGTAAGAAGGGATGTGAGCTTCGAGGCACGCTCCACCTCAAAGCGTGCCTTGTGGACGGACCCCCCGCTGACGTCACTTGTGCTGGAGACACCTCCGACAATGCTTCTCCCACATCAACTTTTTCCTGCTCCGTTGGCGTTTTCCAAACAGAATTATAAATGTTCTCATAAAGCATTGCATTTCTGGAGAACGCCTTAGATCGAATTGGGGAGGGGTGGGTCTCCCCAATTCGATCTAACCCACCAATGCACACCTCTAGCCACCTTTAAACCCCGGTTTCGAAGCCGTCTTGTGACTGAATTTGAAATCATGTTCCTCGGTAGACCTCATTTCGATGCACGCCACGTACACTATGGGCGGGGCTCCGCCAAGCTGATGTGTGCTTTATACTTCTCGGGACATGACCACCCATCCCACGCTTGACCCGGTCTCTCCAGGCAGATCTAAAGGAGCTAAGGAATTTTGTGACAGACATACAGGCAGGCAGGCAGGCAGACGAAGCGCTTTATAGAAAGTAGGATAATTATAGCAGGCGTTGTTGCTAATGACGTACCCTCAGGAACTTTGATAGACTTCAAACCTGAGCTTTCCATAATCTTCAGGAGACCATTTCGTAGAACTCGACGATCTAAATTGAACCATATAGCATACTATATAAAAATGCGCAAACCAATCTAGTTACAGAGAAAATGACGAAAAACTGCGAATCCGCGTTTTTTTGTGATCTTTTGAACATTTAAGGTAGGCAATGTACATCGTATTTTCTTTTCTGAATTGATCTGGGTTGAATTACACGATGGCTCGAACTACAGGCGAACTCTGATCATGAAGTCCCATGGTAGCGGTTTCGCAACGATTACTGTAATCATCCTTTTTCGACTTTTTCGCAATTCCCACGACACATCAGGATTTTTGTTCTTAACGTATAACGCAATATTTTCACTTTCATTCTTAATTTGTTCGGTATCGAGATATATCTCCGAATGCTAGTAGATATGAAGCAACATATGCTAGCTTCTTTATATCTCAAGAAAGCCTTGACTTACTGCAACTATCGTTCCACTGTAGCTTTGTTTCTACTTTGACCTCGATTTCTTTTCTGACATTAATTGAATGACAGATGCTTGGGTTGTTACTAAACCAGAAGTGCGGCTTGGGTCCCGTCACCTTCATGTCCAGGACAGCGGCAATGTTCTTCAGCTTGTGATTGTTAAGTATCCTAACCACACGAGCTAAAACAAATCCCGATGAGTTCTTCTATTTTTGGCGTATTGGCATGAGGGAACCAAATCCTCACGTTGCCATCCGTCAACAGTGAGATTCCTGAGTATGTTCAAATTCTCATCCGATATGTCGTCTATGGTAATAGTCCCGTAAACCTTGCTTATCCGCTTCCATGCTTCCCTCATGTCTTCATCACTTGGGTATTTCAAATCACCAACTAATGCCGTGCAGTCTTTACGCTTCAAGGCCATTTTTATCGTGCAGTCTGAAGAATCAAAAGCCTGACTTTCTCAGAGATTCTGCCTGCCATGGTGATGGCGTCCTGGAGCTGGAAGAAAATGATAAAATTTGAGCCACGGTTTCTGGCCACGGATCCTCTTCTCCTGGATCCGTTACCAGAAAAAGAGCACAGAAAACTTCCCTGAGTTTGAGATTGACTCGTAGCCCTGGCAATGTTTCAGACCAAATTCATCGCAGCAACTACATGACTTCAAAAGCCTAACCGTGCGGACTTCCCACGTCTACATCAAACGGTGCATTGGTGACTTGCTCTCGACGCAACTTCTCATTAGCTCTGATGAAAACTTCCTATAAAAACACGTTTAGATATTCATCTTCATCCGATTTCTGGTTCCTTGATGCTAAGATTAAGGATGTAGATCCAGTGGTTTATGGTGAATGGAGGTGGAGTAATCGAGTCATTTACTAAACATCCCTCACATTTCTCACCCTTTAACGTGATGTGAAGAAAGTCCCCCATTCGTTACATCAGCCAAGACCTTTCAAATCATCCACCATGTTACCTTTGTGACTGTAGCTACTGCTACAATGCTTACGATGTTCCATTGTATCGTATCGTTTATGCAGATTCAACAGCGACTGCGCTACTGCTCGTTCTTCGATGTTAGCGAGCCGAGCGAAATGGCAGATTGACCACCGACAAGTGATAGTTATCCATCGTTGTACGCGAACCACGCAAGCTTTGAAATATTCCAACGCTGTTCACGTGTATTTGTCAATAATTACACATGGTGTCAGACTTACAAGGATCTCGGGAATCTTCCATTTTTTCTCTGGTCTCCGACTTCCTATGTCCAACCAATATCTCGCTTCGACTACTACGTTCAATATCCGGCCGAAACCACTATCAACAACCAAGACACAGGCAGCCGATTAAGTCGTCAGTGCTCAGTCAGGCTAATTAATATCAAGCTGAAGCCGTGCACTGTAGCACTTCAGAGATCCACTTCCCGCGCGGTGTCAAGTACGCGAAACTTGAACAATTTTAGCCCACCGTACCGAACACTAGACATCTCCACCCGTTCACTACAGTGACTTTGTGAGTGGGAGTAATGATCTTCGTCACGACAATGTCATTTGAACATCGGTGGACGTAACTCATTTCATACATCTACTTACCATAACTCAAACTTTGACAAAAATGTTGCTGTATTATTGAACAGTGTCTTTTGATGACATTACAACGATAGAATAGAACTGTCAATGCCTCGCATATCGAATTCTCAAACTGATTCTCAAAATCAAGAGCGATTCATCCATTCAAAAAAGTAATAAATCATTCCCAATGGCTCAATCACAATATAGCTTCAAAAGTTGACCTCTTTTTTGATCTCCATATCTTTTCGAAGAGATATTCGCCTCAGATTTTTATTTCCATAAACCATCAAACTGTATTTATACTCTGAATGCATAGATGAAAACTATTATTTCGGAGAAAATGAGCGCCAACAGTTCCATACCGCAAAATTTGAAATTTGCTCTCAAGCTCATAAAGGAACTCAGTGGTATATTCTCAAGCTTGTCGAGTTCGGCCATGATAATACAACCAGTGAAGTTGAAAATTTGCTAAAAAATTCGGTAACATGCGAGTTCTGGTAGGTTTCAAACAATGGATTTTCAAAAACCCAGAATTACTCAGACTTTGTTTCTGTTCATAATAATTTGAGAAACCCCTTAGAGAGACAACCATTCTGACACTAGACACTCTAGTAGGGTTCCTCAGCACAATAAATTCCCTCGGAATGTCTTTATAGCACCCTACTTCCTGAGCCCACATTTGACGACAAAGTGACACCAAAGGGTTATGGATTATAGAGGAGCTTTGATATCCAGCTTTTTTATCAAAATTGGAATCTTCCGATTCCAACATCAACTCATTCACGGGTATCACACTTGACCTTGGAGAGAAGTTATTGTGATGACCTCAAACCAAAACAAGATGAACCGATTTCGCTCGGCGCAACCGTTTAATTCAGAATCAAGAAGCTAGTCAAAATATGGATAATAAGCGCGTGGGCTATACGCCACGCAATTTCTCCGAAATCCTCGTGCATCAGGTCCTCCCTTTCATTGGTCTACCGGCGCACTGACATTGCTGGAACTGAGCGGTGAAGATGCTCTCTAATGCTGCCGATTGATGACCTTTCCTAATTTTTTACACACAGCCCTTCTTACCTTCAAGTATACAAGTCATCAGCCGAGATCCTTGAGTGATTTATGGTCTAATATGTTTTCTAATTGCTGCCAACTTCTTAACAGAAGAGTGTGTGATCTCTCATACTTCAATTTCGAGGCGTAATCGTAACCCAGTAAAAAGGAATGAGCCGAACTTCAATTCTCTTCGTTGACTCTGATCGGTCCTCACACTGCACGTCACTCATTATTTGTCAGCCTATTCTACCATCTCATCTCACCCTATGGAACATGGTAAAATATCAAGACTTTATTGCACATACCTACCAGTTGGGCTATGCACGTTAACGCGCGCATCATATTAATTAATTAATTAATTGATCTGGATACGCAGCGCTTCGATTAGTGGAGCCAAAAGCAACTTTCGACGCAGAAGTTACTATAATGATTGGCTTACAGAACTTTTCTCCGTAATAAAATAAAATAGCTCATTTCATTGCTACTAACAATTGGATGTGCTCACCATCTCTATGAGCAGAGACTTCTGGAAAAGGCCCTGTGACTCTTCATATCTCAAAGAGAAGCAGACTACAAGGGTAGATGGATGCTATCAATGGAACTTTTTTTCTAAGTATATGTATATCATTGGTATAGGCTCCAAGATTATTGGCGGTTACTGGGAAGTTTTGTAGCGAATAATATCAAAGCAAAGAGGAACCGTGATCCCTCCTTGAGTCACAAAGTTTGCTGGATAGTGGTCATAATATAACAGCATTAAACGAACTTGAAACTAACTGAACTTTCACCTCTTCATAATAAAGAAGCTTTAATCGGTTCATGTCACTGCACTTACCACAAAATTTTTATCACCCTACTTTACTATCCCGCCTTATCGAATGGAACATACTAACAAACCAAAACTACATACGTTTAATACCGAACTGATTTCTACGTCAGGTTCTATTTGCTAGATGGGTCTTGCTTTCTGGGCTTTTATCCGCTGTTATCAGTTCGACCCAGTCATCTAGCAAAGGACCGGGTTTTCGTAAAAAGGACCGTGACTGAAGATGTGACTCCTGCCTTTTAATTCTTCTTATCAGTCTCTACTAAATGTTTTTACTTTACACTACATACCATTAGTGTTCGCAGCCTGCTGCCTGTTCTCATTTTAAATTTGAACGTTGAAGGCACAGTGGGACAGTAGGTAAGAGTGCAGGGTTCCAGCGCTAAGATCTTGAATAGATCTGTAGAATCAGTGAAGGGAAATCTGCCTATCGCCAGCAGTGGGTTCCAGTAGCACTTTGCGAGCGCTAGAAAAAAAAAGTTCAACAAGCTTTTGGAACCATATCCTCTATGACCAGTTTGTGGTCATCGAGCATTGAATACATTTCAAAGCGATCGCGTCGTTTTGACTTGACTGAAACCAGGGTGTGGTTAGGCATAAAGGAAACTAGCACGGTGGTAGTGTTGATCCGTATAATATCATCACTGTATCGCAGACGAAGAGGAAAATGAGAGTCGGTCAGCTTTGCGTTCTTATGCGGTTAGAGCAAGGGGAGGTAGTTTTCCAATTAGGATAGGAGGATTGGAGGACTGGGGTGGACGAGATGGCTTCCTCAGACGGAATGCTGAAAACTCGCCGTCCCGGGTGTTTCCAAAGGTCCTGGTGAAGGTCTGCATGTTCCTGGTATTAAACAAAATGCCAAGTTCTTGTTATGGTGGTGATGTCTGCTCCTCCAAGTGGTACCACCGGGAACTGCTCACTCTATGGGCTGAGCTGATCGCATACATCTAAATGCAGACAACAGTATCCCGTGACAGGCCGGCCTAGGAGCACCCACGTCACATCAAAAATGTTAACGGCACTATATGAATTTCGGTTTAATGCTACGGCGTCTACGGGAGCCGACGCGCACTCGCAATGGCCCGTGAGTGTTAGGAGTATGCGAGGGTCTCCGGAGCAAGGACGGCATCGGGGGCAATTAAGCTAGTCCAAAAGTCCCGCAACGTACGTAAGACTTGCGTTGCGACACTAAACGTTGGTGCGCTAGAGTAACGCTCTTACGAGTTAGCGGAAGCTCTAGAGCGTCGACGAATTGATTCCTGTGCCAACGAGATGTGGTCCTGCTGCAAGTCCAGGGACAGAGGCTACGACTTCAAAGTTGTTTCTTATAGTTGCTCCAAAACCACTAAGCCGTTGGAATAATAGTCTCTGAACGGTTCTGTGACTCGACATTTAGCGTGAAGCGCTTCGATGATCTCCTAATGAAGATCGTGGTAGTCATCGAACGCTAAAATACCTTTTGGCGGATGGCAGACAGACACTGAAACGATGGCGAGAGTACTTCACAAACAACTCAACAGCCGGATTCACTCATTCCGCCATCCCCTGCGCTCCGCTAGTACTCGGTCCCGTTCAGAAGATAACCGTGAATGAGACCACTGCTTCGAAAAAAAATGAAATACGGCAAAGCAACTCGTCCTGACGACTTACGACTCCGATACTTGTGGGAATCGAAAGGCTGGAATCCTGCAAGATGGTTGACGGAATTCTTCAACCAGGTCGTTGCAGAGAAGAAGGTGTCTGAGAGTTGGCAACAGAGTACGACGATCCCTATCTGGAAAAGGAAAGGCAGTCCTGGAGAGTGCGCTTGCTACAGTCCAATTCGCCTGCTCTCGCACAGCATGAAAATTTTTGAGCGAAATGTGGACAGCCGTATCCGCGACATCTTCGAGCTGACAATCAGTGCGGTATGGTGTCTGGTTACAGCATCATTGATGCCATACACGCCACTCGCCTTCGTCTAGGAAAACATCGTGAGAAACAAAGAGCGGTACATTTTGCCTTTCTAGAACTGGAGAAGGCTTCCAAACGGGTCCCACGTGACGTCATATGGTATGCCTCACGACAGCACGGCATTCCCGAAGAGATTAACGAGTGGATACGCATCCTTTACTCTCGTCCAAAGAGCCGTGTGCGAATGGAGCGGGAATATCGGAGGATTTTTCCATCTCAATTGGAGCACAGCAAGGCTCTGCGTTATCCCCACTACTATTTGTTGCCGTTATAGATATCATTACGAGAGATCTGTAGAAGCCGATTCCATGGACGCTTCTCTATGCGGACGACGTGGTGCCTGCCAGCATAGACAAAAGCGAGCTCGAACAACAGGTGCAAACCTGGTCGGACCGTCTGGCTATGTTCGCACTTAGATTGAATGTCAAGAAAACCGAGCACTCGACCACCGATCTACGCGAGCCAGGCTCTATCAAGATCAATGGTGCTTGGCTCACATGAACAACAACATTCAAGTATCTTGAATCGACAACTTCGTCTGACGGCAGCCTGGTTTTTGAAACGAATTCTCGCGTGAATGCACATGGTTGAAGTGACGTTCGATGACAGGCGTGCTCTGCGATAAGATCATGCCGAGCGTCTTAAATCCAAGATCTACAATAGAACCGTCACCCGGCCGGTCGCAAATTACGGCGCTGAGCGCTAGTCTGCGACCAAAGAAGTTGAAACCCGGCTCAGTGTGTAGACCAAGATGCTGCGCTGGAGAGCCAGCGCAGCATTTCGGTCTAACACGACTATACCGCAAAAGTAATGTCGTCATCAGGGAGCGATTGGGTGTTGCGCCCATTGTCGATAAAATATGCGAAGTCGTGTCAGATGTTATGGTCATTTCCTCGCGCAAATGATGGCAGTGTCCATCAGATCGATCTCAAACTGGATCTTCATGTGTCCTGAAAGAGGCCTATAGGACGCCCAAGGCAGCGATGGCTCGATACGTTGCACGAAGACCTGAAAATGATTAATATCCACCCCGACCAAGCATTTAATCTGGAGAAGTGGCGCCAACATATCAGAAAAGCGGACCGCGCCTGCAAGCGGGACAGGCGCTTGAGTGTAAGAAGAAGACTATGTTCTTGCTGTACTAACACTGTTATTGTGCCCACCCCCTCCCCTCCTCCCCGACTACTTTTATCTATACATGCATGGCGTGGTTACCATAAGTCTACTCTAGAACAAGGTCAATATCAGAGCGTGTAAAACAGCTTGAGTAATAGTTCCCACATAAAATATCGGCACTCTGTAATTGTCGCCAACCATTCTTCCGTATATAAAAAAACAGTCATCCCTGAAGGCCGAGAAGTATTGATTCACTCCTTTGAAAAGGCATTCTGAAACAAATTCTCGATCTCACGGTGAGACAGATGACCTCAGAGAAGGAGAGATGAACTCACCTCTGGTTCTTTCATTGATTGGATACGATTCATTCACTGGGTACACTACCTGGGTATCTTCTGAAATCTCACACTCATCCATGAGAAGCGCTGTCATTAGTTGTTATCTCACCTGCTGTTGGAGCCATAAGTTCAACAACAACCAGGGCTGAAGCGAGGGCACCCTTGAGTAGCTGGAACCACATACTCTCGATTCATTCACGTACGTGAGGCAAGCACTCGAGGCAAGCAGCCGCAGCAACAGTTCGCCACAGGACAATGATGAAAACTGAATAACACTTCCCGGCTTTGCTCATCGAGTAGTGATAATGATCATAGCTAACGAATTGCTTGTGCTGAGGGGTGGGAGCAGCAAACAGACAAAGTCCCAGGAGAAGCACCTCGGGAAAAGAGCGGATGGACAAGTCTAAAATCTTAGATTCCTGCTTTTCTCCGTCCACGAATTTTATGGTCATTTAACCCCAGGATGCTCTGTACTGCTGTGTGCTCATTCACAGTGGGGTCTACGACTAATTTACAGCGACTTAGCTAGAGAAGAGCTACTTGCCAGTTTACAGATTCTATGGATTTGGAAGATTGCTCATTTATAATATTAAAAGGCATCATACGTTCCCTAAAACATACTCTTGCATTGATCACTGGAAAGATGTATCGAAATCCTTAGCAAGTGCCCTTGAGACTATATCATTTCTGTACTGTTTTCAGAAGCTTCATAGGGAGAATGAACCCTGAAGTCCTTTTGAAACTTTTATTACGATTGTGACAATCGAGGGTGGACACCTACAATCGCCTTAATTCCACTGACATCGAACGTTATTTTAATTTTCTCTCCCTCCTCTCTCCATTTTCTCTCCCATAATGATTTCCACAGTAAGAATCGCTCCTCTCCACGTTAGCAGTCCGTTAGCTGTGTTTGAATTGAAACGCTACTTAGACATGTTCGCCCTCCTGAATTTTCGGTAATGCTCCAGTTTGAGGTGACAACGAGTTCGAAAACGTAAGGAGTTAAAGAAAGCGTTCGCGAACATTTAGGGTCATCCAGATAATGACGAAAGATGAAAGAGAGGGTGGAGAATAGTACGATGGAGGCGAAGAAAGCACAGGAATCGGTGTTCCAAGAGAGATAGAAGGTTTCAAAAAAGGCGCCAGAAACGGAGCTGGACGCGAATCAGATTAAAAAATAACGTAGAAGGGGTGTTTGGAGGAGCTGTACAAAGTGTATCAATGCGTACAGCTGACCACAGTTAGCAAAAATGCCCTCTAATATTAACTCAAATTCAGAGCAGAATCGACTCACCTTTCTTATCCTCGTATAGGAGAAAACTAGAAAGATGTCCGCAGCAGCAAAAAGAACAACAACAATACATTCCCTAACAACTCAGCGATCAGCTGATTGCCTGCTGAAGGTGTGGGAACGATACTCGTCCGACATATCATCGATCGATGGGCGTGGGCGTCGAAGAATACGGTAACTGGCTCACATCATGCACTATCTTTTGAGTTTTCGTCACGACAGAGTCGTTTGTGTCACCTTTCGGGGCATTGAGGCAACTCAGGAGGAAATCGTAGGGACCATTTTCATCATGAACTGTGCCTTACAGTACCCACCTTCGACTCTCTATAAATCCTGGCTTGTCTTCGAATAGTTCACGTGAAAGTTCTGATTAAAAACGCTATCAAGATAACAAACAAATTTTATTTGCACACGTTTCGGCCTTTTCGCCTTCGTCCGAGTCTGAAATCAATTATAATTGCATTCCATTGTCACGGAACAGTTAGAACTTCGTTAAGCAGTTCCCTAGAACAGGCGACTCTCAGTAGGCATGATGATCAAAGAATACTCAAGGGGCGATAGGTTCAAGCTCACTTTTCGGCAGCCGCGTTCGTCGGTTGGGCGCAGGTTCTTCACATTTCGTGCAGGCATAGAGTATTTGATAATGAGTACACTAATTCCAATACCGGTATTCTTTTCTACATTCGAAAGCAAGGTGTCTTATTATCTGCGTTCCGTTCATTAGTATAGCATTATGCTCTCCGTAGTTCATCTTGTTACATTTTTGTTGTCTAATGTTTTATCGTGTGTTTTTTCTCCTTCAAAAATATAAGTTGTTAACATGCCAACAGCATGTAATAAATTAAGTAAGTAAGTACTTCTCTCCCTCCTTAAAAGGATACCGGTTTTGTTATCGAACACGGTAAGCTGACTCACAGAACTTAGAGGTGCCCTAATATTATGTCGGTCGGATCGCCCGGCTAACGACGGGCTTTCCTTCGTCTTCTGCAAAAGCCGGCATGCTCGATTAGAGTTCTGCGCCCACCGATTCCGTACAATTACTTCAACGTTAATGATCACAACACTTTTTTTTGAAATGGATTCATCTGGCACTACTCGAATTCCTTCAGAATGGATATCCAGCAATTCTGGGAAGCACTGTCTCATCGTCAGCCAATCAGTTCACCCGGCTAACGCCGAGCTCTCCACCTTCTTCGACAAAGTTGTAGTGATCGGATACCTCACTCATTCCTTGAAACAAATAATAATCTCCCGTTCACGAAACTTGACACAGGATTACCAGAGCAATGCAAATGGTATTCAGTGTAGGTCGCTGCTTATGCTTTTGATTGGAACTCTCGATCACGTGCTCTCGTTCTTGAAAGTAAATCAAAATTAATCAAAGCCATGGGCGATACTCTAAAATGCTTCAAGTAATGATAATACTCAACTGCCCATCGTAGTACCGGTGATGGGTCCCTATCGCTGCACTTACATCCCATTTTTGTCACCCTACTCTAGCATCCCATCTCATCCAATGAAACATAATGAACGGACCAAGTTACATCGTTAATACCGAAGGGTTTGGATTTTGTTCGGTAGGTGGCTCTTGCTTTCTTGGACTACTTATCTTCTCTTATCAGTTATCGTCGGTTACTGTCACCGAATACCTACAATCCCGTCATATCCTACATCACCTGTTAGAACCTACAAAATTCGCCATCTTATTTCACACCGATTAGTATTTCTCCTGTGGCGGGGAAAATCCTTGAAAACTTATTTGCGAGAAGTTACTTGTTTGGCTGAAGGGAAGAGGGGTATAGCAGTTGAGCAGCATGGCTTTATACCCGCAGTCTCTACTATGACGCTCTTATCTGACTCGCTCTATGACTGACTGTTAGCCCTCAATAGAAATCTGTTGATGTTATTTACTTTGATCTTACCGAGGCCTTCGACAAAGTATGTCATCGCAAACTTGTCAGAAGGCTGGACGCTCTGGGTATTCATGGTCGATTTCGGGCCTGGCTCGGTTCGTATCTTGACGAGAGGTATATGACGGTCAAGGTCGGGAATGAGTTTTCAGAAAAGCTTCCTTGCACCAGTGGTGTCCCGCAAGGCGGGGCCCTTTCTCCTCTGTTATCCCTGCCGATGCCCTAATATACACTGCCGATTTGCCGGATGCCCTAAAAGTCCATACAAGTGTCAACATCAAAATGTTTGCAGATGATATCAGAATATATTGTACTTATGCCCGCCACGAGGAAGCTGCGTCACATAGGTGGTTAAGCTTAGCCATAGAGAAGTTGTTGGACTGGTGTAACCAATGGGATATCCCACTCAACCTTGCTAAACCCACTCATTTGCACCTAGGCTCCTGTTCACCAAGATCATACCAGATTGCGGGTATGTCAATAAGAAGAGAATCCTGGTCAACGACCTTGGACTTCTATTAGATAACTTGTTGAGCTTCAATGACCATATGACTGCTGTTACAAGGAAAGCTCTCAGTCCACTTTTTGTGATCCTGAGGAAAGTGCATAACAAAGATCCTGCTCTACTAGTTAAACTTTATAAAACCTTCGTACTACCCAAGTTAGAATATGGTTCTGTTTTGTGGAGCCCTTTCCTGAGAAAACATAAATACTGTTCAGAGAGAGTATAAAAAATCTTTACGTAATTGTGTTTTATCGTTCCTTTCCTAATCCCAATTATCTACAGGCTCTCCCACCTTACAAAGACAGGCTTGTCAGGTTAAGCATGGAAAGTTTAAAGTATAGACGTATATTCAATGATCTAGTTTTTGGCTTCCGAATCATCAAACGAGAAATCAAATTGCAAGCCATTAAATTCCGGATATTCCGGCCATTTCGAAGGAGTGGAAATGGATATTCCATTCATTATAGGAGGCTGCAGAGAAGTCGTTTCACTACGGTTTTCAATTCTTTCTTTTTTTCGTTTCGCGCGTTGGATACGCTTATGTACTGCCTCATAATCTTCTTTTAAGTAATTCTTCATTACAGTTTCGAGCAAGCACCGCTAAGGAAAACCAACATTTTGGAGGTTCTCAGAATGCAAGATGTCGATTGGCGCATAAAAGTACACAGCGACTGAGGGAGTTACTTGGCTATTTCTGGTGCATGGTGGTTGTGGTGTCACGAAGTGCTTTTTCTCGCATGTGGAATCGATGTCGCTGCTCTTATATATGTCGGGCTTCTCAATTATTAATGGTTCAACTACTCCATTACAATTACTGTGTCCTATTCTATATGTGTCAGTTTTGTTTGTGCCTATTAGTGCTTATATTCTTGTGTTTGCATGATGACTAAGCTAGTGAACACCATAGGTGAATCGAATTATTTGCTCACTACGCAACTTAAGGACCCTCCATTCACAGTTGGTGTTATATACTTTGCTTGCGAGTAGTATCTAGCTTCAATGCTCTCCCGGCTTGCCAATTCCACGTGGGGGCCGGTAAACCCGTGTCTCGAGCTTTTGGCGTGGTCCCTATGACCCCGGTTGTGGCGATGGGCATCATAGCCGACTGATGTGGGGTCCCACTCCGAGCAAGTGCTTCTTGCTTCAAGGCCAACTGCGCCAGCTGCTTATGGTTGTGCCTTTACTATACTTGGTTTACACACTTATTGTCACTAGATTATTATTCTACAATTTGTGAAATTAATTGGTTACCCCTGTTTCAGTTCTTCAGCTCTCGTCTTGCGCTACACTCAAGCTTTCTGAACCATTTTTGCTAGTTAGCTATGCTCAGTTTTAGGTATACCAGAATGACTAGATGGTGGTTACGTAACCTTTATAGATATCCTCATTTTTGACTTGTTATGGTAATTAGTTCTTCAGTTTGAGCTCTTGTCTCTACGCATCATGTTTATGTTTTTGACGGCATGTCGAATGACGTACTAAACAATAAACAATAAACACACACCGACACACCAACAGACACACAACAATTAGCGAATTATATAAAGTAGAATGTTATATGCTCTCTGCCTCCGACGTGATATCGGAGACAAACGAAACCCACATAAGTCAGAAAAATGTGTGATTTTGCTAGCTGTGGCTAGGCAGTCGTCCTTCCTATTTTTTTTTCTTGCTTATACTCTTCTGCGAGAGCCCTCACTTCTTCGCAGAAGACACTTGAAACTTTCTTCATCAGCGTATGTTCCTTAGAAAGGAATAGTAAGGACGAGTGCCTCGCCATAGCTAGCGAACTCACACCTTTCGCTGACGCAAGTCGAGAGGGCGAGAACATACCACTTGAAGCATCCCACAAGTCCCTGTTAGCCAATCTAGCAGTGGGCTACAACAAGACGGTCGTCTTCTGAGGTGGGTGAGAAGTATTTTGTGATTATCATGCCTATTCAGAACTACTGGGTTTAGAGAACTGTTGTTCGAAGCTTTAACTACTGCATCAGCAGGTTTAATTAAAACTCTCACGTGACTTGTCAGTTACTACCAAATGGATGAGCTGGCCCATGCAGGGCCCCCTTCTCCTTGCCACAGAGTCGGAATACTCTCCTTTGTGGAGCGTTTTGTTCCCCGGGCGCTCTACAGACAACTAGTCACGGTAGACAGTCAGTCCAACGCTTCTTCCTGATTAAAAAATGCCAAGCAGCACAGTCTACGTTTTTCCCAATAGTTCCACCTCACATGTCTGGCTATGAGAGTAGTGTCTGTTGTAGACCATGTAGACAGAAACCGATCCTATCTTGGGGTCCCTACCGTGAAACTATACCCGGACATGTCCACTCAGTTTTGAATCTATTATACTAGCTATATTATATTATACGGGCAGTTTCACGGCATGCGCCAATCTGATCCCACAACAGTTGGAACAATTCATCGCGTCTTCCTGAAAATAGTTCTGTTTCTCCGCGCTTGTGATAGGTGAATATTCCTGTGTTCAACCCGAAGGCGTAATTCTCTCATTCTCGACATTTATTTTCCCATTCGAAGCGTCGTTTAAGATGTGACGAGTTTTTCAATCAGCCCTCCTGTCAACCTGGGTTTTACCTCGGCACCGGACATCCCTACCAAGGTCCTTCGTCATACAATGACTTCACCGTCACAAACTTACGATTGTGAGCACTTGTTAGCTCTTACCAATTGTTGTCAGTTCTGTCACAACATTCTTCAGTCCTTTTACTTCCTCTCTTTCTACCAATATGTCATAGGTCCCATTGCTAACCTAAAGGAGGTTGCGGGTATCGAACTTTTGCCTTCCCCTAATTTACTATTCTGCCCTGTCACCTACCATCAGTTTTTGCCACCTCCCGCCTGTTCGACTCCTAAATTTGTAGGCTAAAGAACAACAACTCCACGAAACAAGAGTTGTGAACTTCGGATTATACCACCAGCAAATCAACAGACAAATCTGAAGAATTAGGATTTGTTGCAGGCTTGGACATACATGATAAGATTAATTTTGTTGTCGAGGAACGGATGTGAGAGACTCCGCATGCTCTGTTCCACTCGGTACTGCTCGCTCAGTGTTTCCGTAAACTTCGGCAAGCTAGTGATTTTCAACATACAACCACTCAGAACCACAGCTAATTAATACTTTTCTTGCATCTATTAAAAACACTCAAAAGAAGCTGCGAATACATTTTTCTCTTGAAGCTCTTCTTGCGCTGTCGGAGATATTAAATAGTTTTGTGTTTACTACACTGCACCTACATTCAAACTGAGGATGATTTTTACTTCTATAATTACCTTCTAACAGTATAACCGTACTTATGGAATTCAACTTGTATAACCGTATTTATTGACTTAAATTTGACAACTTGAATGCCCATGTATTTCACTTTGCAAGACTTTCTTGGTTCGTTTCAGATTTCGATGGTTTTGCAAGACTTTCTTGGTTTGTTTCAGATCTGGATGGTTTTACCGACTGACTTTTCTGAAATTATAAATTTGATCTAAAAAAAGGAAATGAAAATGTAAATTCGGGTGTTCTTACAACATAAGCACTTTCATTGCTTCCACGTTGTTTTTTCTTCGAAACTGATTTCGCAATGACAATCACTAGTATTATCAACCCAGCGAGGAGAAAGAGAATGACCAAAGAAACTCCTGAAATGTGAATTATGTCACATTTTGTTTGTACAGCCAGTGTTATCAGCATTAACAGTTGAACAATGAAGATCCGATAAGGTCCCAGGAAATTTCAAATCAGTAATCATACAACATTTGCAAATTGCTGATGCTCAACTACTACTGTCCCCTCGCCCTTCGACACTGGGTACAATGTCTCGCAATCGAAGTTCGCTAACCAATTTGGAACAAGTACAGCAATTTTCCTTTATTTCACTTCGTGCGGGCGGCCCAATACAAATAAACTATTCGTCAGGGTTTAGGATTGCTGTCACCAAGCAGTTCTTGTCCTCCAACAATCATCTTTCCGCACATAGGAACAAAGCTTTTTGCGTTGCATACATGCACATAATCCGAACTCCGCACGCGATAGGAGGGAAATGAGTGGAATGGACGTTATCTTCACCACACATATATTTCGAAGTAAGGCAGTAGTATTCCTGGCAAATGAAACTGCGTTAAGGTGTTTAGAGCATTGGTCGGCACTAATTGAGTGATTTATCCAACGATATTCCTGTTCAGATACATTCCATAACACGAGAAAAAAATGAACGACCGTAAATGATGGCTAAGTCTACCATCATCGTTTTTAGGTGAAATGGATCCCGAGTTGGACGGGTTCAAATCAAAAACCTACAATTCTGCTCCAAATTATTCTCGAGTCAGTGAAAGAGTAAGAGAGGGCTTGTAAAAGGAGAAAAAGCCATAACAGTGCGCAAAATGTTTCTTGACCTAGAATATACATATGATTTTTAACCTAATTTTTGGATAGGAAGGCCGAGGTAAGTGAGCCAACTGAATCTTCAGTCCCTACCCTACATATACCAGCTTTTTGCTCTGGCATCAATCTCACCCAACCCTGTGCTCCTGAATTTCCGAGGCGAGGTGGAAATAGTAATGTCCTTCCATACCGTCCCTAAGCATAGGATCAGCCAGTCCTTAGTGTTGGATAAAAGCGGCGATAACCTCTTCATCACCATCCCCCCCCCCCCCCCCTCTAGTTCGCACAATAACTATAGTAAAAAAGGAGTATTCGACAAAATTTAAAAGGTCCATATTGGTCTTCAATAACAATAATTCCACTTGTTCTGTAAGTTAGTAAGTGTTCGTTGCCCCACTCCCATTAGAGCGTCAAGGTTTACGTTCAGAGGTGTTTCGGATATGCATGGTAGCTGAACGTTAATCTAGCCGCTCTAGGTCGAGATTGTATTGAAATTAAAGTCGAAATACTACTGCACCCTCGAATACCGGCTCTGAATATTGTGTATGAAGAATGGTTCTGTAAAAAAACTCTTATTTGTCCAAGTTATTATGAGTCCTGGTCAGTGAACGGCGGCGGCAAGGTAGCCTTGACTTCCAGAGTGATCTAGTTGAACAGATAAGGGAACAAACAAACGCAGTTATTCACCAATGGACAGTTCGTGAGCGTTAAGTGCTTAAACAACGTATGATATTACAGCTTCGTCATAAGGGTGAGGAAACAGTTCGCGATCATTCCATCAAATAAATGCACCCAAAAAAAGGGAACTCGATTTATATGCTTGTCGATGAAGGCTGCCCTTTTCAGTGCAGGGGGCATCGTTTGGCTGTTGAGGTTTTAATGTTGAAGGTGAAGTCAGGAGAAACCCATCATCAGGAGCCATGGGACTCCCACTGTTGCGTACGCAGCCGAGCTGGCTATAAACAATGGAGGGACAGAACGCACGTGCGTTCGAGGATGCTCGCGGCAAATTGCGCGGCGAAGTTCGGGGCGATTTAGACGCTTGACGCCTATCACTGGTATCCAAATTTGAAGTTGAGTAGATCAAAAGGATCGGCTAAACCTAATTAACTACTGTTCTTCAGTTTGTGCCCCTATGATAGACGCCAGAGTTGTTCAAATCGCCACGAATTTCACCGCGCTATTTGCCCCGCGCACCCTCGGACGCATGTATGTACCCATACCCTAGATAATGCCTAGCTCCCAGATCCTGATCTAGGGCTAATTAAACGGATTGTATGTGTGCATTTGGAGGCATTGTTTCGAGAATCAAAAACTCCAGTGAGACAATTTTCTGTAAACAGGGCGAGTTAACAATTCCTAACAGCACTAGACACAACCCGTCCTTCCAAGTATCAAACGACTACGTTAATGCTGCCATGCTGGATGCATCACTACATCGTTATGAAGAATTATTGTAAACCGTCTGGGGCATGAGCAGTTAAACAAATCTCTATTTGTTGCGATCATATCAGCTTTGCCCTGAAGCAATTAAGCCTACCTTTTTCATCCTGAGACTCAAATAAAAAAGAATCAAATAAAAAAACATTATCAAGAAACTGCTCAAACTGACCTACTATTATTATGATGCGGCTGGTAAGGCTGAGATGACCAGTTCTTTCCTTCTTGAAATTGCTTTTCTTTAATGACATGGTAATCTTGTCAGAAGAACTATCCCTCTCAGGAAAAATTGGCCGCATCTGATCCGTATCCTCACTTGTTGTTGTTCCCTCCCTTTCTACATCCTTCGTAGTTGTTGAAATCAATTTTTCCAAAACACCTTCTGTATTTTCTATGGTTTCTTTGTCTAACGTATGCTCCGTCGCTTCAGTTAGAATCTCACTAGTTTCTGTTGTTTCATCCGGTCTTCTCATATCATCGCTTGCTGTTAGAAACTTTACCGATCCATCCGTCACAGATATGAGACGATTTTTCATGTCCTCGGGAACATCCTCCTTCTTCTCCGTCTTAATAACTACATCGCCACGAATTTTCCTGATGGAGTAAAGTCCTCTCATACCGAAATTGCGGTTATCAAAGACATGCAGGCTGGCATCTAAAACATTACAAAAGTAGTATCGTAAAAGAGAGTCGAAAAATTTATAAACTTTGCTGGTCCGATAAACAAGTTTTCACTAATTCTTTACGTAGGGCCTATCCGCCACGTATCCGTACCTTTATTTCGGAAATTTCTGTTACTCTAAGGATACTTTATCAATCTAATTAGGACTTCGTGTTCGATTTACTTTTTACTTATTTGTTTTGATTAGATTGAGATGTGTAGTGTGGTGTCACGCTATGTGATGTCTTTCGTCATTCTGTCCGTTGTACAAGCCGGAGTGAAAGTAGAGCTTCGATGGACAAAAAAACGCAAAAAGTTGTTTTCGTTAAAGATTTTTTTGGTGTAGATTTCGTTGATCAAGAGACTGCAGCTTTTTCATGATTGAGGCGGCGGTTGAGAAATGTCCTGGTCCTTGTCCATTCCAGCGAAAGAGAAGATTTCTCTTCTTATCACTTCTATTTCAGGATTGCATATTTGTGTATTCTGCATATATGAGCTGAATACGTGTTGACTGAGAGATTATTGTGATCGTCAAATTGCAAAACAGGATGGAACGACTGTGAAAGACACATACCTAACGCTGATAGGGTGCGTTGCTATTCTAAAACTCAAGTAGTAGTACCTGAGCAACTCAGCCTACACATTCTAGAATTCTCTGTGTTGGTGCAGTTTCGTCTTAGGATGCCGGAACTCGAACCTTTACATGAAGTGTAGTCATATCGAGTTGCTTCATTAGCAGACACCATCGTTCACCCTATCTGTATGTATAGGCAGTTACAACAGGCATACACACACACCAAAAACTTCAACACTTCTTGAACATAAATCAACGTCAATACACCGTAGTACGACAGATTTGTTCAGTTCCTTCCACTTCTATTGTTACTCCTACAACGTGGATGTCAACGCGAGTGGTTACTGGATTTTTTGAAAGACTCTCAATAAGATAAGCTATTCAAAATAGATTATCATCAGAAGACGAATATTGCCTTGAACAACCAGGTAAAAGCCAATTTCGAACACTGAGAGCTGTGACCCAAGAAGGAATCGTAAGCAGTAGACGCATACACCAACAAAATTTTCACTCCGATATGTAGAATGGGAAACATCGTACGCTACTTGTGTTCCTGTGTTGTGTGGAAAATTCTAAAATCCGAGGTGTACCAAGATTTAATTTAGAAATCACTTTTTTGTTTTGTTTTGTTGAGTCATAACTGAAGATGAAGAATAAATGTCCTGAGGCAAGGTGAAGTGAATGTCGGTGACTTCACCTTGCCTCAGGACATCTACATGACATCTTCAGTGGTCTGGAAAAAATCTGCCTGGAATCTCGCAATAGTCAAGATTTGAATGAGTTAATGGTAGCAGTCATTAATTCTGTGTATAACGCGTAACTGCAATCGACTTAAACTTGTAAGATGTTCGTCATTCCAAAAACAATTCATGTTAGTGAGGTCAATGAAGAATCTCTGAATTCCAATAGAATGAGCATAGGGATAGGCTTCTATTCATCTCCTGCTAATGAATTCTTCTACTTAAATGTGTTCATGCAATCATTTGTGCATACTGTGTATGTGTTTAGTTCGGCGAAGTTGGTGTAGTGACACTATCACAAACTCACTATCACACATGCATGGTCACGAAGCTCCAATCCCAGATATCCGCGCAAGCCAACCAAGTCTTCCATTTCGTCGGGGTCGATAATGGCACAAGGCTCTTCTGGGAGGATAGAGGCACCGATTTGTATTAGGGTGATCGAAAATTCTTGGAAGGGTCAAAATGTTCACCTGTTTTATTTTACAACTCAACAAACAATGCAAGCTAATCAATCCTACTTATATAATCGGCTAAGTGTGTCTGTTGGTGTGTTTGTGTGTGTGTGAGTATGTGTGTGTGTTTGTCCGACCGGAAATTCATAACTCTCGTCCCACTGTAGCTAAAGCATTCAAATTTAAAAGAGAGATAGGGGCACGATAGGAACAGCGATGGTAAGTGATAGGAAGTGACAAGTATCGATAGAAACTGATAAGGACCCTTAAATATCAAAAGCCTGAGTATCCGTAACTCCCTTCGTATTAGCGGTGAAGCCTTGGCACTTTGGCAGGTGGTGTAGGATGTGAAGGGACCGTTAGTGATTGGTGACAGAGAATGATAACAAATGATAGGGACTGATAAGAAGCCATAGAAGGCGAAAGACTGTAGGTCTGTGACGCGCTTTCTGTTAATAATGGGGTCTTGGAGTTTTAATAGGGTATGTAAGTTGTGACAAGATCGTAGGTACTCGGTGACGGGGTCGAGAACGGTTGGTGCCAGGTCAGGAGCTGATAAAACTGATAGGGGCTAATGAAAATCCTGGAGAGCGTAGAGCCACGATAATAACGGCATTAATAGTGGAGCCTTGACAGTTTGGCATGTGATGTGAAGTAAGGCGGGATCGTAGACGACCGGTGATAGAAACTGATAACAGCTGATAACGACTGACAAGAGCACTTACCAACCGAATTTACCTCCTGTGGTATTTACGATGTATTTATGCTTACGACTATTATGTAGATTACGACCGCTACCCAGCAAGGTTGGTAACTCGGTGGAAGATCAAGGCCACTTTATGTTTTGATATCATTTACGACAAAGCTCATCCGACCGCCAATAAGTTGGGATTCTCAACTAATGATGTACCCGTTGACGAAAGAAGGTCCAAAGATAACATCTGATAATGGTGTTATTATCGCTTGAGAACATTTGTGAGTACTACTCAATCCTTTGGTTGCCTATCAGTTAAAGCTTTAATGGTTATTTTCAAGAAGAAGAGCAACCGATTGACACTTTTAATCGTAGGCGTAAGCGTGAGCATGTGTTGCACGCATTAGCGTGCGTAGCCCAACTGGTAATATAATAACCATCGTTAGTTATAACATTGTATCACCTAACGGGCAGGCCAGCGATTCCCTTTTCCTAGAACTGGGAAGGTTGGGAGTGGAAGAAGTCACCGCCCACTTGTTCAAGATGGTCGTAGTTGGCAATGTTTTTTTTTTGCTAGAAAGCCTTGAGGGTCCGGAACAAGTGTTAATTTGAGGGAGCAACACCAGGAATAAGGTGGATGTGAAACCGTGTCCCAGCCTAGCTCCTCCAATCCTGCACGGGTCTCCATAACTATGTGATGCCTAGCGTTGTTCTGAAGGAGGTGCACCGAAGTTCGTCTAGGCCGCTTTTCTCGAACCGCTTCCGCAAGTTTCTGCAGCTGACCACCGTAACAGAGAGCGGTGACGGTATGGCCATCCTTGAGCATTCCTTTTGAATCTCAGAAGCAGCGAAGGAGAAAATACTTGAGGTGGAAGCCAGATTTGGCTGCGTCGGCGGCTAATCTCCTCACGGAAGCCAGACGGTACGTCCAGTAACTGGTCCTCCAGAAACTCCTTGCAATGTGGGCCAAGAAAGGAGGACTGACAAATGAATACCCGGGTGTACCGTGTGCTATCGGCTAAGACATTGGGTATCATCGAGTCGGCACCGTTCTGTAACCGAGGGCCTGAAGACGACCGACGACTGTGGATTGCGCACACCCAAGTCTCGTTGCAAGACTGTGAGTGTTGAATTCCGGGTCTTCCTTGACGGTATCGAGAATAACGGAGTCGTCAACGGCGAGGGGGCGTCCAGACCGAGGCATGTCTTCGAAACCTGTGTCTACTTCCCTGAAGCGAGCGAACCAGCGATAGGCGGTAGCGATGGAAGTGATGTGTTCCATCACTTCGCTAATGATGTTGTGGACTGTTGCTGCCGCACCAGTGCCGCGGCGTCACTCATAGAAAACGATGGCTCGAATATAGTCTTGTGAAGTTGACATCGTGTTTGAACTCAGGTAGGCGCACGCACCCCTATATACCATTTGCGAAAAAAAAACTGTTCTACAATGATTACATGATAGATCATGGATATAGGTCAGAAATCGAAAATCCCACACTTTTCATAGAACTCTATCAAGGCTTTTCGATCAACCTAACGTGTCGGCTGGTCACCTCATGTCATGTATGAGACACACACGTAATCAGTTCGCTAAAATGACTATGATTGGAAATCGGGTACTAAGTTTATCCCTCAGACGGATTGATCAACGTTCACAGACTTTAATACTTTACTCTTCAGGTATGTGGGCTTACCTCCATGGTGATTACCGTCAATCTCCTCCATATTTGAGAGAAAAGAGAGGTCTTTAATTGCAGCGTTGTCTTTCACCACAACGCGTCCTCTGACCTTTTTGACTTGCCGTAGATTGTCCAGACCTTTCGGTTCTCCTGAAAAAAAGAATTTGAGTTTGTCAAAAACTACCCTGTATTGCGATTTGAACCAGGACAAGTAACTACTTCTTTCCGACATCTCCACAACCTGATCCTGTCTCTCTCAAGTTGTGGCTGATTTCCATTTCTCGAACGGTTTCTTTTGAGCGTGATGTTTACCAGTTTTCCATCTTCTTGGATCCTGTTTTGACTCAAAAGCCTCACATCTCTCAGACTATGCCTATAGAAAAACGCAGATGTATTCAGCGGGGAATGAACTAGTGATTCACGTTTGAATGACAAAAAACTCCCCTTTCTACTCCATCAGTTATTGGCTGAAGAATTGCATGTAAACTCTGACGTTGATTTACTCGTTATCAGCCTGATGAACATCAGCCTTTTGAACTCTCCTTGCATTGGATTCACATTGATACAATTCCGTTCTCTCCAAGGTATTGCATTATTCACTTCAAAGATGGTTAGCGGCTTTGTCCGAATACTTGTGGAGGGGTAGTCATCCCCTTACCACCCAAAGTGGCTCCCTTTCATCTCGTCGGAATAACCCCTAGACCTAAAATTCTAATGTACTCCACTTCGTCGTTGTTACAGTAACGTTGACTTCCGCCAGCTCCATTCCGGGAATCGTGTGATCGCCCTTTCTAGGATCCGAACTCCATTGCCTTACTTATCAGCTAATCCGTTGCTCTTCTCAGGCATGCCCCTACCATCGTAAACGTTGTTCTCCTTTCTTCGGCACGACAGAAGCATCCTACTTCCTACTTACTATAAAGCGCTTAGTCTGTCTGTCTGTCCGTCTGTCCGTCTGTCTGTCTGTCTGTCTGTCTGTCTGTCTGTCTGTCTGTCTGTCTGTCTGTCTGTCTGTCTGTCTGTCTGTCTGTCTGTCTGTCTGTCTGTCTGTCTGTCTGTCTGTCTGTCTGTCTGTCTGTCTGTCTGTCTGTCTGTCTGTCTGTCTGTCTGTCTGTCTGTCTGTCTGTCTGTCTGTCTGTCTGTCTGTCTGTCTGTCTGTCTGTCTGTCTGTCTGTCTGTCTGTCTGTCTGTCTGTCTGTCTGTCTGTCTGTCTGTCTGTCTGTCTGTCTGTCTGTCTGTCTGTCTGTCTGTCTGTCTGTCTGTCTGTCTGTCCTGTCTGTCTGTCTGTCTGTCTGTCTGTCTGTCTGTCTGTCTGTCTGTCTGTCTGTCTGTCTGTCTGTCTGTCTGTCTGTCTGTCTGTCTGTCTGTCTGTCTGTCTGTCTGTCTGTCTGTCTGTCTGTCTGTCTGTCTGTCTGTCTGTCTGTCTGTCTGTCTGTCTGTCTGTCTGTCTGTCTGTCTGTCTGTCTGTCTGTCTGTCTGTCTGTCTGTCTGTCTGTCTGTCTGTCTGTCTGTCTGTCTGTCTGTCTGTCTGTCTGTCTGTCTGTCTGTCTGTCTGTCTGTCTGTCTGTCTGTCTGTCTGTCTGTCTGTCTGTCTGTCTGTCTGTCTGTCTGTCTGTCTGTCTGTCTGTCTGTCTGTCTGTCTGTCTGTCTGTCTGTCTGTCTGTCTGTCTGTCTGTCTGTCTGTCTGTCTGTCTGTCTGTCTGTCTGTCTGTCTGTCTGTCTGTCTGTCTGTCTGTCTGTCTGTCTGTCTGTCTATCTATCTATCTGTCTGTATGTCTGTCACGAGATTCCTTAGCTCCCTTAGATCTGCCTGGAGAGACCGGGTCAAGTGTGGGATGGGTGGGCCAGGTCTCGAGAAGTATAAAACACACATCAGCTTGGCGGAGCCCCGCTCACAGTGGGCGTGGCGTGCCTCGAAATGCGCCCTACCGAGGACCATGATTTCAAATTCAGCCACAAGACGGCCTCAAAATTGGGGTTTAAAGGTGGCTTGAGGTGTGCATTGGTAAGTTAGATCGAACTGGGGAGACCCACCCCCGATGGGCGGGGCGTTCTCCAAAAATGTAATGCTTTATGAAAACATTTATAACTCGGTTTGGAGAAAGCCAACAGAGCAGAAAAAAGTTGATGTGGGAGGAGCATTGTCGGAGGTGTCTCCAGCATAAATGACGTCAGCGGAGGCCCGCCCACAATGGGCGGAGCGTGCCTCGAAGCTCATATCCCTTCTTACATTTATATACGAAAATCCATAATTCCGGTTCCCATGGACGTAGAGAGTTCAAATTTGGTAGGAGTACAGGCGTCATGGAGGCAAAACTCGTGGTGGGTGGCAGAACCAGACTCCGCCCACAAGGAGCGGGGTTTGTGCGGAAATTCATAACTCCCGTCCCCATGGACCTAGAATGTTCAAACTTGGTAGGAGTACAGGCGACAGGATGGGAACACCTATGGTGGGTGGCAACACCGGACTCCGCCTACAAGGGGCGGGGTTTGGGTAAAAATTCATAACTCATGTTCTCATGGACCTTGAAAGTTCAAACTTGGTAGGAGTACAGACACTGTGTTGGGAAAACTTATGGTGGGTGGTAGAACCAGACTCCGCCCACAGGGAGCGGGGTTTGTGCGAAAATTCACAACTCCTGTCCCCACAAAACTAGATAGTTCAAACTTGGTAGGAGTACAGGCGTCATGGAGGCAAAACTCGTGGTGGGTGGCAGAACCAGACTCCGCCCACAAGGAGCGGGGTTTGTGCGGAAATTCATAACTCCCGTCCCCATGGACCTAGAATGTTCAAACTTGGTAGGAGTACAGGCGACAGGATGGGAACACCTATGGTGGGTGGCAACACCGGACTCCGCCTACAAGGGGCGGGGTTTGGGTAAAAATTCATAACTCATGTTCTCATGGACCTTGAAAGTTCAAACTTGGTAGGAGTACAGACACTGTGTTGGGAAAACTTATGGTTGGTGGTAGAACCAGACTCCGCCCACAGGGAGCGGGGTTTGTGCGAAAATTCACAACTCCTGTCCCCACAAAACTAGATAGTTCAAACTTGGTAGGAGTACAGGCGTCATGGAGGCAAAACTCGTGGTGGGTGGCAGAACCAGGCTCCGCCCACAAGGAGCGGGGTTTGTGCGAAAATTCACAACTCCTGTCCCCACAAAACTAGAAAGTTCAAACTTGGTAGGAGTACAGGCGACGGGATGGGAACACTCATGGTGGGTGGCAGGACCAGACTCCGCCCATAGAAGGCGATGTTTGGGCGGAAACTCATAAATCCGGTAAAGGTCTATAATGAAAATCAGCTCATGCGGCTCCGTCTCTCATGATTAGAGCCCCTAGCGCGCGCGAGAGCGTGCGTAGCCGCCTGGTTTACATTATTACCATTCTAACATTTTCGTTTCTAACCCATTCCAGACTCGTCCAACTCAGGTGCATCACGTCCTAATTTTTGCTGTGCGAAGAACCCTCTCGTGATTCCAACCTACAGAATACACTCGCTGCTGTACAGCATCGTGGGCCTCACCTCTGTCCTGTATTACTTCCCTTCAAACCTTCTAGAGCACAGTAGGTCGGAAAGAATAATACTGGATCTTTAGATTTCATTAAATGCCACTGTCTCGCATCCTGGTCCTCACTACCCTCAGCAGCCATATCACTCCTGATATCGAATGTTCTGCACTTTTCCGATAACTTCTCTCAGAAAATCTACGATTGGCTGCACGCACTGCTCGGGACTCAAAGACGTTCATCCCATTTTCCGTCAGCACTACCCACCATTTTCTGCACTCTCGCGTCAATGCCAGCGCTTGTGGGTCGCCTTATACTTCACAACTCGCTCAATTTCATCGTTTCCTGCGTCGTTTCCATTATTATTGGAGGACCATTTTTATGGCGTTGTTCTAGGTCTGCTGGATCGACCCTTCGGGATCTTGATGTTCAGCATCTAGTACCTTCTGCTTGATATCTACTTTTTCGGCTCCTTGCACATGCACTTGATGCACTCCTCTCAAGCCTAAGGTTCTCAAGTGTGACTGATATCGTTGTGCGAGTTTACAATTCTTGTGGAAACTATGGTTTCTACAAGATACCACTCGTAATAATCAGCTTGCTGCCTTTCTATCAGGACCACGTCGTTCCTTGGTCGTTGCCTTCTGGTAGTAGCGTGGTTATACTTGACTTTATTTACCTTTTGTTTAATACTGTTTTTTCCACGCTATATGTTGTGCAAACACAAATGCTGACAACAAAAGTGCAATCAGAATGAATAAATGCTGAAGTTAGAATGAAGCTTGACTAACTTCTGAATCCTCGGATAAATAGGTTGCCAGTAATAACATTGCAAAACTTGTCAAGTTCCCGAAGGAACTGTTCGTCGACCATCCCTCCTCTGCACTGTCGCGCTAAAAACTCAAATCAAATAATTACCAATGTAATTTGTTCTCTTAGTTGGATCTTTCCTTCAGGAAGGAGTTAGCAAAGTGGCAGAACACTCGTCTCAAAAGCTAACTCTTGCGCCACTATTGACTTGATATACTACTGCTATTGAAGGGTATCAAGCTAGTTTTGAAGCAGCCGCTATCCAAAACCATTACAGGGTTGGCCAAAATTGTGATGATCCATCATAGCGCGAGCAGCGCTTAATTTCTTCCAATTACCATATTTCAGGCGGAGGTGGTGTAGTGGCAAGTGGCGCACTTTATCACACGCACGGTCAGGGGTTCGAATCCCGGATCGGTGCCGCCTAGGCCAACCAAGCCTTCCATCCCTCCGGGGTCGGTGAATTGGTACCAGACTCGACTGGGAGGATAAAAGCACTGACTTGAACATCGGCTGGCCACCGCAAGTCATTGTATAGGCCACATACACACTCATTACGCCACTACGATTCTGAATGACAGTCGAGTGCGGGGGCGCATCCCTCAGACGGGATTGATAAACGCCAAAAGCTTTACTTCAAACTTTAACCATACTTCATTCGATTTTTTCCTTTCTTTAACGAGTTAGATTACATTATTTCTTTCCTAGCGATGCTGATGTTTGCCAGATACTGATAATAATGGTAGCACCGAGAATCATTTATGCATTTATTCATTTATGCAATTGCAGATACTTTTGGCACGGGCTAGGCACCTCATCGTAACATGACTTCTAGTGTGTCTAGTTCTCAGACCCTTCGAAAAGTTGGGGAATATCTGAAGATCTGTATTGAGAAGGTTACGTCTAGGAGTGTGAAGAAAACAAGGCCAAGGTCTGAGAAGCAGTAAGACTCACTCTGCGCGCAAATTGGCTGAAGAAATGGATTTTTCATGAAAATTTCTGCGCAAAATCATGGAAGATTAACCGCACAGCGGGCAATTGATACAATCAGTAGGTTGTTTTTCTGGATATCATGCTACAGAGAAGAGAAAGTTTGGCTCACAGCAGCTACTACACTGTCGTCGAAGAAATCTTCAAGAAGAAAGAAACATATTCAAAGAGGGGGTTGAAAAGTTGTCCAATAAGCAGAAAAACAGGATTTATGCGAGGTTCAGGAGAAGGAAGGTATACAACGAAAAACTCTCACTATTCCAAAGATTTTTGCGGGCATCACATCCAAGGCAAAGAGACCTCTGATTTTTGAACTCAAAGAGTCAATTTAATGCGAAGATTTATTTGATTTTGCCTTTTCTTGCCTTGTATAGTCGCGAGAATGCTTCACAAAAAGGACGTACAACACGTTGATCCCATCTTCGTGGCACCATCTACGCCTTCAAGGTATCTCGTAATAAGGAATTAGCGACATACACTTTTTTGAAACTGGTCTGTTATCTGTGTCATCATTATTTTGACCCACGCTGTTTATTGCTTTGTGAAGGCCCCCCGAAAGTACCTGCTGTGACCTTGCTTCACTAACAACAAGACTTCTCTCAATGTACATGTGGTGTGTTAATAGTTATGAAAATGTGTGCTTATAATAAATGAAAATGAAAGGAATTAAGGAGGAAGCTCAAACTTTGTTTAGCGAAAATTTTACACCCTCCGTAGTCACGAAGTATCATTGGTGATGATACAGTAGAACCAAGAGCATCCTACTTGGCCACCACTAAACAGTCGAATGTTTTTGGAGCGGCGGCAGTCTTGGCACCAACCCATCTATGCTTACTATTCGCAATATGCCTTTTACTGAGGAACAAACCCGAACGTCGCTTACCTGAAAATTGAGCACCGTCATCGCATACACCTTTGATGTGTTCCCTAACGTCAACAGAAACGTCTTCCATTTTCTCAGTTACAATGAGTGCTTTGCCTTTGATTTTCTTGATGGCGTCCAAACCCCTCAGAACAAAATCACGATTATCGATCACTTCCAAGCTGAGGGCTGCAATAGTGATAATGATAACGAACTTAGAGCGAAACTCGTTCTAATTTATGGTGATCACTGTAATATGGTTATTTAATTGTGTTTTCGTGCAGTTCTCAACCATCTCAGCTATTTAGTCGCGAGAAAGCGCGCCTCTCAACAAAACGCATCAGCCAGAGACGAGTTTTTCCACCCTTCAAATATCCTACTATATATAACGCGCTAAGTGTGTCTGTTGGTGTGTGTGTGTGTGTGTGTGTGTGTGTGTGTGTGTGTGTGTGTGTGTGTGTGTGTGTGTGTGTGTGTGTGTGTGTGTGTGTGTGTGTGTGTGTGTGTGTGTGTGTGTGTGTGTGTGTGTGTGTGTGTGTGTGTGTGTGTGTGTGTGTGTGTGTGTGTGTGTGTGTGTGTGTGTGTGTGTGTGTGTGTGTGTGGTGTGTGTGTGTGTGTGTGTGTGTGTGTGTGTGTGTGTGTGTGTGTGTGTGTGTGTGTGTGTGTGTGTGTGTGTGTGTGTGTGTGTGTGTGTGTGTGTGTGTGTGTGTGTGTGTGTGTGTGTGTGTGTGTGTGTGTGTGTGTGTGTGTGTGTGGTGTGTGTGTGTGTGTGTGTGTGTGTGTGTGTGTGTGTGTGTGTGTGTGTGTGTGTGTGTGTGTGTGTGTGTGTGTGTGTGTGTGTGTGTGTGTGTGTGTGTGTGTGTGTGTGTGTGTGTGTGTGTGTGTGTGTGTGTGGTGTGTGTGTGTGTGTGTGTGTGTGTGTGTGTGTGTGTGTGTGTGTGTGTGTGTGTGTGTGTGTGTGTGTGTGTGTGTGTGTGTGTGTGTGTGTGTGTGTGTGTGTGTGTGTGTGTGTGTGTGTGTGTGTGTGTGTGTGTGTGTGTGTGTGTGTGTGTTGTGTGTGTGTGTGTGTGTGTGTGTGTGTGTGTGTGTGTGTGTGTGTGTGTGTGTGTGTGTGTGTGTGTGTGTGTGTGTGTGTGTGTGTGTGTGTGTGTGTGTGTGTGTGTGTGTGTGTGTGTGTGTGTGTGTGTGTGTGTGTGTGTGTGTGTGTGTGTGTGTGTGTGTGTGTGTGTGTGTGTGTGTGTGTGTGTGTGTGTGTGTGTGTGTGTGTGTGTGTGTGTGTGTGTGTGTGTGTGTGTGTGTGTGTGTGTGTGTGTGTGTGTGTGTGTGTGTGTGTGTGTGTGTGTGTGTGTGTGTGTGTGTGTGTGTGTGTGTGTGTGTGTGTGTGTGTGTGTGTGTGTGTGTGTGTGTGTGTGTGTGTGTGTGTGTGTGTGTGTGTGTGTGTGTGTGTGTGTGTGTGTGTGTGTGTGTGTGTGTGTGTGTGTGTGTGTGTGTGTGTGTGTGTGTGTGTGTGTGTGTGTGTGTGTGTGTGTGTGTGTGTGTGTGTGTGTGTGTGTGTGTGTGTGTGTGTGTGTGTGTGTGTGTGTGTGTGTGTGTGTGTGTGTGTGTGTGTGTGTGTGTGTGTGTGTGTGTGTGTGTGTGTGTGTGTGTGTGTGTGTGTGTGTGTGTGTGTGTGTGTGTGTGTGTGTGTGTGTGTGTGTGTGTGTGTGTGTGTGTGTGTGTGTGTGTGTGTGTGTGTGTGTGTGTGTGTGTGTGTGTGTGTGTGTGTGTGTGTGTGTGTGTGTGTGTGTGTGTGTGTGTGTGTGTGTGTGTGTGTGTGTGTGTGTGTGTGTGTGTGTGTGTGTGTGTGTGTGTGTGTGTGTGTGTGTGTGTGTGTGTGTGTGTGTGTGTGTGTGTGTGTGTGTGTGTGTGTGTGTGTGTGTGTGTGTGTGTGTGTGTGTGTGTTGTGTGTGTGTGTGTGTGTGTGTGTGTGTGTGTGTGTGTGTGTGTGTGTGTGTGTGTGTGTGTGTGTGTGTGTGTGTGTGTGTGTGTGTGTGTGTGTGTGTGTGTGTGTGTGTGTGTGTGTGTGTGTGTGTGTGTGTGTGTGTGTGTGTGTGTGTGTGTGTGTGTGTGTGTGTGTGTGTGTGTGTGTGTGTGTGTGTGTGTGTGTGTGGTGTGTGTGTGTGTGTGTGTGTGTGTGTGTGTGTGTGTGTGTGTGTGTGTGTGTGTGTGTGTGTGTGTGTGTGTGTGTGTGTGTGTGTGTGTGTGTGTGTGTGTGTGTGTGTGTGTGTGTGTGTGTGTGTGTGTGTGTGTGTGTGTGTGTGTGTGTGTGTGTGTGTGTGTGTGTGTGTGTGTGTGTGTGTGTGTGTGTGTGTGTGTGTGTGTGTGTGTGTGTGTGTGTGTGTGTGTGTGTGTGTGTGTGTGTGTGTGTGTGTGTGTGTGTGTGTGTGTGTGTGTGTGTGTGTGTGTGTGTGTGTGTGTGTGTGTGTGTGTGTGTGTGTGTGTGTGTGTGTGTGTGTGTGTGTGTGTGTGTGTGTGTGTGTGTGTGTGTGTGTGTGTGTGTGTGTGTGTGTGTGTGTGTGTGTGTGTGTGTGTGTGTGTGTGTGTGTGTGTGTGTGTGTGTGTGTGTGTGTGTGTGTGTGTGTGTGTGTGTGTGTGTGTGTGTGTGTGTGTGTGTGTGTGTGTGTGTGTGTGTGTGTGTGTGTGTGTGTGTGTGTGTGTGTGTGTGTGTGTGTGTGTGTGTGTGTGTGTGTGTGTGTGTGTGTGTGTGTGTGTGTGTGTGTGTGTGTGTGTGTGTGTGTGTGTGTGTGTGTGTGTGTGTGTGTGTGTGTGTGTGTGTGTGTGTGTGTGTGTGTGTGTGTGTGTGTGTGTGTGTGTGTGTGTGTGTGTGTGTGTGTGTGTGTGTGTGTGTGTGTGTGTGTGTGTGTGTGTGTGTGTGTGTGTGTGTGTGTGTGTGTGTGTGTGTGTGTGTGTGTGTGTGTGTGTGTGTGTGTGTGTGTGTGTGTGTGTGTGTGTGTGTGTGTGTGTGTGTGTGTGTGTGTGTGTGTGTGTGTGTGTGTGTGTGTGTGTGTGTGTGTGTGTGTGTGTGTGTGTGTGTGTGTGTGTGTGTGTGTGTGTGTGTGTGTGTGTGTGTGTGTGTGTGTGTGTGTGTGTGTGTGTGTGTGTGTGTGTGTGTGTGTGTGTGTGTGTGTGTGTGTGTGTGTGTGTGTGTGTGTGTGTGTGTGTGTGTGTGTGTGTGTGTGTGTGTGTGTGTGTGTGTGTGTGTGTGTGTGTGTGTGTGTGTGTGTGTGTGTGTGTGTGTGTGTGTGTGTGTGTGTGTGTGTGTGTGTGTGTGTGTGTGTGTGTGTGTGTGTGTGTGTGTGTGTGTGTGTGTGTGTGTGTGTGTGTGTGTGTGTGTGTGTGTGTGTGTGTGTGTGTGTGTGTGTGTGTGTGTGTGTGTGTGTGTGTGTGTGTGTGTGTGTGTGTGTGTGTGTGTGTGTGTGTGTGTGTGTGTGTGTGTGTGTGTGTGTGTGTGTGTGTGTGTGTGTGTGTGTGTGTGTGTGTGGTGTGTGTGTGTGTGTGTGTTGTGTGTGTGTGTGTGTGTGTGTGTGTGTGTGTGTGTGTGTGTGTGGTGTGTGTGTGTGTGTGTGTGTGTGTGTGTGTGTGTGTGTGGTGTGTGTGTGTGTGTGTGTGTGTGTGTGTGTGTGTGTGTGTGTGTGTGTGTGTGTGTGTGTGTGTGTGTGTGTGTGTGTGTGTGTGTGTGTGTGTGTGTGTGTGT
This sequence comes from Haemonchus contortus, assembly GCA_000469685.2. Taxonomy (NCBI): domain Eukaryota; kingdom Metazoa; phylum Nematoda; class Chromadorea; order Rhabditida; family Trichostrongylidae; genus Haemonchus; species Haemonchus contortus. The sequence goes on from LS997565.1 coordinate 16,397,836, forward strand.
GTGTGTGTGGTGTGTGTGTGTGTGTGTGTGTGGTGTGGTGTGTGTGTGTGTGTGTGTGTGTGTGTCCGGAAATTCATAACTCCGGTTCCCGTCGACCTAGAGAGTTCAAATTTGTTAGGTGTAAGGGGGGCAGGATGGGAACACTAATGGTGGGTGGTGGTGCCGGACTCCGCCCACAAGGGGCGGGGTTTGTGCGAAATAAATGTTTGAGCGGAAAATACATAACTCCGGTTCCCGTGGACCTAGAGAGTTCAAATTTGGTAGTGTAAGGGGGGCAGGATGGGAACATTAATGGTTGGTGATGGGGCCGGACTCCGCCCACAGGGAGCGGGGTTTGTGCGAAATAAATGTTTGAGCAGAAAGTCATAACTTCTGTCCCCGTCGACCTAGAGAGTTCAAATTTGGTAGGTGTAAGGGGGGCAGGATGGGAACACTTATGGTTGGTGGCAGAACCGGACTCCGCCCACAAGGGGCGGGGTTTGTGTGAAAAACTTAACCTTGGACCTAGAGCGTTCAAAATTTGTAGGAGTACAGGCGGCAGGGTCGGAACACTTATGGTGGCTGGCGGGACCGGACTCTGCGCACAATGGGGGGAGGCGGGGGAGGGGGGGGGATTGAGCGGAAAATTATAACTCCTCAAGGGTGCAGGGCTTACAGAGATATGTCAAAATGGACCTAGAGCGGTCAAACTTGGTAGGAATACAGGAGGCAGGATAGCAACACTGATGATAGGTTGAGACCAAACTCCGCCCCAAAGGACTGGGCGTGAATAAATACTGTTAGTTCGGACCCATACCGTTGAAGCTTGAAGGCACAAGGAGTCGGCTGGGAACATTGATGGTAACTAACATAGTAGACACAGCCGCGATGAAGTGTCTGAATACTTTTTTCTCTGAATAATCGCCTTTGTGATATAGTGCGATGTTCTATTCGGACACAGCGAAGATGGCTTACAGAAAAAATCTCTCACAATTTGAAGCTAATACTGAGGGTGTACAGCTTTCAAAGAAAAAGTAGAATCCGAAGTGTTATTTGCGCATAGCAAATTTCTTAGAGGGAGGAGGAGAGCCCGGCGTAGCCGGGCGAACCCATTAGAAGGAGGGAAGCCCGGTGTAGCTGGGCGGCCCGACTGGTCCGGCTATAGGATGTTGTAGTTTTGAGCGGTTTGGCAACGCTCAGCTAGACGCGAATGAGTCTACTTTGTCTGTTTCATTGACCTATTCCTACCCTTTGCCCAATTTCGAGCATCTGAAATTTTTAGAGCAAAACTATAAAGCTTTTCTCAATTCGGTGAATGTGCTGTCCATTAAAGCCGTAGTGTTCCGGAGCTCACATGTGCTCTGATGACCGTGTCTGTAGTGCCATCCCAAAGCCTATCAGAATTCTTTAGGTAGCACCCAATTTCGGAACAGATAGGAAGACGAAAATGATGTTTTTATGTATAGTGAGTGAGTGATAATGATTTCATAGGTGAGTGAGTGATGATGATGGCTCCATATATAGGATGGTCCTCACATGTTGAGGGCGTCTACGTAGAGGGTTAGGGATTTTCCATCCTAACTTCGCCCGCCTCAATACAAACTCCGTCTACTTTGAGATTTGGATCACATTACTTCTACGGCCTTTGTCCACTTTTTTCAGCGTTGTAGTGCGTTTATGAGCATAGGTAAAAATTCTTGATCTCAGCTCCGCCCACCCCAGTGCAAACTCCACTCATAGCCCATTTGGAGTATTCGACTACACTTCTTCTGTAGCCACTAGTGCTTTTTCCCATGATCTAGAATGTTTCTTCACATGTTTATGAAATTTTGATCTTGACCCGCCCACCTAGGCGGAGGGTTCGTTCTCTTGCGACGATTCTGCCACACTTGTTATAATATCTAGCCACTTTTACCGCACCCTAGAACGTTTTCAAACAGAATTTCAAATTCCTTCTGAAAAATACCCTACATTTAAGGTCCTCACTCTTCACGAGCCCCGCTACCTTGGGTTATTCCGTTTCAAAAAAGACTTTCCTAAACCTCGAGGGCAGATTATATGGAATCAATCTATCCTTCCAATTCGCAACTTTGTACTCTTTCGAGGAATTTTTTGAGGTGATCCAGGTCTAAATCCGATTGGCTCTCTCAAGCCTCAAACATGAGGAACTCGATCTTAATCAGAAATCATTCCTCACCAGCACCTTGGACTCATACGGCCTCTCCACTTCTTCTCTACCGTGAGAAGAACACACTCATTCTAAGAAATAGTTTCTGGTGGCTTAGGATACCTTTCGTGATACTTGTGGCACTGAACACCAGAGATAATGGCGGTAAGGGCGCTTATGGCGATCTTGGGCTTACTGTTCATATATATGATCCGAGAGTTCTGTTTTTCTGGGGGATTCTTCCCTACCTATGTAGGCAGTAAAATGTCTCCTCTTGATCTAAGAGGCTAGGTAGTACGCCACGCTGTTTTCTGCTCCATCTTTTGTTGAGCAGTGGAGATAGCAACCATTGTAAACCTTGGAGCACGAACTCTAAATGTTCCTGTGTGGCTGGGAGAATTCCCCTCAAAATTTGAGCCGACTAGCCACCTGTACAGTTTCGTAGTATAGCAGTCAGGCTGTACCTTCAGCTCGAATATGGGAAGGACAGCGCTGCTTCTTTTCTGTGAATCCACAGCTTCTCCAGATTTCTCCGGCTGCTGTCGCAGTGTTCAAGAAACGCGTATCCACCTAACCCCGGGCTTTACTAACGGAGCCATCCTTTGCTCCTGATGTAGAGTTGTTTTTATGACACAATTTTTTGTTTAGGAGTCCATTAAAGTATTCCAACTACCTGCTTCCAAACTGAACAGGCTTTTTTGAGATTCTGCTTCCTTGTTCTCTCTACTCCTTTATCTCGAAAACCCGATACCTGGCTTTATCTTTAGGGATTGATTTTTCCGTTTCTTTACATTGAGCTTCTCGCACAGAGCGTCTATGTACAGTAGCGCTCAAAAGTCTTCGGTGAAATGGTCCTTCAGCGGTACTTGTCAGTCGTAACTCCTTTCCTACTTGATCAAATAGTGCGAAATTTCTATATTTGGAGCGAGGGTGTATTGTGAATATTTACCACTATTAACCTGCAATCTAATCACGTTCCAGATATTCCAAAGAGCATGAACTTAAAATCGACTGAAAGTACAGATGATGGTCCTTCTAATAGAATCTCTTTCCTTTTTGTCCTGTCTAATGTGTACGAGCGATAATGCCGAACACAATAGATGAGAAAAACGCGCATAAGGTGTAAATAAGAGGAGACGTTAACAACTTTAGTTTAAGCAAAATCTGCTACTGCAACAAACACCTTGCTCTATCCGTAGACATTGCAGTTTTGCAGTCAAATTGTGTTGGGTAAGGTGAAATATGCTCTAGCTGAACATATGCAAATTTCGCGCGATTTGGTTTTCTAAGAGAAAAGTTATGAACGAAAAAGCGTCAAAGCATTTCATCGAAGACTTTTGAGCGCTACTGTATGCCCGTATTCCTCGCCCAAGCTGCAGTGACTGTGGCGAGCCTTTTGGAACTACAGTAAGCAGCTTCGTCTTCCAAAGCTTCCGTCTTATGCCGTCGTCTTGTACTAATCTTTCTTTTGCTGCACAACTCGCTGGAATTAATGGCTTCGGAAATTCGCTTTCTTGTCTTCTCTGATTGTGAGCTCACCTTCAGCTTCTACCATGCACATCGTGGGACCTAGTTTTTGTATCCTTCGCTTGAGCTCTGCTCGATGCAACCTCCAGCATTCTGCTCTATACTTATTTCTCTTTCTCGAACCCCCTACTCCTGACTATGCTTGCTAGGGGCATTTTTTTCTTGTGAATCCATTTTTTGCTGGGTAGTACCATGTTATCATCTACGGTTCCAAACAACGATCTTCTTACAATCAAATGGTCGATTTCATCCGCTACTCCGGGAACGTATCGGGTACCTCTTTTAGCAACAAGGTGCTGCAGACTGCAAGGTTGCGGCGGCTGAGTGAAAAAAGTCCTTCAACACCCTTCTCTCTACTTCCACGCTTCCATGACTGCTCCTATTCCTATTCGATCACAGTTAAGGTGGCCATTCATATCAGCCTGTGAGGCGGAATGTCCTCTTCCTAGATGATTTGATGGTACCGTCAAGGCTCAGATGAGACTCTCACTTTTCATACACAGAGCGGACTGCTTGTTGTGCGTACACGGCTATTACTGACCAGCACCCTCATTCGTGTCTTTCCTCACAGCCCTTATGCGACCTTTGACAACGGTAACCAAGTTTTCGAGGGTCTCCGTTACTGCTGTGGTCTGTTCATTTCGTTCTCCGTTGTAGAAAAGCAGGGCACCGTCTCTATACTTTCTGGCTTCTGCTCCTTTCCCGCACCCTTCTTGTGGGTATGGGTCTTAGTAGTCTTGCGTTTTATCAGGACTCCCTGGACAGTCCACTGAGCGATCCGACGTCTGGAGTCCCAAATAGCAGCAACTTTTTCGGCAAACGTCATTCACCCTCGGCATGCTTCGCATACCATAAAACCCGGGAGAAGCTTTTGCGCGGCACTTCCGAGTGCCGCCATAAAATCAAGCTATCCGAAAGGATATCTTGCACAGCTTGATGAGCTGAGCTCATTGTTAAATTCAACTTTTTCGCGTGTCACCTCAACTTTCAACCACCCCTGTTCAGTCGTAGAACGAAAGTTGTGGGATGGCCTGTACAACGAGGGTGTTGCAAGCAAGTTTGATGTATCATTCCAAACTGAAAAGCTTCAGTGGACTAGAAACTCATGACTCAATGACCTTCTAGATAGCCGCATATCTTACCTCTGTTACAAAGATTTTGTAAACGATAGTTTCACAGTTTCCGAGTTACTAGGTGAAAAAACGATGGATGGTTTTATGACTACGTGTTGTAGTCCTTTTAGAAAAATATGAAGAAAGAAGACATAGAGGAACTTGGATAACATGAATTTGACCAGAAGCAGTAAGCTCTTTTCTAGAACTGACAGATAGTTCTTAGACATACATCTCGAGTTGGGGTTGTAAATTTCCTCCAAGCTCGATAAAAAAGACAAGTCTTCCACTGCTTCGTTGTTCTTCACAACTAAACGTCCAGCTATTTTTTTGAAATGCGACAGTTTTTCGATTCCCGTGGGTAGCTCTGAATGACGAGTTGATTAACTTTTCTACTCGTGATATATAGCCCTTCCACCAACCTTTTAATCCTTCAATTCTAAGGTCTCCAATAGTTTCTCTGCAGAATTCACTTATGCTATCGAGATACTTCTCAGTGACTTTTCCTCCTTGGCACTTTCGGGCTTCAAAATTCATGTGTCATCTATTAATCATCATAAACTTCTTAGAATGAATTGAAGGTAGACAGGGTAGTAGAAGGAGCGTTGTCCATAAAATCTACTGATAAATTCAAAAATGTATTTATCAACATCAGAGTTTATTTGTGGAGGTGGAGGTGTCAAGTGGAAGGGGGCATCATCACACGCACGGCTAGAAATTGAGATTTGATCGGACCAACCAAGCTTTTCATCCCTCAAAAGCCGTGTACATGGTAGGGACCTGTACGGGTGATGTAAAGCACTATTTGCTCGTCGGCTGGCCAAAGACAATCATTATATAGGACACCTACGCTTATAAAACGACCTTTTGATTCTTAATGGAAATTCTGTGAAAGTTCGCACAAAAGCATCTGTATAAGTAGACTTTGTCTTCAAGATGCTTCACTACTGTCAGGAGTGAGCCATCAGTTTATAATGTTGAAGCCATAACCATAATACCTCTGTATTCAATGCTTACACCGAGAGATGCATGTTTTTTCCAAGAGCAAGAGCCCTCAAAGGAAGCACGAAGGCCTCAAGAACTGAGGGTCAGAGCACTGACCACCTTATCCTCTACGAGTACTTATGATCATAAAAAATAAAAGGAATTACAACATTCCAATCCACTACCAAAATTATTCGTTCCAGTTCTGTTCACTACCACATGTGGTCTGGCAATCCCATTTTCTCTATCTAAGACTAGCTTCTAATGATTTTTCATATTCGCGTTTTTTTTGGTGTCTCTATTTTCAAAATTGTCGATTCTGAATGGCGTCAAGCCGCCTAAGAAAGAAATATTCTCCTTGCCGATTTGTCAGGGATTGCTTGAGATTAGCAAAAGTCAGAAGTCACAAAAGTCGAATGGATACTGACTTTCTCATCGTTGCTTCAAGATTTAAGATTCCTACCGAAAAATGATGCTGTTCCACTTGTCACGCCGACAAGTTTCCTTTGCACAGCATTTGATATGTCCGTTTCCTTTTCACTTATTATCCGTACGTCACCATTAATCTTTTCAAGCGTATCTAAGCCTTTCATGGCGAATTTCAGATTGTCAACGACTTCAAGGCTTAAGCCTGCAAATTTATTGAAATGATTTGCAAAGGCACGTAGAGAATCTCGTAGATCTCTTATTTTTGCTTTCTGCTTCACTAGAATAATTTCCCTCCCTCTCTTATTTTTTTCTAAACAGAGTTTGCCTTTGTAGTAGCAGAGGTAAAGTTGATAGTCCTGCAGTATACCGATAATTTACTGACCCGTCTTGCCCGAAGAGCCAATTTCTTTCAAATATGGCAGGAAAGACAGGTCGCGAACTGCACTATTTTCTTTCACAATCAGACGACCACTTATTCTCTCAATTTGAGCCAGCTTATCTAAGTGAGGTGGCATGTCTGGAACAAGTCTGCTACATTTTGCACAAAAATTCTTTTTCAAAGACATCTTGCCCATTCATTACAAGGCAACATTTATTTTGTGTTCCTCGTGAATCGAGCTTCAGCAACATTACGTGCATGTTCCTACAGCGAACGGAAATGCACTCAAGGAGTATTTTAGAGGAAAGCGCCATGTAAGGAACGCGCAAATGAGAAGTGACTCTCAGATGGGGAGCTCAACTATGTCTAGAGTCTATATGAGAGAAAATTCAGGAGCAGAGCTATAAATACACACGTGAATCACTGCAGTATCTTCGTCAACCACGCCTCATCCTTCAACAGCAGTGGAGCTGATGGAGGTTGGTAGAATATTTTCTTCTAGTTCTCTTCGATTCCCCCTGCTTCAAAATGATAGAAGAAAAACAGTGATTATGTCTGCGCTACTTGCGCAATGATGACAACCACTCCCCTTTCCCCCATACTTTGGTTGCTTCCACACATTATCCCAGCCAATGTCGTTCCTTTTACAGGACCTTACAAGCACTCCCTGCTACTATCTGGAGAGAAATTATTGCATATCTCCACAGGTTTGTTTACCATTGTGCGCCTGACTTCTCTAACACTATTTTTTGCCATTTATGGCAATAGAATGTGTTCGGAGAAGAGAATCCCTCACTCACCTTGCAACCCTTCAATAACAAGATTACCACCGATCACATTGCAATTTTCATCTAAATCATCCAAATATTCGGCATTGACAGATCCTCCAGGACACCGGGTCACTTAAAAGATGAGGCTTCACTGCTGAGTCTAGTTTTGCTAGGCTTAAATCTTTCGAATTACATTAGTGTAGTGGGGTCGCTACCTCACAGTGTTTCTTGTTGAACTAACACAACCTAACACCGTGTTGGCGTGGATGGTAGGTCACGAGCATGGGTGGTCACGGATCGGCCATCTTGATCGCGCGGGAAAGGGGCACTATATAAGACGCGCCGTGTGGCCCCTCTGCACCCCCCTTTCGTCTGGAAGCTGCTCGCCGGTCTACCTGCCTGATATTCTGGTACTTATTCTGTTCTGATTAACCAATAAAGCTATTGGATCTTTTTTACACTTCCATCATTCAGCAATTCCAAATCAAGTTTACAAACAATACTGAACAATCTCAGCAATAAGACCCGCGTGGCAATCCTCTCAAATCACCGACAAACTGGTGCATCGGCTTCAATAGAATTCAGGTTGGGATTTTCTTTTTTTTCTATAATTATCAATATTACCCAATCAATCAATACCATGTCACTGATTGCCACGCAGAAACGTCTCTTGACGACATTTACCAATAAACCTGAACATATCATCTCGAAGTTAAGGGAAGAGGCTTCGGCAGATGTCCTAGGAAGTTCGGCAGCGTCCCAGAACGATCTTATGGAATCGATACAACGACTAGAAGAGGGGAACAAGATAGTGGGCGAAACTTCAGCGAAGATCGAAGAGAAATTGAACAGCTATGCCTCGACTGTGGACGCTCTTGGGGAACCATCCCCTAAGGAAATTGAAGTCTACCAGGAGTACGCGGAAAGAGCAGAGGCATCAATATCGCAGGCATTCGACCTGCAAACTCTCCTGCAAGCCTTCATTCGATGAAAAGCCAAATGATGTCAGCAGAGACCGGGAGCCCCGATTGTACCGTAACCCAGCTCAAACCCAAACAGCTGGAGCTTCCGCCGTTACCAATACCGACCTTCGGGGGAGATTTTTGGGAGTGGGAGTTTTTGGGAAATGTTCATCAATAACATACATTCCCAGGACCTCCCAGAGATGTCAAGTACAACTACCTGTTGAGTGCCCTGAAGGGACCGGCGAAGGAAGCAATAAAAGATTCCAAGTAACAAAGGGCAACTATGAGAAAGCGATACAGTTTCTTCTATACAAGTACAACAACAAGGAGTTGTTAATCAAGGAGCTGATCGAACTACTGGATTGATGCTCTCTACGGAGCCCTTCAATCAAGGATCAGCGATGTCTTCTAGATGAAATCCAAGTTATAGCTACGCAGTTACAGGAAAAAGGGAAGAACATCAATAGCTCCTAGATAATTAAGAAAATTCTAGCCAAATTCCTAAGCAATATCATGCGCAAGGCTACCACCAGAAGGCAAAGAATGGACCCTGAAGTGTCATTCACCATCAATCACTTGTTTCACCTGCTAGACGACCTCCTGTCGACGGAGGAGCTATGGTTAGCATATACAGGAGGTTTACCAAACAAGCAGCCTTCGAACGACATTATCAAGACGAACCATTCGTCACCTCGCTCATGCATGTACCGCCATGCTGAGCACCCATCCTTTTCGTGCACGGCGACCCGACCCGTCAAGCACGTTCTTCGTATCTTAGGCAAAAGCAACTATGCCTCCTGTGTGCCTCTCCAACACACAAAACTTCTGAATGTAAACGGCGGCCTTGCTTCAACTGCGAAGGACTCCACCATACTTCATGTTGCTACAAACAAAATCCATCAAAACCAGGTCCCAAAAAAGGCAGACAATCCAGCAGTTCCAACAAGAAGTTCAGAAAAAATTCCAAATCCAACAAGAGCAGCGGCGAGAACATTTCAAAAAACAATGCAATGATGCAAATGACTACGACGATTCAAGCAAAGGAACTGTTCCGATCATCCCTACCCGTGGGTGAAATCACTGTAATTCACCCAGGTACAAGGAAATTGATGCAACTCGATGTTCTCCTGGATAGTGGAGCTGAATTATCGTTCATCAATGAATCCCTAGCGGAAGAACTTTCTCTCCCAGTCATCAAGGAGGAGCCCATGAGGATACATACCTTTGGCTCCGAAGAAACCCGTCAAAGGTCTTGCGAGCTGGCCGAGTTGGAAGCTTGGGATAAGGAAGGATGCTTACACTCCTTGTGTCTCTACACAAACGATGTGATCACTTCTCCCTCAACCAGTCCGCGTATACAAGAATCAGACAATGAAACTATACGAAATCTGAACATCCCAATCCAAAATCTCAATATCAATAAACGAAACTCCAGGTCAGCAATACTTGTCGGGTGCGATCAGATGTGGTCATTTTCCGGACTAACAATTCTCCCGACGAAATTGGGCTACATTGTCTCCGGAAGAGTACAGACCACGCTTAATCAAAATCATCAGCATATATCCCTGACTTCCTCGGCTCAAGACGAAAGTATGAAGGGGACAACTACTGGTCCATGGATATTCACGTGAACACCATCACACCCTACGACATAACAATATCGGAGCAAGAGCAGGAAATTAGGGAGAAATATTGGACTTTAGACGCCGCCGGAACAGAAGAGTTCACGGGATCCTAAGAAAAATTCGTGACGCAATAGACAGAGCGGTCTGGGATAAATTCAATAACTCTGTAGAACAACGCGATGACGGATACTACGTCCGTCTACCGTGGAGAGAAAATCATCCATCTCTTCCGGACAACTACGCCTTGGCGTACCGAACGAAGACTCGTCAATGTTTGGACATCACTGAAAAAGGACAGCAATCTTCTCGAACAATATCATAACGTCTTCCACGAACAGCTTCAAAAAAGAATCGTGGAGCCAGTAAACAGTAGCACTGCACCTACTGGGAAAACAGTACACTACGAACCTCATCAGCCGGTATTGACACCACAGAAGAGGACGACAAAACTGAGGATAGTCTTTGACGCCTCTTCGCACTATAAGGAATGTCCTTCCCTCAATGATGTCCTACATAGGGGACCTGTCCTACTACCGGTCTTATACGGCCTACTGCTCAGATTTCGGATTGGAACAATAGCTCTCATCTCCGGTGTTGAGAAAGCTTTCCTGCAAATACGTCTACACGAAGCTGACGGAGACGCCATGCGCTGCCTGTGACTCAAGAACTTCAGAAAGCCCCCGGACAAAAGCAATAGTCAAATTCTCCGGTTTACCCGTGTCACGTTTGGGCTGAAATCCTCCCCATTTCTTGTAGCAGGAACGACACAATACCATCTGAACAAATTCCTGGAGGATGCGCTAGCACAGGAAATTAAGGAAAATATTTACGTCGATAATTTGATCCTGACATCCGATACACTTCAGAAGTCAACTGAGCTCTACAGAAAGGCCAAGCAGATTTTCATCGATCTTGGCATGAATCTGCGGGAGTTTACGTCAAACAATAGCACGGTGATGCAAACGATACAAGAGACAGACAAGGCCGACACTCCACAACCGAAAGTACTCGGATCAAATGGAATCCCCAAGCGGATACCCTACTTGCGACATGCTCTATTCCGGAGGTTTTGACAGTCACCAAAAGAGCAATAACAAGTGCATTAGCCAGTGTCTATGATCCGTTGGGTTGGTTAGTCCCCTTACTTCATAAAGCCCGAACATTTCTCCAGTTCCTCTGGAAAGAGAAACACGACTGGGACAGCACTATACCAGCCAACAAAGCAGCTGAATGGACACAGATTCTAGGCAATATTCAAGGGTTCAGCAGGGAAATACCTCGTTTTCTCGCCTGTAAGAAGAGCACTGTGACACTGGTGACTTTCACTGTTGCGAGTACAACAGGAGTAGCAGCCTGTGTTTACCACTATCATCCAATAACAAACTCTTCTAGACTGCTCATGGTCAAATCGAAGCTTCCTTCACTACAAGAGCAGACAAAATACCAAAGATAGAACTCAACACATTCACTTTAGCAATGCGTCTCAGCTACTCAATCCTAACGCAGCTGCAAAAAGTCCTCAATATTCAAGGAATTTACGTCTTCTCTGACTCTGAAATCGTCCTCAGTTGGATCAAGAAGGGCCCCCGGCGTGAAATGGGAGTGTTCATACATAATCGGCTGGAAGAAATACGACGAATCGCAAACCACATAATTGGCCACGAACGCTTTGTCAAATACGGCTAAGTTGCATCCGAGGACAACCCTGTCGATTGTGGAACAAGGGGTCCTGACATCAAAAGAATTCCCTAATCACCACTGGCGGACTGGACCCTGGTTTTTGCAGAAAGACGAGACGGAATGGCCAGCAAAGAACGCAATATATGAAGCTCCGCAAGACATCAAAGGAGAGGAAATTATTATAATATCCCTCTCAGGAACCACGACTACCCCATCTTATCTACCACACACGACACATCAATTCACGATGACTTCGAACTAATTCAGCGAGGCCACAAACGAACGCTTACCAAAGCTAAATGGATAGTAGCGTACGCTAAGCGGTTCATTAGAGTCTCGCTTCTCGCGCTAATAAAAAGAGCAATAATAGCAATGCACCTCTATCTAATAGCAATGTACCTCTATCACTGTTCAATAGCGAAATTATTGAAAATTCTGGACCCCTCACCGGCCAAGAAATCGTGTTCGCTGGTAAGATGATAATCATGCACCATCAAAGGGATCACCAACTTCCTCAAACCTAAGCTGCAATATCTCAATATTCGACCAGATGCCGAAGGCATTTTACGTTGCTATGGACGACTGGGAAAAGCTCAACTACCCATAGGAGCTAAGTATCCCATATTCGTCTTACAGGAGACATTGCTTGCGGAAATTATCATCCAAGACATTCATAATAAATATCACCCAGGGACAAATCACACAATGTCTCTCGTGCGACAAAAATACTGGATCCCTCAGTTTCGTTTTCAAGTATATCGACTGATAAAAAAATGTCTTCAGTGCCAGAAACTGAAAAATTTGCCATATCAATATCCTGCTCAAGAAGACCTCCCGAAGAAAGAGTAGCTGAATCTTCTCCTTTCGCCCACACCGGACTGGACTACTTTGGTCCGCTACCGATCAAGCAGCCGAATGGTGACAAAGGAAAGTGCTACGGCTCAATAATCACCTGTATGGTCACGCGCCTACTGCATCTTGACATTGTCACCGATTCATCAACCGTAGCATTTTCGCGAATGTTACGTAGATTTTTCGCTCGACGAGGAGTGCCAAGAACAATAATAAGCGACAACGCTTCCACGTTTCTATTGGGCGGAGCAATAGAACGAGAAAACTTCCCAACAGCTCCCACGGACAGAACGATAGCGGAAGCATTGAGCAATAGAGAGATTCGCTGGAAGCACATGACGCCGTTCGTCCCTTGGCAAGGAGGTTTTTATGAAAGACTTGTCGAATCCGTAAAGCACTCTTTCTGCAAAACCCTCCGTGGATCAATAGTGACGATCGAAGAACTTTCAACAATAGTCATTGAAATCGAATCGATGCTCAATACTCGAACTCTTACCTACATCGGCAAGGACATGGACACGTCTCAAATCCTGCGCCCAATAGATTTTCTCCAGAAAGATATGGAACTCGTTTTTCAACCTTGAGACGAGGAGAAGAAAGATGTGACGAATTTTACTTTCCTCTCAGTGAAATACCTTCGATACAACAAGGAATCAAGAATAGCAGCACTTGAAATGCAAACTTACAGAGAAGTTCTGCCAAATCTGGCAAGCTGAATATCTGACGAGTTTGCGAGAAAAGCATGACTCGGCGTTGGACCATAAAAAAGGGTGCAACAAGGAACCACGAGAAAGACAACTCGAACTGATCTGCGAAGCAATACTTCCACGTTATTCTTGGAAAACGGGAATCGTCGAGAAGCTCGTGATGAACAAGCAAGGAATAGTACGAAAAGCAGTAATCCGTCTAGCAAACCGTCGCTTAATTCGTCGACCTATCAAGCTCCTAGTTCCCCTAAAGTTGGAGGACGAATACCCAGATGCTCTGAGTCTGAATACTCTGAGTGCCGATGAATTCAAAACGCAACCACAATGTAATCTGCGCCATCACAGACAAGTCAGTTACAACGACGACAATAACAACACACAGAATCAGCTGTCCTCAAGCACAACTCACTGTTTCACCATACTGCAAATCGTAGTTTGCACGGCGTTACTGGGCACAAGCGAAGTGATGTGCCTGGAAAACCACACCATCCTCCATCGAGACATCAGACCCTCCGCAACAATAGGGTGCCGGATGTTACAATACGATCCGAATCCACGAAAGTGGATAAACGTCGTCTACCCCAACCCATGCACGGGATTTCTTGAAATTGACTATCCCAGAGCAAAAAAGGAAATAATCCATTCTATATTTCAACCAATCACTAAAAACATCAATATAAAAGCAATATTATCAATACCCATGACGTACAATATCTACGTACAGTACTCGTTCCATCCTCGATATATGCATCATTTCAGACCGCCATTTATCATTATGGCTGGAGAAAGTGCGTACAAGGCGGACTTCGAGTTCACCGCTTCGCTCTACATGTAAAAAATCTCGGCGGATGATTTGGAAATCGACATGACAACATCCCTACACGAGATTAAGCAGCACCTGAAAATGGCCCGAACACTGGATTCGCAACTCACTCACCATCTCCTATCCACGACTGAAAAACAAGTGGAGTAGAATTCATGCTGTATGCGAGTCGCTTACTGAGGACGGCAGTGTATGCAAAGGAAAAGATCTTGTGGTACACACAGCGCTACAAGCTGGTAAATATATTCCGCATGGCAACCAATACCGGTTGTGTTTCAGAGAAAAAAAAGAGGAATGGTACGAAGATAAGGAGCATGATACCGATCAACTATCCTCGAAAGTGGCATACGAACTGAAGATATTGGACCGACACATTGCTGACATCGAAGAAGAGATCAACATTGCAGAAAAAAGTGCTTGCAGAAAAAACCGAAAACACTCAAAACTTCATCAGCACATTCAACACTGCAATGGAGAAAGTTGAAAAAACGATCGTTGACACTATAGCCAAGATGAAGGAAAATCAACCTCGGATCAGTCATGACAAAAAACGACGTTCTTCTGAGAATGATCCCAGAGATCCAACTCCGCGCAAAGTTCAACTGCTATCGGACGATGATTATTTGGAGAAACTAATTGAGGAAAACCACGACGACCACGACGAATATGACGAACGTCGCCAAAAAGAAGAAGAAAGCCGGCGTAGGGATCGCCAGGAATACACTGAAGACTTAGAAAACGAGCTGGACCAACTTCATCAGGGACGCACCCTACTACCTCACAGAAAAATCGGAGACGGACCTGAAACTGTCCCTGAGCACATGAAATGTACCTTCTGTGGCATTTACGGATGCCACTATTCAGATTCCTGCTTATTGATCACTGATGGTGACGCGAGCTACCGGTTCATACAGAGGGAAAGGCGTTGCCGACTATGCCTCGAAAAGAACCACGGTCCTGACGATTGCAGAACTGAGGAAAAATCATGCTGGTATTGCGATGTTATCATGGATACGGCCCTAGACTCCCTGATCAGCAAGTAGAAGCACCATAGAGCTCTTTGTAGAGTACCTGATTCGAAGGATCGTATCACGAAAAAAATCAGGGCCATCAAAGTGGAAATCAACCGCGCAAAATACGAACAAGACGCGCCGGCCGGAGTGTAGCGAAGTCGCTACCTCACAGTAACTAACACAGCCTAACACCGTGTTGGCGTGGATGGTAGGTCACGAGCATGGGTGATCACGGATCGGCCATCTTGATCGCGCGGGAAAGGGGCACTATATAAGACGCCGTGTGGCCCCTCGGTACCCCCCTTTCGTCTGGAAGCTGCTCGCCGGTCTACCTGCCTGATATTCTGGTACTTATTCTGTTCTGACTAACCAATAAAGCTATTGGATCCTTTTTACACTTCCATTATTCAGCAATTCCAAATCAAGTTTACAACAATACTGAACAATCTCAGCAATAAGACCCGCGTGGCAGCCCTCTTAAATCACCGACAATTAGCTCATTCTCTGGCAGATGAGTTTTTGAGTGCAAAAACAAACACTACCTACTTCGAAAGCAGAGTTGTCAATAGAAAAGATTTTTCATCAAATATGGTATCTCCTCAGTTTATGCATCGATAGGATGGAAAAGGGTGTTCTGGTGTACATGTCTATGTTTGGGCGTTCACAAGTGAGGACGAAGACTGAGAGGATACCAAAGCTTCGAGGACCGCGCAACCGCAAGATGTGACATCTAATGACCATCCACTCCAAGTGATTGGGGCACGCATGGCACCACTCTGGCAAATGAACACTTTCTGACGCGTGTTTCTTTTATGTCTTCATGCACCGAACATATGGCTAGAACTTCATTACTAACGACACATTATGTTTAACACCACCTGCCAGGAAGTTTCTAAGGAACACTCGTGTACGTGGTTACTCCACAACCACTTCTTTACTGTCAGCGTTACTATGGTGAGCTGTGAGAAGCCATAGTGAGTGATCTTACAGCAGCCTGTGGTACGGAGTACATGTCTTTGAAACATACTGCCTGAACATTGCCAATAAATACTAAAGTATGGCCCGATCTAAAGTGATGGTTCCTTCCTCGTACCCGTTATCAGTCACGAGGCAATTATTCTCGAGTCTGACTACCTATATAACTGAACAACTCATAAGGTTCTTGGTTCAGTTCGGTTACAAGTGAGGAGATATGAAAGCAACAATAATCTCCATAATTCCCTTCACAACCATTCAGATTTGAAGAAGCGGTTTTAAATTGTCACCAATGCGCTTCGCGTTTCTACTTCTCACTGTATAGCCCAACTTGTTGGAACCAGTTGGGCTAACACACATTACAATATCTACCATGAGGTCAGACAGCGGAATGTTTGTTGTATCAGAATAAGATGATACTGTCAAAATGCTTTTAAATGAATTTCTTCCTGAAGGAGGATAGCTGCTCAAATCGACAGACGATACTGAATCACGGTACTGCTTCCTAGGTTTCATTTTTGAAACTGGGCATCAGAAGCAGAACACCCAATAACGTAGTATTCTTTCAAGAGTGTAGCCATCAATAACATTTGTATTGACAATTTGCTCTTAATTTAATTGAAGGGAATAGTGCATCGGCACGGAGGTGGAGTAGCAGCGAAAGCACTGACTTGTACTTTGGATGGCCTCCACAAGTAATTGCATAGGCCACATACGCATTCATATTTCACTACGATCTTGGATTGAAGTCGAAAACGGTCAGTAGAGCGTTTGATGATGCCTGATACCGACAGATGCCCATGTAAAAGTTTTGCTACCCTACATCTTCTCTTCTGTGGGAGTTTGATCCCCCTGTGATCTGCTTCCTGACAATGTGACGCATGCAAATGATTGATGAGTAGAGCAATTTCGGTGTGAAATACATATAGGCTGTGATAGTGGAGTAATCCCTACTTAGTGAAAATTTTCGACATGATTTTGATGTGTGATACACTCATTCATTTTTGTGTATGATTCTATTTCAATTCTTAGGAAGCAGATCTCATCAGCAACTCACGGCATCTTTCGTCCCACGAAATTTCCGATCCTAGTTTGGCTTCAAGTTTTTTTCTGATATTAACTGGATGACAAAAACTTGTGTTGTTGTGGAACCAAAAGTGCGGTTCTGGACCGGTAACCGTCATCGTCAAAATTTCAGCAATGTGCCTCAACTCTCGGTTGTTTATAATCCTCACCACACGCTCTGAATGGAAAGGGATGTTTTTCTCTGAAAACTGTGCCCCATGAAATTCGGTAAGAAAAATGCTCTTACGCTGCCATCCATCAATCACAAGATTTCTGAGCATGCTCAAACTCATAGCTTCTATTCCGTTCACAGTTACGGTACCGTAAACTTTGTGTATCCGCTGCCAAACCTCTATCCCCTCATCGTTCGCTGGATATAACAAATCACCGACTAATGCCGAGCAGTCCGTACGTTTCAAAGCCATCTTCATTGTGCAATCTGAAGACATTCTAATAGGCTATAGGATAATGGTGCGTGAGCAGAGGACTTTCTGCGACAAGTAATCTATGGGATATTGGCGTACTAGGGGAAAAGACCTTCTAGCAGTGGTCATCCCCACCAATTTCCGATGAAAGCCACCTAAAGCGAAGGGCAAACTCTAATTTTGGAATAAGAAACAGAAAGTGTCGAAAAAGGGAAAATGTCATGTTGAAGGTACAGCTCACGATATTTTTGAGATATCCAGTTTCTGACAAGTAGTGAAAGTGGTAATCCAGAATAGTGCAGAAGGTCGATGAAAAAGCGAAAAGCGGCATATTTGGACAAATGGAAGGCTTCAAAAGGGAATAAAATCTTAGTTGGACGAGAGTATGACAAAAAAAAATTACATGAAAGGTGTATTTGGGTGGCTGCTCGAATGTGTGCCCCATGTGCACAACTGGCTAGGTACAGCAAGCCGGCTCCCTGCACCGTGTGCGTCTCGATTTCAATAGTACAACTTCTACAGCCTCTGCAACGCTTGAGAAGTTGTCACCCTTGGGTGTATACGTCGTCTAAGCCAGCTTCGTGGCCCTTAATACGCCCCTTTGGCTATTTTTCTTTGACACGACAGCATTCCCTGCGCTAACCCTGGGAGTCGCATATTCATCTCAAAGGAAATCTCAAAACCCATTTTCATCGTGTACTGTGTCTTCAGAAATAATTGGGGAAAATTACTCTCGGAGTCAGAACAGCAAGTCTACCGAAGCATCAGAGACGTGTGGGATCATTCGGAGATTACCTTACAACTGTTATGATACTTTTATAGAGATGAGTACCCCGTGTGGAAGGCATGTAAGGAAGATCGGAGGAAGGTAGTCGGTTCACTGCCGAGAAAGCACCGTGCTTAAGAAAATAGATGTAGGCTGACTCTAATCAACACCTCATCGTTGGAGATAAGACGAACTAATTGTACAAGGATAACAGAAATTAAGGTTCAGAACGTTATCGTAACAACAGTATAAATAGGCGACCTACCTTGCGGAGTGCCAATGTCTACCGTGAATGGTGCACCGGTAACACCCTCGGGTTGCAGCTTCTCATTAGCTCTGATGAAGATTTCCTAGAGGCAAAAAAAACTGATTTTTCAAACTGCTTCTGATCTGTCTGCTTACATCTGGAGTGGAGTGGACTCTGTTCTGGCATTTTGATCTTGAGATTGACAAAACTGCGAGGACGTGTTGATAAGGATGGAGAGAGACACAGACACTTTCTGAATAATCCTTTTCCTGATATGCCTTAGTCAGCCCTGCTATTACGATTTCGACAAGCATGTGGAAGCGGCTGCTCGAATAGAGAGTGCCACAACGTGGACGATTGCGCTGTTGCATGAAAAGGGAGAACTCGACAGTAATGGCTCGCTCAGTCTGCCTGTTGTCGGATGATCTGAACACTTTCCATACGACTCATCGTTGTAAGAATTAGCAGAATACTAGCTAAGAGGAGCCATGCAAACGAGCAAAGTTTTGGAAGGAGCTCACTACAGTCGATCTTATCCACAATCCCTCAAGACTCACTGAACTATTGTGAGAGCATAGAAAATCTGCTCTCATCTCATTGAGAAAGACGTTCGGTATCCACGCAACTACTTCTCAAGACATAAGAATGGCTCGTGAACTCTACGACAGCCTTGACCAGGATTTTGATATACTACGAAAAAGTCATTGACCACGTCAACAGCGGACTTTGGTAGAGCTATACCATCTTGTAGCTATAACATCTTGTTCGACGTCACCTTTCATTTGGAATGGGAAGACCCGAAAGGGAAGGTCAGCAGTCGCTAACTACATCTCCCCGCTTTACTGGCGACATTGTTTTCGTACCACCGAACATTGAACAGGTGGAACGAATAGTTGCCGAATTCGACACGCTTGTGAAAAGACGGCATTGAACCTAACGAAGACCATGTCATGAGGAAAGGGAGGTACCCGATGCTCATTTTGTGCTTTTACGCTGAACGATGTGAATATGTATACTTTGGCCATGGGTATCTGGGTCAACGTATCGAACGCCATAGATAGACATCTGAGCAGGAGGCAAGCACGGCACGGAGAGCTTTATAGTACGGGAGGGAGTGGTGAAGAAAACAAAGAACATCCGGCTCCAGAACATCACCGAATCATCAATCAATAACATACCTCCTGTTTTATACCCATATTTTTCCGGAGAGATATCCGTTTTAGATTTTCGTTCCCATATACCATTAAGCTGTATTTATATTCTGAATGTTGCGAACATCATGTTTATAAAGGAGTCGCACTCAAAGTTGCATACCACAAAAATCATTATTTGCATGCAAGTTCATTACAGAAGCGAGTGGTATTGACTCGAGCTTGTCGAGATTAGCCATAATTATGCAGCCTGTGAAGTTCCATATTTGCTGAAAAAAGTTGTGCTATGCTCACAAGAGTTGTATTTTGGCAGTTTGGCATGTGAAGCGGAAGATGGCGGGATGGCCAATAAAAGGATCTTGTCAAGCACAAGCAAAAGCCACCTCGTTTCTTATTTCCTATCTGAAACATTCTGCATGTTCCATACTAAAGTTAGCAGGCAGTATGTAGTAGTAGTAGTAGTAGTAGTAGTAGCAGTATAGGTAGGATAGTCGAAAAGGATAGTAAAAAGTGAGCGATAGAGATAATGGCAGGTCATCATATATACATGCCACCAAGGGTAGCAAATTATGGTTCATCCTCTGATAAAAGATTACGACTACTGTGACTGGCAAAGAGACCATTGGCAAGGCTACTGTGACTGGCAAAGAGACCATTGGCAAGGCCACTGCCGATCGAGTTTTAAGTGAAGATCAATGTCCAACGAGACGGAAGGATCCTTACTATATATAAAAAGCTCGCGTCTGTCTTTCTGTTTGTTTGTTTGTTTGCACGGAAATTCATAACTCCTGTCTACGTGAATCTGGAGCGTCCAAATTTGGTAAGAGTACAGGGAGCAGGATGGGAACATTTATGGCCGACGGCTGGATCGGACCGCGTCCACAGGAAGCGGGGTTTGCGCGAATATTTCAATTTGGCTCTAAGGAATTAAAACTCTGTAGGAGAACAGGCGGCAGCACGCGAACACTTATGTTGGGCAGTAGAGTCGCACGGCCGCGCCCACAGGGGACGTAAATAAATGTCTGGCGCAAAAACTCCTGATCTCGTGGACTTGGAGAGCAATATCAATAGGAGTAGAGGGGCAGGGAACACTGACGATAGAAGAGGTCTCAGAGAACAACATCCAATCACCACTGATATCCTAGCGCCTTTATTATTTTCGACATACCTTTGATTCTCTGATATCTATCATTCGACAAGAAGAGTAAGTGTACTGATAGGGTTCGATTATGAAATTTGGTTCACTTTTCGCTTACGACCGCTACTCAGCGAACTTTGCGATTCAACGAAGGGTTACGGTTCCTCTCTGCTTTGATATAATTCACGACAGAACTGAACCGACCGCTAATAATCTGGGAGCCTCTATTAATGATATACCCTTAGAGAAAAAGTTTCATTGATAACAGCCACCTATTTTTGCGTTTTGCTTCTCCTTGAGGTATGAAGAGTCACCAAGCCTCTGTTCAAGAGACTTTGCTCATGAAACTGTTAGCAGCGATAGAATGAGCTCCTTTGACCTTTCTACGGAGTAAAGTTCTGTGAGCCAATCATTAAAGTGACTTCTATGCCGAGTGCTGCTTTTGACTACATATTCGCAGCACTGCGTATCCAGATCTGTTGATTGACTAATTAATGTGACGAGCGCGTGACCGTGCATAGCCCAACTGGTTAATTTCATGTTGTTTGGCTATTGTTAAGAATATAGATAACAGACTACGGATCTCCTTCACTGCGTTCTCTACTAAAGGTCCCCAGCCGGTTAATGACGAGGCTACGTAGGGCGTTCCCAGGTGGCCGATAGGGGAATAAATCGCCGACCAAAAGCCACCGGTACTTGCTCAGAGACGCAGGTGGATTCAGGGGATGGACTCCTTGATTCTGCTGTGCCGGGTCGATATACACTCAGTTCCTCGCAGGCGATCCACGCATACGTGCGTGTAGAGTCTGTGGGTGCAGTTGGTATCCTGCCCATCGACTCGGCCAAAAGCTTGCATTCGAGTGAGGAACAAGTAACGCTAAGCGTCGCTCGCTGCACGCTGTATTTGAGACTGGAGAAGAACTGTTCCTTGAACATGCGACAGCAGAGGCGTAGGTGTCCTCGTCAATACGCACTTGGCCATGAACATCGATTCGTACGAAAGCCTAACAACCCGAATCGGATGTTTGCGATTAAGAAGATGTGGCTCAACCCCAGCTCTAACCACCTTCCTTGCCTACGCACCAACATCGAGCTACGAGGAAGAGGAGTTGTAAGCGTTTTATATGGATCTGGAGAGGCTCTACAGAGAAGACCATATTTTCTTCAAGGTCATCGTCGGTGATTTTAACGCCAAGATTGGCCCCAGAAGAACGGCTGAAGCGCCTCACATCGGGACTCGTGGAATGGAATGGAATGAGCAGGATGAAAGGCTGTCCGAGTTTATCATGTCAACCCACACCATCCATGGTAACTCGCAGTTCCAAAAACCCTCTCATTTGCGATGAACATGGGAGTCACCTGGTGGACAGTTGCATAATGAAATAGACCACATCATCTTCAATCGGAGGTTTTGCATGACTGATGTCGCTGTTGTTCCGAAGTTCTACACGGGATTGGACCATCGTCTCCTTCGCGCTAGATTCTGCTTCTCAGTGATCGGAGAGAGAGTCATGAAGTTTAGGAAACGAAGCCCCAAAACCTCTATCAACTGGGACCACTTCGATTCCCCTGCGAGTGAATGGGATGATTCCGTTATCGACAACATCGGCGAAGAATATAACCGGCTCGTCGAACATCTTCACGATAGCGCTAAGAAAGCAGAGGGTCTACAACTAGCCATGAAACGACTCTCTTCGAAGACTCTCGAGCTGATACGCCAGGGTGGAATCGCGCGAGCTACTGGCAATCACCAACAAACTTGCGAAACTATGCAGAGAAGCGATAAAGGAAGATCTGAAAGAGAGAAGAGCAGCGGTTATGGACGAGGCCGCCGAGGCCGGAAAGAGCATTCGCAAAGCCCGACGGATCTTCGCCAATTACAAGACCAAGATGACTTCCCTTCATCGTCCTGATGGAACAATTACTGCATCTCGAAGGGCAATGGAGAAGGTCATCTACGACTTCAACTCGGATCTCTCTGACAGCCACCTGCCTACCCACCATCTTAGGCAAGACGAATATATCGCTCCTTCCGTTCTCCCTTCAAATACGACATGCCATCACGTCGATGAGGAACTGTACGGCGCCCGGTCCCGATGGGATCGAACGAGAACATCTGAAGAGTTTTCCACCAGTTATCGTCAGAACTCTGGCTAGGCTCTTCACGCGGTACCTGTCGGAATGCAAAGTGCCCACGTCGTGGAAAACTAGCGAGACTGTGTTGCTGTTCAAAAAGGGAGATCCAGACAGTAATGGCAATTATCGCCCATTCTGCCTGCTGTCTGTAATCTATAAGCTTTTCACTCGCGTCAAGCCTTTGACACTGTCTATAAGGAAGTCATTGTCAACGTGAAGAGAGGCTTCCGGCAGCGCGATACCATTTCGCCCAAACTTTTCAGTGCCGTCCTCGAGAATATCATGCGCAATTTGGAATGGGAAGACTTGGGAGTAAAGGTCGACGACGGCCGCTATCTACATCACCTCCGCTTTGCAGACGACATCGGGCTCATAACACCGAACATCGAGCAGGCGGAACGAATGCTGGCCGACTTTGTAAATGCTTGTGGAAAGATCGGATTGAGACTGAACTTAACGAAGACGATGTTCACAAAAAACGGATTGGTATCTGATGCTCTCCTCACGCCAAACGGAAAGAATATCTCCGAATGCTCTAGCTACGTGTATCTAGGTCGGGAAGTCAACATGATGAACGACCTAGCTCCGGAGCTGTGCAGAAGGAAACGCGCTGCGTGGGGAGCATTTACGAGTATCGAGGTAGTAGTGAAGAAGACCAAGAACATGCGACTCCGCGCTCACCTTTTCGCCACTGCTGTTGTTCCTGCTTTGACGTACGCCTCAGAGACTTGGACTCTACGAAAGCAGGTGAGCATGCTGTCAGCGTTACTCAACGCGCTTCGGAAAGGACGATGCTTGGAATTTCCCTGTACACGCAAGTGCAGAAGGGAATCCGGAGTTCCGAGCTCCGTCGACGAACGAAGATCAGGGATGCCGTTGACTACGCCAAGAAATCGAAGATCAGGTGGGCGGACACGTTATGCGATACAGTGATGACCGTTGGACAAGGGCGGTTACTGACTGGATCCCTCAGGACATCAAACGAACTCCAGGAAGGCCGCCAACGAGATGGTCAGACTTATTCACGAAAGCTCTGAACGAAAGGAATGTTGACCCGCGTGTTCCTGGAGCGATTCATTGGACCACTCTGGCTCGTGACAGGGACGATTGGAGACGTTACTGCTCGAGGAAATCGAGGATCAACGGGACGACAGGTGATACAGGTGATAGATAATAGAACAAGCTTTTGTAGGCGTGAGTGATAAGCTTAGGAGGCTAATGCAGTATCATTCAGATAGAAATCAGTGGCAGGTGAAAATATAGGGGGGCACCCATCACAAGGATAGTATATCAGAAGAAGAAATAAACTCAGTGTTACATGTTAATAATTGTCATACTATTAGAGGAGCTTAGGACTTTCTGCGTGAGCGCCTCGCCTTGTAGCGGGCTGTGGCCTTACGTATGCTGGTAGGCGTTCGATTTCCTGTGTGAACTTTGTGAATTTTTATAGAGCACCTACTTTTTTTTATCTTGAGCAATGATGAAGTCGGTTGATGCCGTCGTTGCTCGCAGTCGAGTAGCTTCTAACAGACGCTGACTTCACTGCATGCTCATGCTCAGTTAAGAAGTGTGCGATTTGCAGAGTTTTGCTTTGGAAGTGACTATTGCGTTAAATGTCGTGGAAGATGGATGTCGGGGAACAAAGAGTCTCTTCCATTTCTCGAGATTCTGAAGAGAATTGCTCTGACGGGAGATCAGAACAGTGCCGGTATGTGAGGACAGTGGACGTTCGCTTCCACAAAATTCGTTGAAGCAAATCTTTTTTCGGAGGAATTGATCGCGTCATTCGTGGTAAGTAACATCACTGCTTCCAATCAGTTTCCATATCTCATTCCAAGCCTGACTGTTGAAGCGCGCAGCTTTGCAGTGGTGAAGCATCATACTTTGGTAGTCTTATCGATGGCACACCATTTGCTCGACGATAACTTGCTTCGAACCATCACATCAACACCGATCAGCTAACCAGGGAAGGATCCCAAGTCGAAGTGGCCATTTGAAATGAGACCTACACTGCTGGACGTGTTTTTGGATGCTGAGTTCGAATCTGCTTTTCAAATTTGCCGAGCGCTTCTGTGAACGGAGTTATGAGGGTGGTTTTAGGGAGCTTAACATAAGAAAACTTAAATTACATGGATGCGCCTTTCTCCTGAACGGCGACTTGGTGTGGTGGTAAGCGTGACGCTTCATGTGCGAGAGACTAGGGTTCGAGTTTTGTGGAGGATGGAATTTTTGCATTATATGGAATTTTTCCCTTAAGGACCACAAACTAGTGTCATGGTGATTTTATCACGTTCTATGAAGTTTTGATGCTTTGCTGATGCCTTCTCCTACCTACCTACCTGTTACCGAGTAGGAAATTCTTCGGTGCGCAAAACTTGGAGCTCCGGGCGAGAACAAGGCATATGAAGAGCAATGATGATGCTAAAGTCCGTGTTGGTGCTAGATTGGGTACGATGGTACGTAACAGCTCCGTACCCACTAACACCGGCACCGTTGACAATGAACTCGTGGATATCATTCACAGACCAGAAAGCTATTCAGTGCGTCTTACCTCCAAAAAAGCAGGTGAAGGGAATTGCACTCTTTTCGAGGCTTCCAGGAGGCTAATACAGCCAACAGAAGCCTCTTTAGACCATTCTTTTAGAAACATGTTTAAACTCACCACCTCATATGTAATAGCTCATGATCTCAACTTTTGCGTGTACACACGAAACCCCATTTCCGCCTACTATCGCTTGTCTACTTTTAGTTCCGCGCTGTTAGATCTAGGAAATTCCTCTTTTAATCATGGTATGGCGCCGGCTACTTGAATACTCACCCGGGTAATTTTGGGACGCCTACACAATTCTGTATCCCTCCCGATTCGGGGTTAGCAACTGTGAAGCAATGGGCTGAGACGAGTTCTTTTTCATCCCTTGCTTCCATTGTGAGAAGTTCTTTGTTACAAGCATTTCGTGTGGAGTATCACATTTGATCATTCAAGTGGCAAAAATTATCCTTCTGTGAATATAGAGTGAGGGGGCATGCGAGTAAAACTGAAGTATTACTTTATGTGAATAAATATCAGCAAAAGCATGAAAAGGTCATAAAACTTGGTAAAATCACGATGAGAGCATTTTCTAGTTCTTAAGGGAAGAATTCTATATAGTGCAAAAATTCCGTCCTCCACAAAACCCAAACCCTTGTCTCCCGCACATGAAGCGTCACGCTTACCACCACACCAAACCGCCACTGAGAAGAAAGACGCATCCATGTAATTTAAGTTTTCTTATATTAAGCTCCCTGAAACTACCCTCATAACTCCGTTCACAGAAGCGCTCGGCAAATTTGAAAAGCAGATTCGAACTCAGCATACAAAAACACGTCCAGCAGTGTAGGTCTCATTTCGAATGGCCACTTCAAATTGGGATCCTTCCCTGGTAAGTATTGATCTATCAGCAATGTCCTTCCCTGCTATCGCATCTCGCATCTTGCATCCTCCAGGCCTACTTCAGTGCGATAGCGAGCAACATGCTTTCAAACTCGAGTGGCAGATTTTTCCAAACTCCCGGACATCCTAATAGCACTGTAACGGAACGAAGAGGGTTTGGGCGCCGACCATGTGTGCGCTTTTATTTGGCTTTATTTAAGGGAACGTAGTTTTTCAAATAACCCTAAGAGGGATTAGCACCTGGAAGGGGGGGGGGGGGGATGATCACCTCGTAAGAAATGGAAGAACAACAGGAGAAAAACTCGCCCACCGCGGTGCATCTTCCCTCCTGAAGCTTAGATAAAAATTCGCATGTCCCTGGTGTCATACCGTATAACCGTATCATTGTGTTCATTTGAGTTCATTCTTTGATATACTAACCTTCCTCGTGATAGGAACCTCCATTTTCACCTCACTGGCATATTCCAGGGTGATCCAGAGCATATCAACCAATGACTTCATTCTGTGACGCTTTGTTGACATAGCCAATTTTCCAGCGAAACTGCGCTGGTGGATCGGTGACTGTGGTTTTTCCCCTGATTGAATTCGCTAGTGTTGTATGTTTCAATTCTACGCGCTCCTTTGTAAGTGGGTTTTTTTTAATATCATAGCATTAAGTAATGAAACTATACTTTTATAAAAAAAACCTATGCTCGGGCTACAGTGCTGTTCTAATGCCCTCAGCGGCGGCTCCAAGGCCGACGCGGCATACGATCCCTGCTCACCACCGTATGACGCGAGAGCGTCACATTTTGGCGCAAAGCGTCGAGCATCAACGATCCACGCTGCTCCAAGTGCTATTGGCGCTGCACTCTGAAACACCCTATCCTTCCAAAAAGACGCGCACCCGCCCGATCACCATTAACCTTGGAGTCATCTGATGATTCAGAACATTTCGATGCGACAAGGAAGGCCAATGATAATGAACGAAGCCCAATAATGGTGTTATTCTTACTGACAACATCTGTGATTACCATTCGAAGCTTAGCCTACTTGTATATCTTCAATATATGATTTTTGCCGAGATGAAGAGCAACAGATCAGGTCTTCTAATGACAAATGTAAGCATTGGCACACGCTGGGAATCATTTTCATCGCTCCGTTCATGCTAAGCCCCTTCTTTTTAGACAAGTCGGATCGCTCGGCTGAAGCAGAGCTTCTCTCCTTCTTCGGCAAAGCTGTAGGAATCGGCTGACCCCCCACCCCCCACTCCTTTGAAACAAATAATATTTTCCTATACACGAAGTTTGGAACAGAATTGAGAGGGCAGTGCAAATGGTATTCATTGTACGTAGGTGCTTGCGCCTTTAAGTGGGAGTTTCGATCTTTTGCTCTCTTCCTCTGAAGAAACTACCCAATAAAGAATCAATGAGCTGACCAAAGCCTTGCGTGGTGCCCGCAATTGTTTCGAGTAATGATAACACCATTATCAGCTGTTATCAATGAACCTTTTTCTTCACAGAGATATCATAGTCAAGAATACCAGGTAACTGGCAGCCGATTAAGTTTTGTGATATGATGAAAATGATATCGAACGAAGTAAGGGGATTATCCTTCTTGGCGCCACAAACCTTGTTCAGTAGCGGTCGTAATCTAATAGCAAGAAATGAATAAATCCTCATCTGCTTATCGTAGTGCCGCAAACGGGTCCCTATCTTTGCACTTACCACCCACTTTTCTAACCCTACTCTACCATTCTGTCTTGTCCAATGAAACATACTGAACCGCCAAAGCTATATTACATCGTAATTCCGAAGACGTTGGAATTTCGATTGGTAGGTGGTCTATCTAAGGTTCCTTACATTTTATCAGTTATTATCATTTCGTGTCACCGAGTACCTACGATCCCGATATTTTCTACATCATTTATAAAAATGCCGAGGTTCCACCGTGAATACAAAAAGTGTCATCTCACAGAATTTGAACACTCTAGGTCCACGTAAACGGGCTTTATGAACTTGCGGCTCAAATTTTCTACCGCGCACCCCCGCTCCATGCAGACGGACTCCGTTCCTGCTACCCATCACAAGTGTCCCCATTCTGCCTGCTGTGCCCTTACCGAGTTTCAATGCTCTAGGCCCTGGTAGACACGGCTCATGAATTTGCCGTCAAAACTACTGTCGCGCTCCCCCCCCCCCCTCCTGTGGGCGGAGTCTGGCACTTCTACTTGCCATAAATATTCCAACCCTACCCCCGTACTCCTACCAAAATTGATTACTCTAGGTCCACGGGAACAGGAATTATGAGTTTCCGGTCATACACACACAGCGACACACACACACATACATAAACACACTTAGCGAATTATATATAGTAGGATTCTGTGTTAAAGTTGTAGCGCCTGTGAGTTTCGAAATCTCCTAAGGAAATTTTTCAGCATATATGTGTCATTTGCTCTAAAAAGAGGTGGAGAAGAGTAGAGAGAGCAGCAGAAATTACACGTTTGTCTTTTTCTTACAAATTACAAGTTACAAGTAAGTAGGGTAGATCACAGTAAGCAGAGCGATCCGGGTGATCAGAGTGTCATTGGAGGATGAATGGGTTTCGAATCATTGGAAAAATCTTTCAGCTGGCGTCCATTGTCCTTTGTCTAAGTTGTATTCAGGGATGACATGACATGACATCTGCTTTCGCAGAATGTTTAACAGTGCACCTTCACACGGGTTGTAGTTAGGCTCGAAATCAACTTTACTGCACGAACAAAGTAGACTTGGGTAGCAAATTAGAACCGAGTTCACTTCAGAAAGAGGAACCCTTGAAATTTTGGGCTTTTTGCTGCTTTCAGCTGTATTCTGCTAGCGGCAATCATACAAAAGTTAGAGGCTTTTGATGCGAAGGATCGACTCAAACATCATTGAAGCCATCGGGAAGGTTCAGCATGAAAAACTTCGAGGCTGCATACAGTCCTTTATAGTTCTTACTAGGAAGTTCATAACATACAGGTGTCCGATCAACTAAAGAGGGTGATAGATCTCACGTAAAAGCTAGGTATTCTCTCATTGCTCCCAGTCATTCTTCCGTATATATAGAAACAGTCGGCGCTATAAAATCGGAAATATCCAGTCTCTCCCTTGTAAAAGCATTCTGTAAAAGAATTGCAGAGCTATCAGCAAGTGTTAATAGAAACTCTAGACGATTATTTCAAGCTTACCTCTGGTCTGCTCATTTATTGGATCCGCCTCGCTAACTGAATACTTGGAAGCTGAAAATCGATCCTAGTCTTCGACAATAAATTAGACTCGTCTACTTTTTCTTTCTTACCTGCTGTTGAAGTTATGATTTTCACTGC
Source organism: Haemonchus contortus (assembly GCA_000469685.2). Classification (NCBI taxonomy): domain Eukaryota; kingdom Metazoa; phylum Nematoda; class Chromadorea; order Rhabditida; family Trichostrongylidae; genus Haemonchus; species Haemonchus contortus. The sequence continues at coordinate 16,427,509 of LS997565.1, forward strand.
GATCAGAATCAAGATGGCAGCTATTCTTTCCAGATGAGAGTCTTCGGTCCCATGAGTCATCCTTCGACGATAGCGAAGAAGCAGCAGCTATTGAGTGGTTCACTAGTGGTAGGTATGAAAGTGAACCACACTAGCATCTTTCCCTTGTTTATTGCTTTCCAGCTTTTCATATCTAACAGTGTTGGGTTACATAACATCCTTATTCAATAATCTGCTGATTGTGTCTACGGAACGTCTAGGATGCTATGTGATTGTAGTGCTCGACCGAAACTTCGTGGATTCTCCACATTACTGCAAGTGAAGAACACCTGAATTCGGAAACGTAATAGTAGGTGGTTAAGGTCACTGATGGCAGATAATTCGGAACGATGTGAGGTATTAAAAACTGGGATTGACCTAGAAGGCAGGATTCGTTTCACATTTCGCATTCCTGGTGAATCTTGATACTCGTTTATAGTACGCGTTAGCCCACATATCTACCTTGGTGCTCTCAATTCGTCGGATTTCGGAGAGAGGCGGAGCCTTGTAGACCTCCACCAACCGTTCAGTCTTTGCAAGCATTTGGTTAGTCCCTTTCCGCGATCGCCCTTGTTTCAACATTTCCCACATGACAGTCTCTCGAATCGCGATGCGTAGACAGGTCAACAGAAACCTCAGAACGGTAGACTTGTTTCACATATGCCCTATTTTCCGAGTAGAGTTGCTTGGGAAGCATTACGCTACGGAACCTGCAGAAACACTAGAAAAGTGAGTGCTGACTTGATTGTGTGTTCCACTCCGATGAGAGGAGTCTATCCCGAGTAAGCACATGGTATCCAGATAGAATTCGAAAGCTTTGTAAGCTATTGACGTGAAGAAGTTGGAGAGAAAAACGAATGCTGTGCGCCACTTGAGCGCGGCACGAGCTTCGCCACACTTGTTTCTGACTCAAAGGTGTTGAGCGTGGAAGAAATATTGAGATCCCGAAGAATACATAAATTTCACACTACGAATGCTGAAGCCGATGAAAAGGGTTAGATAGCCTCTCGCAGCCCTTTTCCCTCTTCCATGATGGTTTGAGCTGGTATATCTACAATCAGAGCGATAATTGTTCATTTATTTATTATTTATTCAATTGTGCACTCAGTGGTGCGCTACAACAGGGCAGAGGCTTTTAGTTTAGACAATTATGTTTAGACGAAAAACAAACAACAATCAAACGCTAGTTCGTATAATAACTGCAAAAAAAGGAAAGAAAAAAGAGTTGTGCTCGCAGCATTCAGGCCTGCCGTACACAAAAAGGACGATCCAAGAAGCTCAGCACAGGTCTAATAACTGCCCTATGTCAGGGGATCAAAAAAGGCAGTGACTACCTACAGATAGTTGTTTGACTCAATACTAAATGACGTCTATAGAAGTGCAGGTCAGTCTGGGCGACGCAACCAAGGTTGTACCCGGGCGGACTAAAGTAGGTGCCTATTTAATCTAAACACGAGTCCAGGGAGTAAGACACAGACCTGAGTATTGCACGAAGCTACTTACTTACTTTGATACTTTGATGGTCCTTCGGCAAGAGGGCCTTCTCAGCGGGGACCACAGCTCCTCCACATCGCCCGATCTTTCGCGACTTGCATCCAATGTAGGCCGCTTTCTCTGAAATATTTGGAAAACGAATCAGCCCACCGAGTCGGCGGACGTCCTGACGGTCTTCTTTTATTTCTCGGAAGCCATTCTGTGACTCGAAGGCTCCATCTGTCATCAGTTCGACGAAGTAGATGACTGGCCCAGCGGTGCTTCGAATTTGCCATGTATTGAAGCGGGTCTTTCAAGCGCGATCTCTCCTTTAGGTCTGAACTTCGCAAGCCTTGTTGCCACTGTTGTCGTCGACTGATTTTCAGAAAACTTCTTTCCAACGCGTGATGAGAAGTCATTATGGCCTTGGCGATTGTTTTATTGTCAGGCCACGTTTCAGTCGCGTAACACATCGCTGGCAGTACTGAGGCGCTGAATATCGATGCCTTGAGGTCGGGATCGCTGACCTGGTCTCTCACTTCACGAATTGAACCGAAAGCTGCCCACGCAGCACGTCTTCTCCGATTTAGTTCTGGAGCGATATTGTTCGTCATGTTCAGCTCTCTTCCCAGATATACGTAGGATTCAACTCTTTGCAGAGCTTTTCCTTCCAATCTTACTGTTCCCGTATCGCACCACTTGTTAACCATCAATTGCGTTTTGGACATATTCATCTAAGCCTATCCGCCGGCTTACCGCATTGAGTTCGTTGACCATCTTTTCCAATTCAGCTGTGCTGCTAGATATCAAGACGATATCATCGGCGAAGCGGAGGTTATTGACTTTTTTGCCATTAACGGGATATCCTCTTTCTTCCCAGTCGAGGTTCAACATCGCATATTGCAACGCAGCCGTGAAAAGCTTTGGGGATATGGTATCTCCTTGTCGCACCCCCTTTCCGACTGGAATCTTCAGCTTTCGCTCGAACAGCTGGATGAATGTTGAGGTGTTCGAAAGGCACTGTTCGAGCAGGTGGACGTAAGCGGGATCAACTCCAGCTTGCACAAGAGCGTTTAAAACGGCGTTGATCTCCACAGAGTCGAACGCCTTCTTGTAGTCCACGAAGAGAAGAGCCAAAGGAAGGCGATATTCTCGGCTTCTCTCAATAAGCTGACAGACTGCGTGGATGTTATCCATGCACGAGAAGTTTTTCCTGAATCCAGTTTGCTCTACTGGCTGGTATTCGTCCAATATGCGTTCCACGCGATTGAGCAGAACTTTCGTGAATAACTTGTACACCACCGATAATAGGCTGATGGGACGGTAGTTGGAGATGTCTTCCCGCTGGCCTTTCTTGAAAAGAAGAATGGTTTTTGATTCTTTCCACTGCTGTGGAATCCTTTTCAATCTGAGGTAATGGTTGATGTGTTCCGCAAGAAGGGTGTGAAGAGCAGTACTTCCAGAGCGGAGCAAATCCGCAGGGATATTGTCCAAACCTGGAGCTGTACCTTTCTTCATGCTTCTTATCGCATTTGCCACTTCCGAAACAAGGATAGCGGGAGGCTCTTCATAAGGCGGCATCGAGCATTTGGGCACAAAGGTGGAGGACCGAAAGAGTTCTGTGTAGAAATCTTGAACGATGTTGTCCATAGAACTTCTAGACGTTTTCACACTTCCATCTTTGTCCAAGAGAGCAGACATCACAGCTTTCTGATCGTTGAGATCTCGTTTGCAGCGCCTGATGCTCGATCTCGCTTCGGCTGCTTTCAGTAACTTGGTTCTCCTGTACTCCCGAAGGGATTGCTTGACAGCCATACGGCAGGCTTTGTTTGCGAGGACTTTTTCCACGTGGTTGGCGTTGGGATCCTGCTTGAGTGCTCTCCTTTTTTCCAAGAGGGATACGGCAAGAGCACTCAACCTCGGAATTCGGGCTAGGTGTGGACGACGAGAAATGTCTGCATTAAGCAAACCTTTTGTTAGGTGTTCGTAGTCCTCTGTGGGATCCTCTAAAAGACACCAATCATGAGCCTTAATGGCAGATTCGAGCAGCTCTGTATCGAAGGAGGGAGTCTTGAAGTGTGCGGGCCTGTGAGTGTCGCGCTTGAATATCCGCTTGTTGGGTCGTAATTTTGCGCGCACAAGGCGATGATCCGAGCCGGTGTCAAAAGAGGGCAGCACGGATACATCAAGTAGACTCCAGCGTCTATTAGTGAGTACATGATCTATCTCCGTGTGCGTTCGGCCGTTTGGACTCTCCCAAGTCCATCGTCGGTTAGCTGGCTTTTCAAACATGGAGTTTCCATGGAAAAGGCGGCACGCATATAGAAGGTTCAGAAGGAGTTCTCCGTTTTCGGTCCTGTCGCCGGAGCCATAAGGTCCGAGTCTCCAGTCTCCACTGCAGTTAGTGCCCACGACGGCGTTGAAGTCGCCTACGACATATTTATAGTAGCTCTTCTCTTCTTGAATCGTCTTTTCCAAAAGTCTATAAAACTCTTCTCGCTCTTCCTGCGCCGCCACCGATATAGGTGCATATGCATTGATGACAGAAATTGCAACCCGGTCGCTTGTGCGCAGACGGAGGACGGCAAGACGCGGGCTGACGATGTTATGCGAGTCTACTAAGTGGGCGATTGTCGAATTGATCAGAAAACCAACTCCACCAACATTTCCGTTCGCTTTGGGTCCGATGATGAGCAGCTCGTTGTGGTCCGTTTTTCGAATGGTTTCCGTTCTGCCCTTCGTCTCCTGTAGTGCGATAGCATCATATTTAACCAGCCGGCTACTTCGTAAAAGCATCCGAAGGCTGGCGTCCGATGCTATAGTGCGGCAGTTATACGAGCAGACGAAAAGGCAGTCCATGTGTCGCGATTTTGGGGGATTTCCAGGGTTCCGGTTCCGATGACGTCCTGATTCCCATGCGAGATTAGATGGCCCCTCATCAGTAGAGGCTTCCCCCGACGCCGTAGGGGAGCATACCCGATGTGCGCAGGACTGGGGCGCAATTTTAGCTCGCAGGACTGGGCGCAATTTTAGCTGTTTGAGCAGTTTGTTTGGCCTCGGTTACTCCCTTATTCCCCGCCAAGGATACAAGGCAACGCGATCCATACGACAGGCAACGCGTGCTGCGTGACCGTTTGTACCGTTAGCCACCATTTGGTATGGTGTCACCCTATCACCGCGATGAGGTGGTACATGATAGAGACATTTACATCATTGCACGAAGCATACATGTTAACTCGCACCCGCAAAAAATTTTTGAAGGACTTAATAGAAAACATACCATCCCATTACTTTATGAATTATATGGCAGTACATAGTAGTTTGGCTGACAAAATGAGCAGTGGTGATATCGAAAGTGCAATGAAGCGTGGGGGGGGGGGGGGGTAGAAGATGCTCTATAATAAGTCGTACACTACAAATTTTCGAGCGACAGTCTTGTTAATAACATTCACCGCAGCTCACAAATAAAAGATATCGAAGAAGGACGATTATCACTGGTTCTTCACAGTAGAACTGCAATCCACTAGTCGAGAGTAGCAACATGATATCCAGTATAACATTCCTAAAGATTTGGTCATCAGTAGCCTAATCTCTACATTTCTAGCAGATTGAATCATTCAATTTTCTTCTGGAAATGTTGGATTTAGATGCTACCAGAAGCTCACCAGGAAGATGACTGAGCCATCTTACCGAACGAAAGAAAATGTGTTGATTAGTAGAGCATGGTTTTGAGACAAGATTCTTGCAAATGTACCTCGAAGCCACTTGACCTGCCACTGTTGGGTCGAAAAACCCAGTACTCACTGGGTACCCAGTACGCAGCACTGTATCATTTTTCAAGATACGAAATAACAAAGTTAAGTCATTCTCGCATCAAAATCAAGGGTTTAGATACAGCAGTCTTATGCGTTCGCTGTAGCTAGGTGGTCGGTCGTAAGCGAAAGATGGGAAACGTCTGAGAAAGAGCAATCTTGTGAAGGTTTGTTGTACCTTCTCAAACTTCGATATGTCCTTTTTCAGGGCAGGATTCCATACAGAGGAACAGTACTCCAGATGTGGTAGGTCAAGGGCCTTGTAGAGTCGAAGTAATGTATTTGTATCATTGCTACGGAGGTTCCGAAAGTTGAGGTACAAAATGCATAAGCTGACTTGGTGACTTAAAATGGTCTGTGAACTTGAGGTTATCATTGATAATCACCCCGAGGTCTCCTATGGTACGGCAAGTTTCCAAAACGCACCGTTTACCCCCTAAACTCCTGGGGCACCTCCACCAATGTGGAATACTGAACATTTGTCAAGATTTACAGAAAGCCTCCACTTGGCAACCACTTGGTCAATTTCACCATCGAATTTTTGAGATAGTCTGAACGGTATTTATTATAAGAAGCGTAATCCTTCCGCGTACATATGAACCTTGATCTCAGGAGACGTTCCGATAAAAGATGGGAGATCCATTGTATAGATGAGAAACAATAACGGTGGTATGACCGTCTCTTGAGTACGCCGCTACGGCACCACTATTTTCCTGAGAAATGGTGCCCACCACTGAATGTCCTATTTTGCTAGCACAGGTAGGACTCAAACCATTTCAAAATGACCCGCTGATATCCAGGAATTTCAACTTCAGCAGCAACTTCGAATGACAGACTCGATCGAACGTCTTAGGTAGGTCTATGTACACAACGTCAATAGCTTCGCGTATGTTTCGGGCCAGATACCAGTCAGAGATGCTGTCTAGTGGGTCAGAGCAGGTTGGAGCTCCTTTCAGGAATGCAACCACTCTTTTCATAATTTTGGCAGGTGCTGGAATTAGGCTCATATGGCGAAAGTCGGAGAGCAGGGAGCTTTCAGGTATTTAAGGATTAGCAGAAACGATGACTTCTTCCCAAAGAGCAGGTGCCTCGCCTAGAAGCATCACTGTGTTGAAGACGTGTGCTAGGGGCTAGCAAAATAAGGTAGCACACTTTTTATAAACTAATTATGGTGTGCCGCGGTAACGCTCAGAAATAGACGGTTTAAGACATATCAAGACTTTCAAGACGTCGTTGGGGTGAAAGAAGACTCTGGAGAGGCAGTGGTAAATACGGTCGAGTCTGTCAGCTCAAACTACGTCATTGTCGCTGCTGTCGGAAAATACGCCAGCAAATTGCCTTAAGGCATTAGCTCTTTCAAAAGATTCAAAGATGCAAATGTGCGACTAGTAGAGTCAGAGATAACTGGTACGTGTGGGCGAGCTTTAGTTCTCATTTTGATATGCTGGAATAGGCTCTAGAATAGGAAACTTTTTGATATGATAACTCAGATCAGAGCATAATTTTTATAGCAGGAGTGAAGGGAGAAGGACAGACCTGAAAGAGTCAATTTTCCTGAGCAATCACGTTCCTGATATGAGGGAAATTTATGGAACGAATGTTGAGGGTATAGCATGTTTCAGACAAGGAAAACACAAAATTCAATCCTATCCTCCTTAGCAAGGGTTTTTCTGAAAGGATATAGTCGATGGCAAAAGAGTTTCTAGGAATACTTCTCAAAACCAAGCGCATTCGCTCGCGAATGGAAAAAGTTCAAGACTGGTGCTGAGGAAGGATCAGGATTTTATCCCAGTTTCCAATCCTCCTACGCATTTCACGGACCACAAGTTATGGGAATAATATATGGTCCATTCTGGGGAGGAAAGCCTGCCCTTCAAAAGGCACCACAGCAGCTGCTATTGAGAAATCAATGGAAAAAGCCCGGGTGGAGTTTCTCAAAAAAAAAAAACTCTGCGTGCCACAGTCGATGAGTAGACGAAGCGTCTTCGAGCTATAATCAGCACAAGAGACGGTTATACGAGATGACCGTGTGTCCGTTTTGTAGATGCGATGCATAGTAAGTAACCCACATGAGTTCACCATGTATCACTGAGGACTACGGTTTCTGTAGCCCAATTCTTTGGTTACACATATTTGTGGCGCACCCTTTAGAGTGCTATGTACATCCTAGCATATGATTGGTGGAAGGACAGGGTAACTTTCTATAAGAACAAATCAGAGGCCTGGGACCTTAAGTGGCACACCATCTGTCACGTAATAATAGTTCACTGCGTCATGCAGGATTACTTCATAAATACAGAATATGTTGGGAACTATTATAAATGGCTCTTGCCTTCTTGGAGTCTCGGAGTCTCTGACCAGCCTTACTTATCTGCAATCATTGACTGCTAACCTAGAGTGTAGCTGTTCTCTTAATCACGATTTCAAGTAGAAAAACTATTCTGATAATACGAAAAGTGAACGTGGACTGTTTGCTCGTGCATTTCAGCTCCTCTTAGGAGCAAAGGTGGTGCAGTGACGAATGGAGCACTATCAAGCACGCATGGTCCCAAGTAGCTATCGATGTCTTCCGGGCCAACGAGCCCGCACCCCGTGGTACCAGACTAGTCTAGGAGGATTAACGTAGAGACTTGCACATCGTCTAGCCGTCGTAATTCATTGAATAGGCCACATCGGCATTAACTACGTCACTACGATTCGGAATGAAAGTAGAATGACGTGGCGCATCCCCCCCCCACGAGACTGTTTATCGTTTGAGGACTTTATCCTTTTCATCAGTTACCGTTTCTTATCAATGTTATTGTTGTCATTATTATTGTAAGTTCTTATCAAGCCTCCATCACCGACTATCCAAATTGTCTTATGTCACTATACCCCTTAAAAGTGTCATAGTTCAACACGAAACGTGTGGCAGATTCAGTTGCTCTGACTTTGTAGGACCTTCTGTCAGCCACTATCAACTGTTGGTTTCTTTGTCCTTCCGAGCGTAAAAAGTTGAAAGCGTCATACTCAGGACACTAGATGACGTAGTGATATCGAACGCAAGCGAGAGGTACTCTATCATCCTAGGCTCATAATGGACTCCGTGGTGTCCCCTAATAGAGAAAGTGACGTAAGCTTCTATGTGTCCTAAAGCCTAATCTGCGTGAACGCGGCTTCAGTATGGCAGAGTAACGAAAAGTTTCTTAAGTGACTTGAAATGAGAATGACGTAAACTCTGTTCACAAATGGTTCGCCTTTATATGTAACATGATTCAACGAGAATTGTAGCGTGTTCTCATGTGAGACACTATTCTCAGACGTATCGCCTGCCATGTGGGCCGCCACACGGCTGAATGGGACACACATTGTGTGCCTACAGCATCTTGCTCTTTTTCGAAAAATCGCCCGGAAACTCCCTAATCTCCGTAGAGTTCGTTTTTCATTAAGGGCTTCAGAATACCACCTGTCTGGTCAGGGTGTATTTCCAATTGATTCTGTAGAGATGCCAATTATGATAGCAACAGAACAGATGTCCTAAAATTGTGCAACATTCAAGGGGAAGTGGGCTGCGACATAGTCACTATCCAACGTTGATGAGTATTTTTCAAAACTTTGCCGAACATTATCGTCCGAAACGCAGTAATCGAAAAAAATCGAGGCCCTCAGTTCAGAGAGTTCCTTCAACATCTAGATCACCGAGTCTTTATGAACAGCCGCCAACCCGTTGGAAATGGTCTGATGTTTCGCTAGACCATCATTTGCGACTATGAACCCAGTCCGACTTAAATTTCAGGTACTTGCCCTTCCCCTTCAAAGCTGGAGCCCACTAAGGAAATTTGGTGTTGCTTGAGCAAATTGGTGTTTCGCTGTGTTAAATCGACTGGAGGGAACCTGCTGAGCTTTATTCAAACTTGTTTTTCACGGCTTTGCTCAACTTCATTAGTTAGCTTCCAGCATATAGTGCCTTCTTCAAACCTTAATTTTACAACACATCTTTGCAAACAATCGCTCTTATTTATAAAGCAGTAACTTGGTGTGTCGGTTTGCCGGTATTTCGTTATGTCGGTTTGTCGATTTGTGTGCCTGCCCGTCCATGGATATAATGATTACGATAAAGTAGTGACATGAAGAGCCCAGCTTTCACATTCCCTTCTTATAAAAAAGAAGCAAATTGGTGGGTAGATTAATGGAGTAGAGTGAGTAATGCGAAGTGAAGTGAGTAAGGGGCAGTTAAGTGGGTTTTTTAAAACTGTGATTTCAATCCGCATTAGCATCGTGCTATGTATTTTTATACAGAAATCGGAGGTGATAATTTATTCGAGAGATTTCCGCTTTTTTTCAACATTGAGCTCTAGAGATAAGGAAGCCCATAAATGTGCTCGGGAACCTTCCCTAGCCGAGATCATTCAGTTTTTTGGCCTGAGCTTCAGGAAGGAAGGGGCTCTGAGGTGAGTGATCTACCATATTATAAACTATTCAACTCACACCCCATCCTAGCTTTAAGGTCGGCACTAAAGTTCTCATAGTTGAATAGAAGCGAAGTCCCTCCCCCTTCCGTAACTGCATCATTTTCTAACTACTTCTCTAACGAAGGAACGAGAATCGACGTGAGCCAGGCGATTGTGCTTGCTGTGAGTTAGCTAAACCACGCTGCTCCGAGCACTTCGCCCTCTACTATGAAGAGATGAGCTAGATCTGATGGAATTAGCAAGTACATAATTCGCCGCGTATGTGCGATCGAGGGCGTTATGTGTTCCTCTAGGATTTCAACATACAACAGCTGAACCGCTGTTCTTTGCAAAGCTGTTGTTTGCGCCTTGAGGGCCAGCAAAGCCTCAAAAACAAGCGATTTTCTCACCTTATAACGGCTTTGGCCGATGCACAAAAAAGTGGTGAGTTATAGGCAGTTAAGTGACGCTTTTTTGAGAATTGAAGTGATTGCCAATCTCTCTGCAAAACGAGTGAGTAGATGGCTTGAAAGTGATGGAGATCTATACTTACAACCGACAAGATACCGTGATTGCGGGTAGAAGACACGAGTGCCACTTGAGCTTCGCTCCTACGGAGCGGAGGTGACCACGGGTACCGGCGTATGCCAGTACAACGCTGTATTCGTATAACACGGATCATGCCAGTTCAACACTATATTCGTATTACACGGATCAACTCGTAACCCGTGTTGATTTTTTATTATACTAACACTTATGGACGCCACCCATCCCATGACATTCGCTTTCACCCACATATGGGTGGCTAGTACTTCTAAGTAAGACAAGTAGCGCTTATCAGCTTTTGTTAGTTTCTTTCATCATCAACCTACTATCTTTATACGAAGTAGTGCTCGTAAGCATTTGGTGGGACCGTTTCAGGGAACGTGCGATTCACGCGTGATTCCCCATCAAGCTCTTCGCGTATGCAGCTCGCGACGCACCGCGCAGAGATTACGTACGAATATCGGTGCTCCCGCTACATACTCTTCATCTAAGATGGGCCACCATAACGATAAAGTTTGGAGATTCAATCCACAAGTCAACAACTTACTTGTCAAACGTTTAAAACAACAACAACTTTGAGATGTTTCAATCCTAACATACGCAAGCTTCCTGTAAATGCGCACAGTTGATAATTTCTCACTTGTCTTCCGTAGGTTTCTTCTTTTCCCATTACGATCGTAGGCATGATGTTCTAACGCGTCTCGTCCACATCACCGCGCTACAGCAGGCCCTGCCCTTTACGCGAGAGGACCTCATTACATTGACCCGTGAATCGCACCACACCCACCCTTTTTGGGACATATCACTTGACTTTACCAACAGCATCTCTCTAATTATAAAGCAATTACTTGGTGTGTCGGTTCGTGGGTTCGTATGTTTGTAGGTTTGCTTTGTCGGTCTGTCCGTCCGCAAACTTTATGCTTACGATAAGGTAGTGATATGGAAAATCTAGTTCTACTCTGCATTTTTCCGTGTAAATAAACAGTAAGTTGATGGGTAGGACAATGGAATAGGGTTAGAACTGCGCAGTGAAGTAAATAATGTGGAGTGAAGTGGAGGCTATATAATGGTGATCTCTACCTGTACTGGGACAGTGCTATGTATGTCTATACAAAGATGACAGACGGAGGTGATAATGCGGTTGAAAAAGCTTCCTTTTTTCAACTTTGCACGCTGTAGCGCAGGTAAGGAGGTGAGCCTATAATTGTGCTTAGGAGCGTTTCTTTGCCAAGAACATACAGTTTTTTAATCTGAGTTTCGGGAGTGAAAAAGCACGGTATGGGTGAGGCGCACCCCCCCCCCCCCCTTCCGGCGCCAACTATTACATGATACATTTTCTACCTACTCTGTAAAAGTAGGGAATGAGATCCGGCGTAAGCGGGGCGACCCGAATGGAAATACGATATTCTACTACGCTGTTCCTGAGGGTTCTTTGTAGGAATCATAAATAGTCTTTCGATTTGGCGCTGAACGAATCGCGTGTTTAAAGGGGAAATTTTTATTGTAACTGCAGCATAAATACATTTAAAGAGGGTTTAAATTTCCAGCTCTTTGTAAGCTTCACATACTAATGTATTGAACAATTCGGTTGAGTAAAAAAGTCTCGAGTGCATACAACCTATCACACACATCACCTACAGAGTGCCAGAACTACTCTAATTGAGAAAAAGATGCAACAGATCCAATGGTCCTTTGTATCTTCAGTCTCCCATCGACACTTCCGGGCAGTTATCAGCTCCTCTCACTCACAACCTTTGATGGTGTCACATCTCACATCACCAACATTAGCACTAGCAATTTCCTGTTACCTTTAACGTTGTAACAAACCTAGCGCCTCTTGACTACCTCGGCTCCTTATCAGCCCCTATCTCTAACTGACACGAAATGTTAACGTTTCCACTTTGCCGCGTGTATTCTAGCCAAAGGTGAAGGTTTACAGGGAGTTATGAACTTGGTCAAACACACACACCGTGACACATAAAACAAACAAAGAAAATTTTCTTCTTCTAGACATTCTTGCACTCTCAGAAGTCACATAGACCTTTTCCTTCCTCACGCCTCGCGTCCAGGAAGTGTGCCAGAAAAATATTGTGCCGCTGCGTTGTTGTAGTACCTTCACTTCCACAAAATTCGGTGCTCAGCGCTTTACGGAGCGATCATTTTACCACATTACTATGGAATCGCTATTTCATTTTTAGTTCCAGTAGTTTGTGGTATCAGTATCCATCCCGCTAGTTAAGATTTAATGGTTAATGGTAGGAACAAAGGCTCAAGCAACATGAAGCAAGAAAAATGTGAAGCTGGGGACGGTCAAGAACAATGATCTAAAAGCGAACTCTAACTTCTAGATGCCCACGCTACGTCAGCGTGGCACAATTTACCAGGGACGATGTAATTCTGTAGTTTCAATTCAGGCAGGTTTACAATGAAAGCCTTATCGAAAATTTGTTGTAGGTCAGGAACATAACGTATTAACTGAAACTTATGTGAGATTATCCTTACTATGAGAACGCGTTCATGTCTTTCTGCTCGTCTGTTTAGCTGTTTGCCTGTCTGTCTGCCGGTCTTTCTGACTATCTATCTACCTCTCTGTCTGTCTGTCTGTCTGTCTGTCTGTCTGTCTGTCTGTCTGTCTGTCTGTCTGTCTGTCTGTCTGTCTGTCTGTCTGTCCGTCTGTCGTCTGTCTGTCTGTCTGTCTGCCTGTCTGTCTGTCTGTCTGTCTGTCTGTCTGTCTGTCTGTCTCTCTGTCTGTCTGTCTGCTTGCTTGCCTGCCTGTCTGTCTGTCTGTCTGTCTGTCTGTCTGTCTGTCTGTCTGTCTGTCTGTCTGTCTGTCTGTCTGTCTGTCTGTCTGTCTGTCCGTCTGTCTGTCTGTCTGTCTGTCTGTCTGTCTGTCTGTCTGTCTGTCTGCTTGCTTGCCTGCCTGCCTGTCTGTCTGTCACGAAATTCGATATTATGTGAAGTTCCTAGAAAGGTCGGATAGTTTGGAATGGGTTGCGCGTAGAGCAAAATCAGCTCATGTGAGCCCTGCGGAGCTTGGAAATGTACAACCCTGACTGAAAACAATCTAGAATGCGGAAGAAAGTGCCTAGAGATAAAAAAAGAAATCAGGCCAAATTCCCAAAGTGGGCAAAGTTTGTACTAAAGTGAGCTATCATTAGAGGATATTATCATTGGTAAACACTATGGAAGTCTCTTGGAAATCTCTGGGGTTGCTTCATTTATGCTTGGAGTCCACTTGAACACAGCAGGCTCGGATGAAACATCAACACCATCTTTAGTCTTTCTGGACCAAGTAAGTTTCATTGCTCCAAGGGGGAGAAATGTTAAGAAGTTCTTTCAGACACTAATAGTGTTCGATGTCGAACAACGAAAAAATGCTTCACAAGTACTGCATATCAGTCGTGTCCCGAAAATCGGTCTGGTGTCTTATAGGTTCCAGGTATGCACTTTATTCTACAAAACTTTTTGTCTCCCTGTTCTCCGGCCGTCAAACACAACTACCGGGATCGGAGGGCTATCAGCGCGGTGAGGCAAAAATGCGAGTCGATAAACCTCAGCCTTGGCTTACATCTTACCAGTTCTGCTATGCACACTAATGCACGCATAATATCAATTGATCGATTAACTGATCAGGATACGCAATCTGCGATTATGTAGTCAAAAGCAGCATCCGACATAGAAATTACTTCAATGACGGGCTCGTAGATCTTTCCTCCGTAGGAAGGTAAGAAGAGCCCATTCTATCGCTACTTACAGTCGGAGGTGCTCACCATCTAGATGAGTAAAGTGTGTTGGAAAAAAGGCCTACTGACTCTATATCTCAAGGAGAAGCAGACTGCAAAAGTATGTGGCTGCTATCAATGGAGCTTTCTCTCTAAGGTTCTATCATTAATGGAGGCTCCCAGATCATTAGCGGTTGAATAAACTTTCTTCTTCTTCTTCTTCTTCTTCTTCTTATTCTTTAGCGCCTGTCCCGCATGTAGGCGAGTCCGCTTTTCTGATATGTTGACGCCACTTCTCCCGATTAAACGCTTGATCGGGGTGGATGTTAACCGTTTTGAGGTCTTCGTGCAACGTATCGAGCCATCGCTGCTTTGGGCGCCCCCTAGGCCGCTTTCCGGACACATCTAGGTTGAGACCGATCGTACGAACACTGCCTTCATCCGCGCGGAGAACGTGGCCATACCAGCGGAGTCGGGCTTCGCGCATTTTATCGACAATGGGCGCTACACCGAATCGCTCCCTGATGGCGTCATTACTTATGCGGTCTAGTCGTGTTACTCCGGCTGTCCAACGCAGCATCTTGGTCTCCATCACACTGAGACGAGCTTCTACTTCTTTGGTCGTAGGTCAGCACTCGGCGCCGTAAATCGCGACGGGCCGGATGACGGTTCTGTAGATTTTTGATTTAAGACGCTCAGGGATGTTCTTATCGCATAGTACGCCAGTCATTGAGCGCCACTTCAACCACGCTGCATTCACGCGAGAATTCGTTTCAAAACCCAGGCTGCCGTCAGACGCAATTGCCGATCCAAGGTACTTGAAGGTTGTTGTCCGTGTGAGCTCAGTGCCATTGATCTTGATAGAGCCTGGCTCGCTCGAATCAGTTGTCAAGTACTCAGTCTTTTTAACGTTTAACCTGAGCCCGAACCTAGCCAGACGGTCGGACCAGGTCTGCACCTGTGACTCGAGTTCGCTTTTGTCTTCGCTGGCGAGCATCACATCATCGGCATAAAGAAGCGTCCATGGAGCCGGCTTCTGGAGGTCTTTTGTAATGGCATCCATGACGACAACAAAAAGTAGCAGGGATAACGCAGAGCCTGGTGTACTCCGACGGAGATGGAAAAATCCGTCGATGTGCCCGCTGCCGTTTGCACTCGGCTCTTTGGGCTAGTGTAAAGGATGCGCACCCACTCAATAAGCTCTTCGGGAACGCCATGCTGTCGTAAGGCATACCATATAACGTCACGCGGAACGCGGTCGAAAGCCTTTTCCAAGTCTAGAAAGGCAAGATGTACCGGTCTTCATTTTTCGCGATGCTTTTCTAGTAGAAGGCGAGTGGCGTGTATGGCATCAATGGTGCTGCAACCAGACACAAAACCACATTGATTGGTGGTCAGCTCGACGATGTCGCGGATACGACTGTCCACAATTCGCTCAAAGATTTTCATGCTGTGCGAGAGCAGGCGAATTGGACGATAGCAAGCGCAGTCTCCGGGACTGCCCTCCTTTTTCCAGATAGGGATCGTCGTGCTCTGTTGCCAGCTCTTAGGCACCTTCTTCTCTACGACGACCTGGTCGAAGAAGTCCGTCAACCACCCTGCAGGATTCCAGCATTTCGATTTCCACAGGTCCGCTGCTAAGTCGTCAGGACCAGTGGATCATGTCAGGGATAAAGTACGTGAGAAGAAAAAGCAATGACAATTACGGCTATGAGCGGATTTCATCCTCTTCATAGACGTAATTGTCTCCCTCACGGTTATCTTCTGGACAGGACCGTATACTGGCGGAGCGCAAGGGATGGCGGGATGAGCAAATTCGACTGTCGAGATGTTTTCGAAGTACTCTCGCCATCGTTTCAGTGTTTGCTTGCGGTCCGTCAGGAGATGACCATTCTCGTCATTTATGCCGAAGAACCTTTCTATATCCTCGGTCTGGCGATGGCGGGTCTTTGCGAGACGGTAAACATACCGCTCACCGTCGCGAGACTCGAGCTTCTCGTTCAATTCGGCAAAATGAGCTGCCTTCACAGAAGCAACGACCTTCTTCGCCTCTTTCTTCGCGATCTGATAGCGCCGCCAATTATCGGCTGTCTTTTCCGAGAGGAGTGCGTGGTATTGCTTTTTCTTCTGACGTACTTTATCCCTGACATGATCCGTCCACAACCATGTTTGTTTGTCAATCTTTCGTCGTCCAGGCTTGGTCATGCCGAGTTCCGACCGTGCAACCCGGGTTATCGCTTCGACTGCACTCTTCCAAGTTTCATCGACAGTCGTTACCGCCGGTAATAGAATGCGGGAGACGACGGCCGATTCTTTTTCTTTTTCCTTTAGTCGCCACCACTTGAATCTCGCTGGCCCACACCTTTCGGCGAATTTTATTTTCGGCGGGGCGATTTTTAGCGTACAAATCAGCGGTCGATGTTGTGTAGCGACCGTTTCATAAGGTACTGTCTTCGCGTCTGTCACGAGTCCCTGATCGCGGTGCCCTGACAAGGACGAAATCGATTTGTGTTCTGTTTTCACCGCTATAGAAGGTAATGAGATGAGAGTCACGCTTACGGAATTTCGTGTTTACAATGACGAGATTATGCGAATCTGCATATTCAATCATTCGCTCACCATCAGTATTACGTGACCCATATCCAAAACCACCATGACAGCTATAACCGTCTTTAGTAGCTCCTACATGACCACTAAGATCACCCGCGACAATTAGTGCTTCCTGTAACGGTACTTCAGCTGTCTTTTCATCTAGCAGGTTCCAGAACTTGTCCTTGGTTTGTTCGGAGCATCCAGCCTGTGGAGCATACGCTGAGAAGAAATGGTACTTTTGGCATTCGATGACCACAATGATCTTCATTAAGCGATCATCGAAGCGCTCCACGCCCACTATCGAATCACGGAACCTTTCAGAGACAATTATGCCAACTCCGTTGGTGGTTTTGAGTCCACCACAGAGAACGGCTTTGAAGCCGTGGCCAATCTCCCTCGACTTGCAGCAGGACCGCCTCGTTTCCTGCACGGCACAGAAATCAATTCTTCGACGCTCTAGTGCTTCTGCTAACTCATACGAGCGTCCCGTTAATGTGCCAACATTTAACGTCGCAACGCGAGTCTTCCATACGTTGCGGGACTTTTGGACTAGCCCAGTTGCCCCCGATGCCGTCCTTGCACCGGAGACCCTCGCATACTTTTCACACTCACCGGGCCTTGCAAGTGCGCGTCGGCTCCCGCGGACGCCGTAGCATTACATCGAGATTCTTTGAGTGACATTAACATTTTTGATGTGACTGGGGTGTTCGTAGGCCGGCCTGTCACGGGGCCTGTCGCCTGCATTCGAATGTTCGTGGTCAGCTCAGCCCACAGTGTGGGCAGTTCCCAGTGGCACCCCTTGGAGGAACGGACTTCGCCACCGGTTGAATAAACTTTGTAGCCAATCATATGAAAGCAAAGAAGAACCGTGACCCCTCACTGAGTCACAAACCTTGCTGGGTAGCGGTCACAGTATAGTAGTAATAGATGAACTAAACTTTCATATATCTCTCTTGTATCTCTTATATATAAAGCAGAAACTTGGTTTGTCGGTTTGTCGGTACGTCGTTGTGTCGGTATGTCGGTTTGTCGGTCTGTCCGTCCGCAACACTTACAATAAAGGTGATTGATTACGATAAAGGTAAAGATATGGAAAACTTGGCTCTATTCTACACTTCCTTCTCATATATTAGGTTGGCAAGTAAGTCCTGCGACAAAATGGAGGCCATTTTTAAATCATTTCTAAATCTTTTCATATCAATCAATTTTCGAAAAAATATTTACCGAAGAAGTCAACAACCTTCTTCTATCCTTTAAGCCAATCACTGATGCCATCTCTTCAGGAGTGTGGGAGCTGTGACTCAAAGAAATAAGTGACTACCGTTTTTGGATCACATCGAGTTACGAATTTCTTTTCCATAACGGGATGCTCAAAAATGGAGAGCACATGGTAGTCAAAAGGAGGAACACTAAGGGAGTAGGACTGATGAGTAATCTGGAACCAATCGGGATCGGGGAACTTTTGACGTGTATTCAAAGCGAATTTTCGACGTGCGTTGTCCCTCTGTAGGGACCTGATTTACGGTTTGATCGGCCTTCTCTAACCCCTCTGGCCATATTAACCCTTTGACGACAATGCCGTTTTCGACGTGACGCGCCCATGGGACCACGCCCCCTCCCTTTCGTGCGCGACTGGCACCCACCGGTGGGTGCCATGGTCCCAGGATAAACTCCTTTCTCTGGCTTAATAAACTTGGCAATATTTCCGCATAACAGAAGCATCGGATCTTATTTCATCTTATATTAAACTCAGGCTTAGAATTGCACTTCGGGTTTTGAAGCAATGTAGGTTAAAATTTTGGTAACAGTGTAAGCAGTGGGAATTCGTATGACATCCAGGGAACTTGAGGATGAAGAGATCGACCTCGCGGTCTCATAATTACAAATCAGGTATTCTAAGTACTGCCTCCAATGCTTCCAGGACACACACATATCTTGCCAAAGTATCTCAATCTTTTCAGTACTAGTCCATTGACTATTTATGCTGATAATAAATAAGCTCCTATAAAACATTAACGTGGACCACGTTGAATATAAATACCATGGAGTATGTTAATAAATATGAAAATACTAAATAAGTTTCAAATGTGCAAATAAAGGAAAAAACATGGTGGCACCCAACATTGGGTGCCATGGTCCCATGAGCCAGTCATAGTGGCACCCAAAGGCGGGTGCCATGGTCGTCAAAGGGTTAAAGGGATCATAGAGGCAGGCGATAGCTGAGTCCATCTAGTCTGCGTTTAGCAACTCATAGTGGATGGATTCCTTCAACCTCCATTAAACTAAAGGACGATGCTTGCGTTACTCCGAAGGCTGGTATCTCCTGCGGTGAAGGGATCCAACCGATTGTTGACCGTCGATCGGTGAGCAGTACTAGCATCGAATAGATTGCTGATACTTCGAACCGCTACACCCGCGTTTTCTCCTTGGCGTGCTT
Organism: Haemonchus contortus; assembly: GCA_000469685.2. Classification (NCBI taxonomy): domain Eukaryota; kingdom Metazoa; phylum Nematoda; class Chromadorea; order Rhabditida; family Trichostrongylidae; genus Haemonchus; species Haemonchus contortus. The sequence continues at coordinate 16,446,539 of LS997565.1, forward strand.
AGTAGAAGGCGATGGGACAAATCGGGTGTTGTCAATTCATTGACCGTAATGCTCTTAAAAGCCACACGCCCTCATTTACCTATGTGTCAATTGCCTGAGGAATTTCCTGCAAGTCTATCACCCTTGCTACCGTGTTCACACTGTTGATACAAATTTTCAACGCTTCAAATTTTTTTGTCGCAGGACTTATTTGCCAACCTTATAGAAGGCAGTAACTTGATGGGTAGGTCAATGGAGAGGAGTGCGGAGTGAAGTGAGTGATGTTGAGTGGAGGTTACTTTAAATCTAAATTTTGATCTGTACTGGCATAGTGCTATGTATCTCTTTACAAAAATCGGAGGTTGTAATTTGGTTGGGAGACCTTATCTTTCTCTCCACAGTGAGCGTTAGAGCGCAGATAATAGCCAATAATTGTGCTCAGAAACTTTCTTCTCCTTTTCTTTAGTTTTTTGAAGTGGGCTTCAGGAGGAAGTGAGCACTGGGGTGGGTGAGCCTAGTGTCCTAGCTTTTCGCACAAGGTGATCATAGCACCCCCGTCGGCGCTTCTCCCCTCTTGAGGCTTCAGCGCTGAGGGCTCGAGTGCAGAGGATGGGTACAAAACCTTACATGTGCTTCGCGTCGGCTCTGGGCTTTCGCCTAGTACCGACTCGATGCATACGTAAGGTCGGCTACCCATCCTTCTCTGCACTCAAGCCCTCAGCGTTGAATAAAGCGATGCCCCTTTACTCCCTTGACTACATTTTTATTACATTGTGAAGTATAGAGTGAGGCCCAGCGTAAGCCGGGCGACCCGACTGTTCAGAATCATTATCAAATCAAGTAGTGAGGGTAAGTCTTGTCACTTTGGCAAGGAGCATAGGATGTGAAGGGACCGTTAACGATTGGTGCTACGGATTGATAACAAATGATAGGGACCGATAACAAGCCATAGATGGTGAGTGCCATTGAGTCTAGAGCTCTCTTCATGTTGACGGTAAAACTTCGGCAGTTTGGTAGGTGGTGTGGGATGAAAAGGGACACAGACGAATGCCGCTAAGATTGATAGCATGTGATACGAACTGATCAAAAGCCAATGAAGACGCGAGTCAATGGATCGTAACGCACTTCGTGTTAATGATGGAACTTTGGTAGGTGATGTAAGATGTGACAGGATCGTAGGTACTCGGTGAGGCGAACTGATAACTGCTGATACCGGCTGACAATGAATTGTCAAAAGACGCTAGGTCGGTTGCGCTTTTGCTGTCGACAATGGAAGCTTTGAATTTTTAGAGCGACGTAATATGCCACAGGATGGCAGGTAGTCGGTGACGGCTACTGATAATAACTGATATCGGCTGATATCTGAGCCGTCAAAACAAGACGCGACTTCGTGTTAACAATGGAAGCTTGGCGCTTTGGCGGTCGAGAACGGTTGGTGCCAGGCCAGGAGCAGATAAGAACTGATAACGGCTGTTAACATCCCTCGAAGGGGTAGAGCCACTATTATAATGACATTAATAGTGAAGCCTTGACAGTTTGGCATGTGATGTGGAATATAGTAGGATCGTAGACGGCAGATGATGGGAACTGTTAACAGCTGATAGCAACTGATAAGGGCACTCACCAACTGAATTTATCATCGATGGTATTTACGACGTATTTATGATTACGACTACATATTATGTTACGACCTCTAGCCAGCAAGGTTGTCTTTATAGTATAATATTTACGACAAAGCTCATTCGACCGATAATAATCTGGGATTTCCAACTAATGATGCACTCGTAGAGGAAAGAAGGTTCATCGATAGCGACATTCGGTAATGGTGTTATTATCAATCGAGAACATTCGTGAGTACTACTCACTTCTTACTAGAACTCAAAGAAGGAGGAAAGCCTGGTGTTAGCCGGGCGATTCGACTGGTTTATAATAAAGAAGCTCTAATCGGTCCCTATCAACAGCACCACCAACTTTTCGTCACCATACTTTACCATCCCGTCCTATCGAATGAAACATACGAAAGGCCCAGAACTACATACTTTCAACAATGAACTGTTTCCTCCGTCAAGGTTCTGTTTCGTAGTTGAATCTTGCTTCCTGGAGCCACTTATCAGCTCTTATCAGTTGTTATCATTTCGACTCTGTTACAGCCTACATATCACGTGTCTTCCCATACTACATACCATAGCTATTCCCATCCTGTCTCCAGTACTCACACTAACTTTCAAGGTCCACGGAGATAGGAGTTGTAATTCTCAAGCTCCGACATTTGATTCGCGCAAACCCCTCTTCCTGTTGGCGGAGTCCGGTCTAGTCACCCACAATAAGTGTTCCCACCCTGTTGCCTATCCTATCAAATTTGAACGTGCTAGGTCCACGGGGTTTATAAATTTTCGTGCAAACAGAAAGGCAAGCAGACAGACAGACGGACAGACGGACATTCAGACACGAATGATACTTTTCTAAACACGGAATTCTATAGAGAATCAAAAGCGCATGCAAACGATATTCAAAATGTAACGATGCCTATGCCTCTGGTTGGAAACCTCTATCTGTCGCTGTTCATCTTAAAATTAACGACCCATTGAAGATTCAACTGGTACGCATCCAAAGTTTAGAATGGTACTCGCAAATGTTGTCGAGTCATAATAGTATCATCATCAAATGTCTTAACGAATATAGCTCCCTTTCTCTACATCATTATATGAGAGTCCAAAATTATCAGCGGTCAGATAAGTTTTGCAATGAGTGATATCAAAGCACAGAGAAATCGCGATTCTTCATTGAATCGCAAACTTTGCTGGGTAGCGGCCGTAAGCAAGAAGTGAACCAAATCTTATCTCCTTACAACTGGTCCCTATCACGCGAAACGCTTTATATATAGTAAGGATTGAGTTCTGAATACAGCTCTGGTTTGCTGTCCAACCGATTTTTCGATGATATTCCGCTCTTATGCTCAACCCACGCAGTTTGTCTCTGAGTTTTAACCCATTGACGACCATGACGTTTTGCGCGGTGGACGAAAGCGCCGTGAGGGACCGGCGCGCTTTTCGTCCACTCGCGACTGCAGCCCGCATGTGGATTTCATGGTCCAAGATGACCATTTTCGAAAGTTTATAAGAGAAATTGTAAGTTTTTTGAAATGTTCCTTCAAATGGGATCGGTAAGAATGCCCACATGAGTGATTTATGATCTTTATCATACAATTGGTCATTCGATTATGAGTTCAATCATTACCAGAAATCGTTTTGGGGAACTTTTACGAGCTTTGCATTTGGTCGATAACAGCGAAAACGCTAATGACGACCACATTTTTGACATAATAACTCATTTTTCGAGGTTGTTCAATGAACGAAGTATTCACCAAGGTAATGTACCCCTTGGAAAAAAACCTTTACGATTGCAAAACTGGAAGATTTTCTAGGAACACGCTGTATGTAGTTTCTTAGTCGTGATGTAATGTTTTGAGAAGAAAAATTGTAAAAAAATGTAATTATAGATAAATAAAACAAAAAATACAACTGCAGTCCACATGTGGACTGCACGCTCCCATGTGGCCGAAAAAGTGGAGTCCACATATGGACTGCATGGTCGTCAATGGGTTAAAAAGTATCTAACTGCAAAGAAAAGAAAGTGGACTCTCCGAAAACAATACTCATAATAAGTATCCTGCATACCGCCACAGATGCTGACCGAGGTAATGATCTTCAATGGCTTCCTCCTCCATCGAGCTCCTCTGACAGCCTTCTTGTCGATTTCTCTCACACATGTTTGCATGAGTTAATCCAATCCAGCATACAATCTGGTCCACTGCTGCACATTCATTGCCATAAATACAAGGCCGTCATCGGTAGCGCCAAATTGGGCAAAACTGCAGGAGCTCGTTCAAACTTCAAACTCGGTGTCACATGTCCGCTTCGTCGACCTCAGTTTTTTAGAATGGGCTTAAGGCATTATGGCAATCCTGAAAAATGTGTTCGTACATAACACATCAATTTAAGACCGTACCTAGTGAGCGAGCAGACAGCAAAAAACCTCTACGACTAAACGTAACTTGTTCATGGACCACGCCCCATGGCCGATTCTCCGGTGAAGCCCGTTGCAGCTGAATTGCCTCGTACTGGCTTGTGGTTTGGCTGTTTCAGGATTTCAACGACCATTCCATTCCACTTTTCTAGCCCGAATCAATCCCATTATACCGTAGAAGCGTCAAGATGGTGACCGCCTTTGCATTGTTGTCTTTGGATGAGCAGAAGAATTGCTCATTCCTGAACAGAACTTGTCACGGCTTCAGGCAGCAGCGTTGAACATCAACAAGGACTCTGCTGATCTCGAGAGCAAGCTATGCGCCACTGCCTCAGCGCATGCTAAGGTCGCCCCCCACCGAAGGTCAAATGGAAGACGTTGCGCCTGGACATGAGAGCAGTGCCGAAACCCCTTCGTTGTTATCAGACCCTTCACCAAATCGAACCAACGGCTGAATCTCGCAGGCTTCTATACAGGATTATCATCCCTTTTCGGCGGTCTGCCAATGGTGCTGGTGCTTACACTTCCGACTTCCATCATCCATTGAGCACGCATTTGTCCTTTCCGCTTTCCTTCTGATTTGTGGGTATTACGTTGATTTGAACGGCACATCTGGACAGATCCGATCACAGCTCCCAATTTCGACTGCAAATTTTAATACCCCGTTTCTGCTCTGAAACCAGCCATTGCACTCCTCCCAAATAACGTAGAATTTCCAAATACTCGTATAAACATATTTAATTTGCTATGAATCCATAACTTCTTTGATCAAAATTAGCATCACTGCAGCTACCATGAATAAAAATCATCTTAACGCTACATTAGCATGACATCGTAATTTTACTTGTTTTTAGACAAATGCACCAACAAGATATATCGTCAATCCTAACTGCGGAGTATTAACAGATGACAACCCTGTTCCGGTACACATTTTAATAGATAACGTTTATATCTAATGCGTCACGAATCATTTCCTAGTCTAACTCAAAGCCTTATAAGGCAGCTGATAAAAACTACTTCAGAGACTAACAATCCTCCACTGACATATTCACTAAACCATATTCATTAGTAATAGGAACTCACAACTTTATTGGACGATGAGTTGTTCTTGTAAAGTTGATACTCTTCTTCCCAAATAGTATTCCAGAGAACTCGGGCAAAAAAATTTCTTACCCAACTTCAATGTATCCCGAAGCAAGAATTCAAAAAAAAATAATAGGTGATACAGTGGTAAAAATGGTAATGACAGCAGTAATGATAATGAACAAAAAATAAGTAACCATCTATGACATAACAAAAATATAAATATTTATAGGAGCTCTTCCTAAAATTTGGAAAATTTTGTTGTTCCTGGAAAAGTAAAAGTCGTAGATGTGAGGCAAGGATACCAAGACGTGTCATTCAGGTCAAAATTGAGCTCGTTGGGAATCGTTACAATCCACAGCACAAGCTTATATTACAAGCTACATTAATCAACAGTGCCGATGATTGGGAAAAGGTACACATTTGAGTTTGGGTTTCTAAATCCTTAGCGAAAGAAGGTGACGATTTCGGCCAGCGATGGAAAATCAAAAAATACGAAGTCGTGTCTTGAAACTACTTGTTAATCATATGTTTTTATACTCATTCGGTTTGTCTTCATTGATGTGCGAGCACAAGTAGCAAACCATCCACATCCGTCTTCTGCTACCGCCATCAAGGGTAGACTCAGAATCCGACGAACCGACGAAGATGACGATGAGAGGAACCGTTCAGCTGCATTCGCAGATGTTTTACGTGATCGACAAGCATGTCCCTCGTTTTGCAACAAGCCTACCCTTAGGTCGCGAAGATCCTATGGGAGCCTACCCGATTGCTCTTCTTGTCCATCTGTCTCAACTCTTTTCATGACATGACCGGCCCACTAAAGTTTTTCCATGTATTCCTCTGGATCGCGAAAACGAGACATTCTGCGCATATCGATGCTCCGTGGTCCGGCTCGATATTGAGTGATCCGGTTGAATATCAAAAGACATCGCTGAGTGCTCTGTTACTTACTTATGTTCGAAGCCCTTGACGTGAATGCACTGGTCACTCTTGTCTCCGACCAGGGAGACAGAGCGCAGGAAAAAGTGTGGAATCCAACAGATTAGCGCGAGGTTCTGGATAATTTAGATTGTTCGTGACTTACTCCAGGAGGCCAAAGACAGCCAAGACTGCTTTCAGCCGTCTTACCAGTTATCCCTTCATTTCGCTGCTCATGTTCATGGATCGCTCGAGATAAACGTGAGACGGGTCTCCTTGAAAGATGTATTATCGATCCTGACTTGACCTTCGCCGGCCCAAGCATCCTACATGTACTGAGTCTTTGATTGATTGACCCGCTGCTATACCATCATTCCTGCTCCTATGAGTTTCGTGAGCATAGTCTCGATTTCCGCAACCCAGCTCGAGAAGAGAATAATGTTCTCCGCAAACCGGAGATTTGAGAAGAACCCTACATCTGCACGAATGCTCCTCTCATTCCAGTCTGGCGACTTCATATCCCACTGCAGCGCAGCTGTGAATACTGCCTCTTATACTTCCCTATGGGGGAGAAGTCGTTGGAATAGCTGCAGCGTCGCAGTGCAGTGACTAATACAGTCAACTAGCATTCATATATAGGGAGACTCTTTCCTTTGATCGACCAATTATAACCGAACCGCATTCGTTTCGACACTGCCCGAAGATTCTCCAAAGAAGGTGGCAATCGGAACCTTTGGCGTGATTCGATGAACATTACCGCGACCGCTTGGATGTGATCTGAACAGCTGAGACATTATCCATATTGTCCGACTGTCCGAGTACGACTTGTCTAACGAATTACCGGCTACTCCACTTGCTTTAAGAGCAAAGTTAACTTTAGGGTATCTGGTTTCTGACGAATAATGAAAGTTGCATTATAGAATAGTGTAAAGATAACAAAAGAAGCGCGAAAAACGACAAATGCTGTTAGGAGTGAGAAGGGGGGTGGTCTCGAATTCATCATATGGGAAAATCTTGAAAGCCATTCTTATCGGAGCTGTGCATTAAGAAATCCTCGTAAACTTAGAAAAAAGACTTACTCTTGTTTTGCGGTGCTGATTGTGAGAGCATCGCAACTCTAAGACCACTCTGAGAAAGATTCCAAATACGAGCGTGAGTTGTATAACAATCCTATGGTATAATCACTGAGTACTTTTCTCTTGATACAATGTTGAGTCAGTACATGTATGTGAGCCAAATGCTTCGAGTGATTGAAGGTTAGCCATCACTTCCAATTCCGAATCGTTACAAATTGACAGAGAGAGCTATTCCGCTTATTTTACTAACAAACATTAACACGATTAAGACAGCATGTCTTCAGGTTTGGGAGGATCCGAAGTTTGACAAAAGGGAATCATATCAGAGCCTGTGGATTGAGCTGAGCACAACTGTTATGAACCTCGAGCATGCGCATAATTTAACCGAGCAAGACCCGATGGTGAGAAAGTTTTTTTAAGAATGGTACGAATGTCAGCAGTTTTGTTACACAGACGAAGTTTTTTTAGAATGCAGCCGCAGCTGTTAGGCAACTTCTTAATGCTAGTCATTCAAAAGGAGCTGACAAAGTGAAAGAGTTAAAAGGTATTTGTTGGCATAAGCCAGAAATTGTTGAATTACCCCAAACGTGAATACTGAACGAATAGAAAAGACTTCTGTTCGATCGATCGCTCACCACGATCACGGGTCTCATTAGAGGCAATGATGGTATAAGATGCGTTATGTTCTACGTTCATCGAGTTGCAGGCCTTTAAACTCGTTGTGACGATCATGATCGATCAGTATCACACATTTCCGTTCAGCACAGGTTAATGTAAGAGCACTGATGAAATTCAGGGAATACACATAACAATAACAACGATCATCCGGCTCCTTGCTCGAATTTACATTCTGCTGTTAGGCCACCCAAAGATGGGACATCTTCTGAATTTCTTGAACAGGAGGAAAGATGCACGTCATCATTCTGACGGAACGCAAGCTGGGCGCGGAGCCGATTGTCTCCAATACAGGGTAATCCACTAAATTCCTGGCAGTCGCGTTGCGAAAGTCCATGTCCCTGGAGTCCGTTGACGGGAGATCGATTATCAGCGGGATTCATGAGATGTACACTTTTTAATTGCGCTGAGAGAGGCGTGTGAATTTTTTTTTTGGTTTTTAATTCCAGAAGTGTTCACATGTAATATGTATGTTCAAAAGGGCTGCGAATTACAGATTTGATATCATTGTTAGAAGCTGATACCAAAACGATTCTGAAAAATATTGACCAAACACAGAAGCTGAAAGAAGTCATCGAAAAGCAATTAGCAGATAGGTAACTTCAGATTTCCTTCTATCTTTAGTTTCATAATTGATAGCGAAGAGAATGTTTCCTTCGTGCTATTTAATGCCACAGCAGAATACCTAAACATCACAGGTACAAGACGAGATTTGTTCCCTTTTGGTTACTGACGAGAGGTTGTTCTTTTTCAAGTGAACCCTCATAGATATAATATTTTCTTTGCAGAGCAACAGAAACAGCCGAACTTCGTGATAAAACCGAGAAGCTGGCCGCGGAAGAGGAGCGACTGCGCGTAGACGTAAGATTCTGCCATACTGTAGCGCTTTGTTTAAGATTAACTAAGATTACTTGGATGGAATAGTAAATGTACACAAATAATTTTATTATGTAGAATTAGTTTGTACAAAGCACTCACTCTCAGTCCTACACTGACTGAAAAGGGTTCGCAGATACTCTGACAACCGTTTTCAATTTAGTGCACCAAGTTTCATGAGATATGAAACCTTCGGAAACGTTTTCTTCCCCTCTCCCTCTCCCGTTTTCGGCTAGAGGACTGACACTAAATATCAACTACTCATTTCAATTTTGCCACATTCCATCGGTGTCCACTGCTAGTAGAGCCCTGCTCATAACGTTGACGATGATTTCCTTGTAGAATCGTGAGTTTCTGCTCGTAAAGTTATCGTACCTTTCACGGAGTACCCTGCTTCATTTTGCAGGAGCATCCTAGCCACTGGACCTCAGATCATCCTTTTGTTTCGACGCGTCAGGTTCTCTCTTATATCGATGGATTCAAGAAAGACCGCCATTTCGTACGTACTGAACCCACTCCAGAATCCTGCTCGCTCGCATAGCTGTCCTTCATCCAGTGTTTTACCAACTCTTTCTATACAACATGCGTGAAAAGTTTGGAAATTGCAGATAGCACCCAGATTAGCTGATAAAGATGGTTAGATCTTCAGTCTCCTCTCATGGGAACAGCAATCTAGTTTTTCTGATTATCCACGAGGTTAGTGGCTTACATTCCCACGCGCCTCAGAGAGCCGGCTTTTGACGACAACCGAAGAAAGGCTATTTAGATGTTCTGGGTGGATCTTATTTGAACCAGGCGCTGTAATGTTATTCACGTTCGACGTTATGGCATGTTGAATTTCGGAAGGGAGAACTAAAGGAGCGACAGATCAATCTTGCCAAAGGGGTAGGCGGGCAAATGGATGTGGCTGTGAAGATTCCAACAAGCAGTCATGGATGACCTGAACGAAAGGAGGTAAACTCGAACTCGCAATGAGCTAAGTCCCGACTGATGTTGGTGACAACCATCTTGCGTCTCCCGGTGCTGCTATTTTTACCTTTTGCAGATCCTCCTTTATTGCTTCTCTGCATAACCACGCAAGTTCACATGTTAGACTGAGATTGCCTGCAGTTCAATTCCAAGATGGTATGGCAGCCGGAGAGATTTAGGAGAGAGACGTTTCTTAGAGTTGTTGAAAGGCTTCAATAGAGTTGTCGACAAGAGACAATAGAGTTGTCGACAAGAGACAATAGAGTTGTTGAAAGGCTTCACGATAGTGCAGAGATACTACGTATCTCAGCACTATCGTGAAGCCTTTCAACAACTCTTGTCGATCATACCTATGACGAACCTTTCCCGTGAGTTCACATGGGAAACGACGTGTTTGAAACAAATGCCAGTCTTTTGGGTTTGATTCTTGAACATAGCTGATCTCACGCCACCCAGCAGGAGAACAGGATTCAGCGAAGAGGCCATGGACTTTCAGAACAACAGTGGCTTGTGCCGAGTGAATTTTCGAAGGAAGACGGTGTAATCCATTTTTTTTTTGTCTGAAAATGTCCACCGGATGACTCTCAAGTTCACCTCGGACGAGAATGAGGGAGCTTCTGAACTGCGAGTTACCATGGATGGTGTTGACCGGCTCAGCGGTTTTTGCCTTTCATATACAAAAGTCTGATATCCCTTCCGAGTCTACATTTTTGGTTCTTATAACTCGTCATCAATTCATGTTACTCGATGTCAATGTTCACTCACTATTATCTTTAGGTTCAGAGCAACGTACAACAAACACATCTAGCAGACTCTATAAAGTAGTGCTCACTTCGAATCCATAGAAGATGAAAAACATATTCACAAGTAGTCAGTATGGTGCCTGAAAAAGTTCAGTCACACGAGTCCGCAGGCTAACTGATAACCTCGGACTATACCTGAAAGTTTACCAGCGATGACAAAATATTTTTGCTTTTGCTACTTCTGGAAAGCAAAGCTTAAAGATCCGACCTAGGAGCCCTAAGTGAAAACATTTTTAAACGGCATTCCATTTAAGCTTATGCGTGAGGAAGCTGAGCTCCGAGTTTACAAGGAACGTCGGGGAGGAAATCTTGAAAATTGTGTCGTCATGTAGAAGAAAAACCTATGAATTTATTTCAAAATTGATTCGATCATCGTATAACATTGATTTGTCTGACTCGATAAAAGCGTTTAAAATTGCTCGGATTGATTTTGTTGATGTAGAGACCAATACCAAACGTTTCCGCATTCACATTCTTGAGATGAGGTCCTGATTAAGCAATGAATTTTACTTACCTGACCCTTGTGGAAGCGCTACAGTATAGAGAGAAGCTTTAGCTGATTCATTTCTTTCTATTCAGAATGTCGATGCTAATCAAAAGAGAGATAGGTTGTATCCGTAGACAGGATTTCGGAGGGGAGTTAGTGTAGTAATAAGGTAAAGCTGAGGGTCAAGGATCACAATCACGCACATAAAATTCCAGATCAAGGTCAAACAACCTCCGGTGCAGGATAATAGGGACCAGATCCACTTAGTAGGAGAGAAGCAATGACTTTTTTTTTTACATCGACGCGTCACCACAACCAGTAGTATAGAAAACATCCCTATGCCTAGGCGTGCTCCTTCTCTGTGACAAGAGATTTCATCGAAAAAATTGGGTGTGGTGATATATCCAGGTCGAGGTATGATTCTGCCCTCATAAAAAAGATAGAGGGTACCTTCGCAATGCTGTTGAGTAGCAGGAGTCATCTTATTTTTCTTAAATTCAATTTTTTCCCATTTACTAGATCGGAATCGAGTCATGGTGCGCCGTCAGCAAAACGCAATAGAAAAACACTACGGAAGTATTAAATAGCATATTTATGCTGTAAAAAAGGCTATGATTGCGATGCTCCTCTTCCTTATTCATAATCTGTATGTGTGTGATATCAAGGGTATCAAGGTTGGACCGATAGCTTATCAAACAAATTTTTGACCGTTCTAACCAAAAATAGCTGTAGTGAGTGACTGAAAAAGGCTGGACGGCACCGAGGCCTCTGGCTCTCGCGGATACAACTGTACGTCTCCCTACGGTGATCACCATGTCCAACCCATCAATGGATAATCGCGGCTTCTTTCAGAATTGACATTCAGGAAATTTTTTACAGGAACCTCCAAAATTCTCTAGCCTTGATAAGTTTCTTAGCATCAAAACTATCCTTCAAAATGAACAGATGTTGTAATAAGAAGGAATTAGACGATTTGAACTACACAGCAGTAGGTGTGTGAGCTCAGTAAGTACAGTGTCATCTACATCGGGCGGTCACTGAGCGGGTCAATCACTGTACACTTCATCTCGCTGAACGCTTTCATGGTTCCGATCAAAACCTGGGACTTTTGCAGATGAAAACGATAAGCGTCGAGCGCTCCTATCTTTATCGTATGTAATTATTCGAAGTATGTAGAAGCAGTGTGTTTTGAACGTTATGAAATACATTAAGATTATTACAAAAGTTATGCGCTAATGAAGAAAATATCATTTCCCGTATAAATGAGGCACAATAGTAAAAGAAACACCGTATGCTAGGGATTAGTTTCCACGAAATATTAGGGTTTAAACGTTCGTGAAGAACTCGGCAAATGACTTACAAGCGGTAGAAAATAGAGATACATCTAATCAGATCTAGTATGACTTATAATACATTGAGCACATTAACTAGCACTTTTTAGAGACCCGTAGAAGGTTCTGCAGCTTGGGGCTTTTCAACATTGTTTTTAAATGATCCTAATAAATGATAACAAACCACTGATTCGTATAGAACACTCAACCAATAACATAACAACAACACAATGACTTAGCGGTTATGACTTAACGACCAACACTTTCATTGCCCAGTGTGGTTCGAATCATGTCGGCCCATTCTTCAGCACATGCACTGCAATCCGAAGCAGGTACACCAACGACAGCTGGTTCAACATGACTACATCTAGCCCATACTCGAATTTTGGAGTAGTTGTTACCTCCAAAGGAACGCAGCGCTGCACCAGGGATCTGATATGAAATTTCTAATTCCTCAAGAAGATCCCCTGATCCAATAAGATAAATGGAATTAACATTTTCGATCACTATCTAAAGGACGAGTTTGATTACAGGTTTACCTCAACATTTGTTATACATTTCGTTGGAGCTACCCATGTCTCCAGGATATCAAGCTTTTCATCCGCTGACAGAGCATCCTGCACGCCAGGTTCGTCCCACACCTGAAATTGTGCGCACTACCCAAACTACAATCAGATTCCACTCGGGACATTGGAGTCCTTTTACTCAATATGGTAACTGATTGATTAAATTTGATAATTTGGATCTAGTGGAAAGAAGAAGTTTGAACTCAATCAATCCCACCTGGCACCACAAAATCCGCTTTCATCCAGGGTCGTAAAGCAATGGAACAGAGGCAAGAAAACACTCAAACAATTCGACCTCAACGCATTGATTTTTCACTCGAGTATGACATCACTAAATAGAGACATAGGGCCTCGCAGCTTCACTGCTTTAGGCGGGTTCAAGGTAAGTCAAACACAATTATCAATATCAGACACAATTATCCTGCCAATAACCTCTGACTGAATTCCCTCTGAACTATAATCCCGCTGAAGAACAGCTTCGGCAAGAACAAACCTTCGTAATTATTGTGTTAAATTGTAACTTTGCAAAATTCGATCGCCGTCAAAGACGCATCCACACATAAACCCGCATAAACTCATACATACACACATATACATGGTATACATGCACACACACACAAATTTTATGTAGCAGAATCATCTTCAACGAGAATTTCTAGTACTCACCATGGGCCATAATCTCCGTAATTGGCTGTTGCGTTTCTGTGTGTTCGTTATGGGCAAGTACTTGAATGCAGCCGCGAGAATTGACTTCGACTGACAGTCTTCATGGTTAGCAACCACTTCCCAAGCCAAGCTAGCAACAGATCGAAGAGCTGGGTCCACCTAGAAGAAAGGAACACCATTAATAAAAAATGCATGTCTCCACCATTCGGAAAGATGTGATGGAATTTGTACGAAAAACGCATCCATAACAGCTGTGAATAACTTTTTGTTAGGACGAGCCATGAATCAGCATCACTGAGTTCGAGTGCATGAGACTTCAAGTACAGCCTTAAATTCGAAAAGCCACGGGGTCACACATTAAAAACAAACCTAGCAATGAATGACTACACAGTCTCCACAGGTAACCAGGCCAGTTTTGATCATTACGATATGGCTTCTCAGAAGAAAATACATCCGAAAAGCGTTATCTCAATAACCAGTTCTATTCCCGGTGAGCTCCAAAAAAGGAAATTCAGTTTTCTAAGAACCTACCTTGGGATCTGGAGTAATATCCCGAGCCCGACCGATTTGTTCGATCGCAGCTAGTACATTACCGGCCATGAGATGAACCAGAGCAACTGGAACAGATGCATCCAACCCAGCCGATTTTGAAGTGGGAGCGCCATCGGGGTGTTGGGACAGAAAGTGACGAGAAACAGCCTGAGAGCAGTTAAATTACAGCAAAAAGGTAAAGCTATAAATTCATCACTGAATTTTTAAAGGATTCGACTGGTTATAAGGAATACCTGAATTGTAGGTAAGTCACATTCTCGAAGGCGTGTCATCAGTTGTTTCTGATCGAATGATGTAGAAACACTATCTTAAACGGTGTTAATCAAGAAAGACTTCAAGGTTTCAATTGCATAGGGGCCTCTGAAACCTAACGAACCTTCGTCGTGGAATCGAAGTTCAACCTCCGGAATCAACGTTGGCTTAACAACGAAAGACGCGTCATCAGGCAGAGAAACACATCGTTTTGCAGCTCCGTCCTGTAAGGAAAATAGACACTTGAACTCTGTAACATTGCATGAAGAAACGAATAACCATAAAGTGTCTTATAAAATTCTATATCATGGTAGTACTCCCAAACCTCCCCCCCCCCCCCCCTCCTCTACGCCATTCTCTGAACTTACGACTTCACTCTTTTCCCTTCCTCTCCAATTCCCTGCCATATTACTTTACACAATGTTTAATAACCATTCGATTGAACTCACACCAATACAACAACGTATACATTCAGTCTTTTCTGCAAGTTCTTATGGAGCATCGCAGAAGAAAAATCAGCATGCAAAACAACAAACAACAAACTCGAAGAACGATACAAACCTTCGGTGGCTGATAGAAATATTTTCTGGTTATGGATGGAGTTTTGTCTGATGGTACGCCACACTGAGCATAATCATTTCGACCCCAACCAAATGTTCGACCATCTTTTGATACGGCAATAGTGTGGTTCCCACCTGAAATGAATCATTACACCCCTGATATTAAACTAAAGATCCTTGCAAAATGTGGACAAAAGGAATCAGTGATTGATCACAGACTTCCAGACAGTTGTTTGGACTTTGTAATGCTGAAAAACTACACTTCTTTGATGACAAAGTGGAAATGCTTCGTGAACAAAGGCTGTGAATTGGCCTACAAAAACTCAAGGGATAAAAAAAATGAAAAACTGCCTACCGCAAGCTACGAGCTTCCATTTTACATCCCGAGGATCGAACAAAGTATGCGGTTCGCTGCGCTCCGTTTTATTGCCATGTCCGAGTTGGAAATCAAGACCCTGAGAATCACTTGTGTTTGAGAAGGCTGATGATAATTGGAAAAAAGTGAGCAAACATATTAATAATTCTTAACACCTTTCCCCACGTGAACAACGACCCTTGATCGGTGACGACTGCAACATGAGAAAGGCCTGCAGAGGCGTCGACCACATGCCCGTCAAGAAGGTGTAACACTTCTCTCACACCTAGATCATCACGTGGAGTATCCATTGGCAGGAGAATCTTCGGTTTTTCCATGTTAGGAATTCCCTATAATGATAAGTCTAAAAAAGAAATTCACCAAAATGGAATTCTCAATGGACTTAGAGACGAACAATTTCATCTCCTTCTTCATCTGCAATCCTTTTCAACTGAGCCATGCGGAGCCGTCTTGTGACGAACATGCGCATTTTCACTTCTTGGGGATTGCGGCCCCATTCGAAGATACGCCCATCCTCCGTTATAGCGATAGACAGATAAAAGCCGGTTATGATTTTCACAAACTAAAAAGGAGACATAAATCGAACATAAAAAGCAATCGTATTATCACTCATAGTAGATGCTGACAGAATATTAGTGAACCTTCAAGCTTGGATCCACGGGTAAAGGATGGAAGTCGTATTGCTTTCTGACGTCCTCATCAGTACCCAACTGCCCATAACTGCCATTACCAGCAACCAGAACTTTGCCAGAAACTGTGAGAAGAACAGTGTGCACACGTCCACAGCTAACTTCTTTTATTGGTTCTCTACAATGAATATTTACACTACAGGGTTTACCGCGATATTCACGACACCCTAAAGCAACTTGTGTTTCGAAAAAACGACAATCAAACTCAATGCTGAAAGTTGTTACAAAACAAGCTATATGCCTCTTCAATTGAAAAAGGTGAAACATGGTGAACATACTCGACATAGGGACTGGGTCCTATTGAATAAGAAACTTATTCCAATATATGCCTTTCTACAGTAGGTATTGCAACGGAACATTCTCAACTGTGAGACTGTGAGAAGGTATTTTGAGAACTTACATCAGATCAGGCACCTTCGTAGGTACCAAGCAGTCCTTGATTTGGCGTCCTCCTAACCCAAGCTGTCCCCACACACCCCATCCGAACGTCCATACTTCTCCACTTGTGTTCAGAATGGCCGAGTGGAATTGGCCGGCAGATAAAGCACGAACTGCACCCCAGTCGCCTTCAATCAACTGAAAGTTTGCAGTATCATTCACTGTTATTGGATGGTTGGAAATCACTTCAACCGCTGCCAAATCTATCTGAGATTGTTTTTGTAACGATATCAACGGAGCGTGATCAAAATAGAGAACAGAGACTACAGCGAGCATATAAGCAATGTAACAAACTCACCTGCAGCTCCGAAACTGGCAGTGAATGACCGACTCCGCACTGGCCAAAACGATTTCGACCCATCGAAAACAGACGTCATGAAAAGGGATCGAGTATGCATTGAAAGTAATTTAAATGCAAAGTAAAAGTAGAAGAAAAGTACCGGCACTGGTAAGCACTAAAACATGCTCCGCACCACAACAAACAACTCTTGGACGACCCTCCACGTGTATGGGGTGAGGCAACTAAATAAGAATGTTACGTAAAAGGTCACCAGTCATTTGCTTGTTATACACGACCCATCATTTTTACGAAACAACTTCCAAAACCTCTCTAGAAAAAAATTAGTTGAACAGTAAGTTAGTTACCTGTTGAGTGCGTGAACGCTTCAAGGCTGCGGGAGCTTCGGATGGTTTGCGAAGGGTTTTGCTGGACAGTTCTGAAATACTTTTCGATTTTCTTCACCGTTATAAATTAGAACAGAAGACACAGTAGTAATCATTTCGGAAAAGTATTCGGAATGAAAAAAATCGCTCGAAACAAAAAAGAGACAGAACCTAGATTTTCGAATGGTTTATTTTGTTGATTTGTGAAGTCTCCCCAAATGATCAGCTGGCCTTCAGCAGTAATTGCAGCAGAACCATTCATACCACAACTGATACTACGACAAGCGGCATCATATTCCTAAATACTACGCATACTGATAATTAATCTGGGGAGCAACAAGAACTAGTCCACTCCGCAGTGCTGACCTGCGTCCAAGCAGCTTTGTCGCTAATAATGTACATAGCAGAGACAAGGTAAAGAATAGAGCAATGCTTCGGGAAACTGAAATGGAATTTTCAGTGAGAAGCGAGTATGACTTTAAATGATGGTAGAACTCACTTTGGCATATACGTTAATGCCAGTCTGAGGCAAGTTTCATGATGAGCAATGGAATTCAATGCCGCTTGCCAGTCACACAGTAAGGAAACCAGTGCACCGATTTCCTGATCGCTCAGTTCACCCCATTCAAGGTTGGCGGCGCACGACATCATCTAAAAACACAATTAAAAGCAAAAGCTTTTTGAAAGCTCACACCAAGGTGACTCCTCCAAACAACTTTTCAATGCTCACCAAGGATCTCATAGAAGGCACAGCAGATGACCAGGACTTCGAACCGTTTTTGATTAGAACCCGAAGAACTTCAACCTGACTCGCTCTACGTCGTGATGCAAGTAACGTTGCACTCCTCCATAGCTGAACCTCAGCGCAACTTTTCGCCCCTTCGTCCACATCAACATGTCGGGATAGAAAAGCGCTGAAAGACGATTTGCTTAATCGTTAAAATCTTATCGATCCAAAAATTCCCAACCTTAGTTCATTGTCGATACTCAGACGTGCTTCAGAAATCTGATTCGCATCCTCGTTTAGATGTGTCGCTAAGGACTCACTTCGACGTACATACAGCTCCACAACACGTTTCCGTAGAGGTGAGCGACTATCAGTTTCTAGAATCCGCAGAATCTGAATGAGAAGCAGTGGAAAAGTTGAACTTAGCATTGAAGGCCAACGCCTTTATACTGCTTTAAAATCTTAAACTGAATGTATGCAGCAACATGACAAAATGAAATTTCCGAAAGAAAACGGAAGAAGCGCCACAAGCTACGAAAATTTCGTTATAGAAGTCCAAATTGATTGTGAATTTTGCTTCCACAGATTCACACCAGAAAGGGCATTTCCGGCGTAGAAAAAGAAAATTTGATCAAAAGAGAAAAAGTGTCAAAGATCACATCAAAGAGGTCATCCAACGAATACGGCATAACGGGGGCTTTACTGACCTTTACAGATCAAAGATAGGAACTTTCGAAGTAAATGAGGGAAAAGTTTTAACGAAAAAATGAAGGGGCTCGTCAATAAGATATTAGCAAAGAATTGAATCGTTTTCTGAAGGTTATATTACTACTCTTCCGATAATCTAATCTCAATAATATGCAATACAAACAACCAAACAAGATCACTCAAAAGCAAACCTCGGGCAACAGCTGTTCTTCTCGTTGGTAGCTGGCAAACAAATCCACAAGACTCTCCATTCCAACCTTAAAACATCAATTCAGTCTATTTCGCTAATCAGCCTTACTAGGATAGTCTTGATTATCAGCTTCACTTCGTCGAAATGATTGACCCCAGCCGAATTTCATTCTTTACATCAACTTTGTTCGGGTGGATTTCACAAACAAAGAAGAAAATTCAAATTACATGTACAATTTTTTAAAGTAGGCAGAAGGAAACAAAAAAAATGATTACTTAAATGTCGTACGCAGAGACAGTAAACAAGCGCACTGTAGTGTATACCAAACGACATTTTAACTATCTTGATACGATCAAGCGAGAATCTATTAAGAATTGAGACAGACACTTGAAGATGACCAAAACTACCGTCTTCTTGAGCGCGTCAATACACCTCCATTACGATAGATGTATTAAAACACCAACACTAACCTCTGCTGTTTTGGCCATCGAAAGGAGACGGGCGAGATCCGCAGGCGAGAGAGTCTTTCCTCGACGTGCTGACAATAGAGTAGGAATTACACTGCGCTGAAAAATGCTTAACAGCTCACGAAATATGATTCCGCGCGAAATTTTAAGATGATTCGCTAACCATTATTGGAGAAAAACACACTACAAAAGCAGAAACAAAAAGATATGCATACTGTTGTAGATGGAAAAAATGGCAAAAGTCACTTAGCAATGACGGAGTGTGTGGAAAACCAAAATTACCTGAAGTTGGGGAGCGTCAATGGAACAAACTTTGGCAACGTGTTGGATTGAGGCAAGAGAAAAGTTAGGAATTCGAAAGAGAAATTCAGCAGCGACGTTCTCCAGAGGACTGAAACAATATTGTTCGAGAGGTATTTGCCACAGAAAAATTGGCTAGAGCTACGGAAGAATAAGGAAAAAATTGATCGTTATGTGGCTTCTTTCGAATGGCAGGCTTCGAGCGAAGAAAGCTTGTGTTTAGCTACATGGACAAACAACAACTCCCTCAAGGAGGCAGGACAGCTGCGTTGCAGTGTTAGAGTCGCTGTGTGACTCAGTATTGAAGATGTCGAAGAACAGCAAAGTTATAAGTGTAGATGAAGAGAAACCTTCTTCAAAACCTCATACCTAGCAGAGTTCTGCGCAATTCGGATCAGGCCGCGTTCATTGATGATCAAGCAAGATGGAAGACGAGCAGCTCGATGAGAAAGTGGCACAAATCCTAATGGTCGCCATTCACAGGCTCCTTTCACTATTGAAAACTCTAACCGCACTGCACTTATCTGAAGAAGCAGGCATCACTTAAGGAGCGAGCAAGGCAATATTCATAAAACTCACTCCAAAATGCACTGCACTTCGCACTTCAGACTGCTTTGAGACAGCGAAGAGAACGCTATCGGTATAGTGTATCAACCAAGTATCAGGAGGTACCTGCAATAACACCCTCTCTTGAAAGATTGATTTAAACCCGGAAATGGGAAGGAAACGTCCAGTAATATAGAAGAAACTCTAATACACCAAGCGATTGAAAAGAAACAGGACGAATACCAACGGAAAAAGGAAAGCTGCTCACTTTGAAGCGCTTTTTAGGTACACTAGCGAGTGATGGTAAATCAGAGTGCAGTTCAACGAAACTTCCACCAGTATCCAAAATTGTGATGCCTTCAGTGGATAAATTAAGATGCGATGTGGGAGGTTCAACCTTAACTCTTTCAATAGGCTAAAATCATTCAAATAAACTCCATCCGATGTAACAGAACCCACTTTTTTGAATTCTGATGGAATACACGCCGTAAGCACCTCTGTTACACTACGACTTCCATTTTCGAGAGGGATAATCCATTGTGCTCCTGTGAAGCTTGTAAGCTATAAACCACATACATTTTTATTGTCCATTCATAAAACTTAATAAAAAAAACAATCGTAACTACAAGCACTAAGGAGTGAAACGTACAAGAACGTCACTACTGTCGTCATTTTGCAAGATTTCCACCTCATGGATGCTTTGCGGAGCACTTAGTTCAGCAACACATTTGCGGCTACATAAGTCTACGAGCATGATAGTTCCAGCCTTAAAATTCGAAACTAGATGGCAGTGCCGAAAAGTATACATTCTCTTCTTAGCCTATATGCCAATCAAGGATGAGATTGTACATGTTTTCTAGCTTTCTGACAACAATTCCAGAAAAATTTCAGAAAATTAGGGAAGTCAACCAGTTGTGAATAGTTTTGTTGAAATAAAAACCTTCCTAACTTCAATAAGTTGAGATTGATTGAATTTCCCCGAAATCAAGCACTTAACACGCTAGCACTCCATTTTGAAGCTTCCCAAAAAGTGACATCAGAAATGGCGACTATGAAATGAAGGAGCAGGTCGAAGGCGCACGGCTTATCTTAAAATGTGCTCAATATTGAACTTATCTACGACATTCTTGAATGTCTCACCTTTCTATAGACCCCACAAAGCTGTATATGATAGCAAGGGAATATTTGCCCAAATGCTGCGGCCATGCCGCAGTTTGAGGATTCATTTTAGACTCGCCACAATGATGGCTCTCATCTACTACTAATCCGTAAGATTCATTCTTGCAAACAAGGTAGGAGGAAAACGTGACCAAAGCATAACGCCTTATGTGACCGGGAACCGCTAGTTCCCATGCGTGATCGCACTACCTTCATAAGTTTGTAAAAAAAACCCATGGTTATTATTAGCCACACGCTATCCTGTACAAAACTTCCCTCTCTAACAAATCTGTATTTTTGAACTCAAAATGCCATGTAATTAATCTCATGGCATTATTTAACGGATAACGGGTGATGGATTTGTCATCCCCTGTCTGCGAAGCATAGCCGGTTTGTTAACTCAACTTGCGGCTGAAAGCATACATGCATTAGTTCTTTCAAGTTTGGGCCAGCCTTGATTACATTTTTCCGTTTTTAGGTGGTCTGATTTCGACAGAATTTTCAGAGATGTTTAGACGCTGATGTCCGGAGTTTAGCATTTCATCACAGCCTGTCCACAGCGAACGGAACAGTTTGAATGGTATAGAGCAACAATAGCTTCTGTATTAAAATAAGAATAAGAGCAACACGCATACGAAAACATGAAAACACGGACGTCTCGCGTCTCATCTCTTCTGCCATGACAAGAAGAGCTATTAAAGTCTTACGGTCCTATTATAGCAATTAGCATATACTGTTGCAGAGTGCTTCACGAGAAGTCATAGGGGATTTAAAGCTCGTCAGCATAAGCATGTAGTTTAGCCCGGGCAAAACGTGATGCCTCGTTAACGCTGCCGCCTCCATATTCACCAGATGGGTGGAAGGTGAGAGGCCATAAACGAAGGTCATGGGGCCCGATGGACATATCACAATATCAACGACTCTTGCCAGGTCTCGAAACTTGTGAGAAGAAGATGCTTGCTTGCTCTTCATACGATTTGATTTCAGCTTTTATAATGATTTGATATATATTGAAATTCTCGTTTTTTAAAAAGCAGAGCACCTGGAGACTTAGTACTTTAACATATGTAGCGCTTCCAGGCTACCATGAAAACTGGCGGTGCTCACTTACAGGAATAATCGGCATTTGGAACGCTAACCTAGATATTTTCTATGTATAAGTAAAGTGTATGAAATTCAAGCCGGGAAAATAACAAAATGACGAATAATGGAAAAAAACACAAAAGAGGTTCTTTTCACCTCTTCTCCAGAGAAACACGTCTCCACCCCCCCCCCCCCCCCCCTCCCTCCTGCCGAGGGTTACCAGTGGTTTGGGATCAGTGAACAAAGGGATTAGGCAACTGCAACACTGCCGTTTCCCTCTGACGACAACATTGTTTTCTCTTTTACTGAATGACTCAGTTTATGAGGTTAGGCGCGTAGACTCGTGCGCACAAACAAATAAATATTGAAGCGTTCATACGACTGCTGAGAGCGATGTTTATGTTTTTGTTAATGTCAATTCTGCGATTGGTCTACACATGAATGATCGCTTCGAAAAGCGAAGTACCCTTAGAATGCATGGAGATAAAATCGTGCATGGAGATAAAATCGAGCTTTGTGTCTTTCGCTCATAATACATATTGAACACCAGGAACCCGATAAGTGAAAAAATACCTTGTTAGCAAAAACTAGCAGGGGACGGGGCGGATTTCTCGTTACAAAACATCGCATACACGTAGGGGTGACAAGGCACTGATCCGTTCTTGCGTTAGGAAGTGGTACGAGAATTGACGTGTGTTCTGGCAACCAACGCGAGCTTCCCCATGGCACATCCTGAAGAAAAGAAACTTGGAGAAAAGTTCTAAGAAGTGCTGTTTATTTAAAAGGAAAGATACACCGAATAGCTCCCATTTATTTTAGATATAAAGGAATAAACTCGCAGTGGTGCCATCGTGTCATCGCATGGGAAAATTACCCTTTTATGAATAAACACACCAATAAATCACTTCATCAACTGCTTCTCTCAAACGACACAGTTGCCTGGGATTTCCAAAGCGCGCCTCACGCAAATGAGTGCTTACGCATTACACACGAAGTTCGCATAGTGATCTTCAATACGTGACGATTGAATGACGGGACTAACAGTTGTGACCTTAGACCAGCAGACAAAGTGATGTATGACCGACCACTAACTTTCTCATTGTTGATGCTCAGGTGAGTACTAATGAATGTAGTTTTACCTGAACACGACAAACTGACCATTAATGTTTTGATTGGTGTGAGGAGTATATTTCCATCAGCTAGACCAAAAACGACGAATGTTGCTTCTGGGCCCAAACAAACAGAGACAGGTTCGATGTATTGGTGGTAGAGGGAATGCCTCTGTGTCAAACTCCGTCGGGGCTTGTCGTTTGCAACTTCGCAATATGTCTGTACATCACCTTAAAAGAACTAGTTATATCACCAATCTTAAGACGGATTATGAGGTTTCAGCCTCGGACGCCTGAATACATGCAGATTCCACTGCGATAGGGCCATCACATAATAGCAAGTAAAACAGGTAAAACAGTTGTATTGGCAATCAAAAGTACTAAGAAATACAAAAAGAAAGAGAAAAGAGAAATAAAACCGCAAAATTCAAACAGTTCAACACTATTGTCGTAGAACACGACCTGTATAAGTGTCCTGCACCACTTCATGTAAGTTTGGAAAGTGTTCCTTTGGAAACGACTTGAAGAAGTATCGTGCTCGAATGAGAAGCGCATTTCATTCAGACAAAGGATTCGATTACATAGATGAGAAATGTGGCCCAAGCAAGCTTCGAAATAGCGTATTGACACCGGGTAGATGTAGCCCGTTTGCATGACTGAGTTTTCCAGATAAAAACATGGGAGAGAAAGAAAAAGAAATAAACGGAAGGTAGGAAAGCGAAGCAAATATAACCGGACCAAAAATGTAATGAATGTTAAAAGGAAATATCTCATATGATAAAAAATGTGAAAAAAGCTAAAAACAGGGAGAAGTCTGTCCCAAAGACGTAAGCACACCTTACCGCTTGATGCTAGAAGGACAACAAGAACAAAATTCTCCTCGGATATGTAAGCGAAATCAATAATGGCATGATCCGGACTGAGTTCGTCCAATTGGACTTCACACGTGTAGGGATTTGCCATCATTCTTTGCTGATCTAAAAGTGAAAGAAATCAGTAATTATTGTAGTAAATAGGATTAGCTTTGTATTCTCAGCTCTAATCTATAAAATCGAAGTCATTATCACACACCCTTCTTCGATCGATGGCTTAATTTTGTATGATGATGACTTTTCACCATTACAACGCAGGGAAACAAATTACTGTCAGCAGGTAAAATGGACAATTGCGGATGGTTACATCAGGTTGTGAACTGGAACTAGTGCAATTGGAGGGTGATATGCACGTGATAAAAGTAGACGTAGTAGACGACACGCCTCTCAATTCCTCCGACGAACCGAGCTGAGGTGACTGAGATTTATTTATAGGACAGAGAGATACGTTGAAACGGAAGAGAGGATACGGAGCCAATGTCTCCGCTAGCAGCTGGTTCAGAAGTTTTTCTGATTACGAGCTATACAGCGACCAGATTCGCTGAGGAGTATTTATGATATTTCCTCAAGCACACTCGAAGAATTCTTCCACTCGGTCCAGTAAAGCTCTATAGCATAGGAATGAAGTAGTATTTCCTACACTAACTAAGTTTGAACTATGTCCGGAGAGCCCGGCTCAGATCAGCCTCATTGGAGTGGTAGTCTACCAAGCACGAAGTATCATGGAACCGACAGCATTGACTGCTCTGCCGTAAAACAATTATCTGGAACCATCTCATAAGGGGTAATCCATCATAACACTTTCGAATTCGCTTTTTTCTCATTCGATTAGTGGTTCTGCGCGATTTAAAGTAATTGAAATCATTCAGAACCGGATTGCCCATAAATTCCGCCCACAACCCCGCCCCCACTCTCATTTTCACCCTAAAACAATAACACCCACATATGTAAATAGTTGCAGTGTGTAGATTCGGACGAAAGTGAGTATGTGCGTGAAGAGACGCACGAAAGCAATTAAACTGTTGGAACAATGGAAAATTAGAAAAGATTTCGTGCAAGCAGGCAGGTAATGTGAAATATTTCCGAAGCATTTGAAAAACTGTTTTGGTAATGTTTACTCACCTCATGGGAATTTAGGTCGCTGTGCTAGAAAATTGGCAATATGTGCGCGTAAGGCGACTGGGTAAGTTTGGTAGACAGTTGTGTTTACGGCTTTAACAAGGGTGGCCAGAGAAGCCGGCAGAGTTTAAAGGACGCGTACTCGTTTGCCGCAGAGCAGCTTCTAAGCAGCTTCTGCGTGGTACGAGAGAAATTTCAAAAATTCAAATGTTTTCTGCGTTAGAGATGTTTGACTTTGGATCGGAAAACATGTTTAGCACCTTTGGGAGGTCGTCGCGTCTCAGTCCGCAGTCCACAGAAGGAGTTTGGCCACAGAATGAGCCTGAGATATTTGTGAAGGTGGGTGACTACGCAAGGAACTCTCCGAGGTTAACAACCAACAGTCACGAGCGAATTGTCCGAAAAGACGTTTATACTCACAAACATAAGGCAATAGTTTTCTGTGAAATTTTGCTGTTGTTGGGACCAATTTACTCAAGCAATGGGTAAAGTCGCGGTACTCTAGTCGCACTTCAGTTGTCAATCATTCATAGAGGTTTCTTAGCCACGTGCTTTATGAAATCCCATGGAATGGGATTGTACTGATCGCTTTAGCTTTCAAAGACATCAGTTGTTGTCTGAGCTCAGCTCAACGACAGCAACATTTTTATACACAGAATTGATGTATTGGCCACGGAAGGTACTACCCGATAAGGCAGTAAAACGATAGAAGACCTTGTTTCCCAAATGACCAATGGGCAGTGCGACAGAAATTCGTGGGAAGTAAGACAAGTATTATAGTCAGTCACTTATAACCCCTTTGGATATTTATTTTTGTGAGAAGAGGTAGCGCAGTGGCACGTAGCGCACTATCACATACCCTTGCCCAGGATTCCTGGATCGATACTCGCCCTGGCCAACCCACCTTTCATTTCTCCGTGGGGTCGATTACTTGGTACCATGCTACTCTTTGAGGATAAAAGCACTGGCACTGGAAAGCAAAAGCACTTTGCCTTGCCGGCAACGGCAACTCATTATCAAGGTCACATGCGCATTCAAACCACACTACGATTTTGAATGGAAGTCGAATGCGGGGCTCATCCCAGAACAGGAACCGATTAGCGCCAAAAATCGACCCCCTTTATATTTTTCTAGGAAGTGATGGACGGGATTGAGCGGCCATGCGATACCACCATTACGTGTGGTTACCTTTTCTGAATCGTTACCCACTTGGATCAGCCAAGCCTTCCGTCAGGATTCGACAACTATGTAGATTCCCTGTGTAGGAGAGTGAAGCTCTGGTTCGAACATCATTCGATTCTCGCAGCTCATTGTAAAGATCAAATGCACATTCAAACTTAGCTTTTTGAAATGGGTTAGGCTCATCTTTCACAGTTTACTGAAATATATACTCACTACAGCGAAAGCTAGCTCCCAGCCAGCGATTCGTTTCATTGATGCTTATCTGATAGAGCCTGAATCCAAGGTACTCTGCCTTCAACCAATCATGATAATTCTGGAGGAACTAGGTTGACGATGATTAATCCACAAAACTGGAATGGCAGCCGAACGAGTCACGAGCCAGGGCTACCATCTTCTCGAAGATAACAGAAGGCAGTGGGAAACTCGGGTAAAGTGGTTTTCAACCGTACGAATCGGCAAGATCTCAACCCAGCGGGTTCCTACAGTTTCTATAATCACGCTAGCTTCTGTGCTTACAATATTTCACTTGCCTGTGGACAGTTTCCACGACGACCTTGACTCTATCTGTAAATCGGCAACTTTTCTGTAGCTGGGAATGTTTGGTCTCGCTGTCATTGGTAATTTTTTTCTAGAATCCCACTAAAATCGAATTATATTTGAGTTTCATTCGGTTTATTGAATGAATGCTTCCGCTAACGTAGAATAAGATTTGAATCTCTTCCCCCTTTCTCAACATATCACATATCGATTTCGTGGGGTTATGGGGAATGAATTTCTGCGATATTCCATCACCATTTGATCTAACCCTGTTTTATTCCAGTTATATGATGCGTGAAGGCCTACAGCTGTTGCTGGTAGCATGCCAAAAAAATCTTAAATTTATCGAGGAACGGGAGCTGTTTCTTTAGATGTTGTTCGCTACAATCCATTTATTTCATTTTCTTGGCTCGATATAAATTCGGATGTCGCTTTTTTCAAAGGTATGATATGAACAGATTGATTCCTATAGTTGTGTTAAACTGTGGAGAAACTTTGGTCTATGAGGGAGCCTGAGGCGTTATGAGTGGAAACGATCGAGAAATGGCGCAGTGAAATCCTAATTTCTATTTCCCTTATCACCAATGGGTGGGAAGAAGGAATTTCTTTCACCTACAGCACTGTCAAGCTGTTGTTTCTTTTTCGAGGGTCAGATCCCACTCATAGCTCCTCATCTACGGATCAATTGGATCATGAACTAAGTTTCATCGCGCCGGGAACCTTATTTTTCGTATACGAAGGGATGGTTTCCGAAATGGACCGAAGCATATTGCACTAAAGGCACAGTTCACGATAAGAATGGTTCCTGAGACTTCCCCATAGGATGAAGTCGAGGCCCCCTCGTATACCATATCTGACGCTATCAGTTAGGAAAAGGCCTAGTTAGGGCATTATAAGGTCCCAAATATTGTATTGTGTGAATAGTAGGACCAGTTACACCGGCACTGCAGAGGCTACACAATTCACAAGGGAACTCATGTAGGATATACAAAAATATTGTCATGACCATAACGACAGTGAAAGGCAGTCCTGTACAGTTCTGACTTGATGTAGTAAGCTCTTTGCGCAATTGCAACAACTGAAATCTCGTCCGAATACCCCTTCAATGTTATTTCCGTCATGGTAATCTCGTCCAAATACTATTTTCCCTTCTTTCAGGAGCCATATTTTCCTCTCTTTTCTCGGTAAATTCTCTCGCTTTTCTTTACCGATGAACTAATTATTCCCAACCTATACTTCCGATGTTCCAATAAAAAGGAGAACTTCCAAATTATCGTGAATTATGCCTTTAAGATGAGTTATCAAAGAGAGAAATAGCCAGTAATAGACATTCGAATTTAGCTTAGAGCTTTTGCTATGGATTCATATCTTGGTTGAAATTTTTGGCAGCTGCTATTATAGCTATCATTGGTTTGGCTGTTATTAGCCTCCAATGCATTCAATATGTATAGTCATCTGAGCAGCTTATGGATTGAATCTTCCTCTCTAAAGTCTATTTTATTTGATTATTTTATGATAGAAACTTTTAGATGACCATATGATGGGAATTCTTAAACTTTCCAGATGTCTTTCGGATGTGGCATAACTTTTTATATTGCCTATGTCCTCCACATCTGATAGGTGTTTCTTTGGCGGTAAAGCAGGCAGGTGATGTGAAGTTCTTTGCAATTTAAAAGGCAGTACAGGTTTCTGATAGCTATAAATTGAATCGCTTCCGGTTTCATGTATGTGTGTAGGCAAGATGATAAGCAATGTAAGTTTCAACACCATCAAAAGCACCATGACAAGACAGCCTTGAATCTATTGCCAGTACCTGGATAGGAGTACTTGCCTAGCCTATCTACTCTGCAAGCGACATAACTTGTTATCATTGATTAGAATGAATCAAGAGACACGATGGTTTGGTTGGCTTGGAAGAGCAGGGACCCCGTCTCGGTCGTGCGTACATTGAGGCGAAGGTTGGGGTTCACTTAGCAGCAACGTGACCTAAAGGCGCACTTTAATGGTGATCAGGACCTCATCACTTCACAAATGAGTCATTGTCAACGTGAACAAAACACTATGGCAAGGACATACCATAGGCCCCATTCTTTTCACTGCCTCTTTCCTTTCGAAGACGTCGAGTGCTATGAGGTATGGGAAAAAACGGGGGTGAAGGTCGAAGGTACTCAAATCACTTCTTCTTTCAGACAACGTCGAGTCGATCGTGCTTATAACATCGTGCTTGTTTACCGAACAGGTCGAAGGAGTGTTGTCTGATTTTGACGTTTGTGAAAGGTTGCACTGAACTGTTTGCGACTGAACCTCATGAAGGCGATGGTCATGAGGAACGGAGTGGTCTCTTATACTATTTTTACGCTCCTAGCTACTGTATTTGAGTTGAGAAGTCAACATAATGAGTGTCCTAGCTCGAAGCTGGGCAGAAGGAAATGCGCTGAGCGGGCAGCATTCAAGAATATCTGATGAGTAGTAGAAGAAAAAAAGAATCTCCGGTGCAAATCTCTCCAATCCTGTGGTTCTTCCTGTTTTATTTTACGACTCAGAGACTTGATAAAGTCATGAATCAAATCCAGAGTTCTGACCTTTGCCCGATTGAAAAAAGGGGGACGCTCGGAATTTCAAGATACGTGCAAGTGCATAGAGGTTTTCGGGTGCTCAGGTCAAGGAATCAAAGTTCAGGTGGGCTGGACACTTTATGTGATTTTGTGATGGCAGTTGAATCAGGGCGGTTGTTGACTGGCTGCTTTCATAGTCCGCCGGCTCAATGAACTCCTTCATGTGGGGCATGCGGATTCATGGCATGATCCTTATTGCTGTACAGCTGAGCGAAGAAGTATATCAAACGGCGCCGTTATACCAAGCATATTGAGGGAATTTAGCAGAAAACAAATCTTTTTGAGAACATGAAGTTGTCGACTTTCATGTTGGCACGTCCCTCAAGTACAGAAATGCATTTGTAGAGAACTTTGCAATGCTTTTATCGGTATTATTTGATTAAACGGATGTACAATTGATTCAGCATGAAAGTCAAACTTGTGGTGCACTTCGAAGCGAGTCTGGGTAAGCTGGAAGAAAATGGGATGTTTATTAGAAAAGGTGAGTTGTGGTTTTGACCAATGGCAACAGTATCAATGCTTCTACGGTGCCCTTCACAAGCAATAGGTCGTCCTAATTGCAAGTATAGCTGATAAGAAATTTCTAATTTGTCATGGCGGCGAGTAAAGGTTAGTAACTGATGAGGAAGTAAGTGAAGTAAAAAGCACGAGAAAGATGCTGGCACGCATTCAAAGATCAGGGTAGTACCACAGGGAAAGGGAGGAGACGACAGTGAGTCATCAAAACTTATCTAAGGTTCAGTAACTACAACCAACACTAAGCTCCGACTCTCTGGAACCTCAGTCATTTGAAATTAGCTTACCACAGAATTGCTGATGAGAAAAAGTTCAAACAATTCTGGTCCGAAAACATGGTAGCAGATAAGATATCTAATGGTATTCTGCTGGTTCACCTCACCAAGTGGTGGTGTGTACACAACTCATTCGCTACTGTTATTTCTAATCGATCTCGGTCCAGTTGTACATACAATACCGTTCTTCATCAGCAGCACTAGCTCCCATTTACCACGAAGCCAAGAGATGTTGCTTATACTCACGTGTACCTTTTTAACGATATCGGATACTGCTAAAGTTATTTTCAATGGCATGCACTCCTCCGATAGTCACATTGCTAGTATGCTACCGTTGGCCACGAGGTATGTCCTTCTCATCCATGAGACTTCATTTCGCTTTTTGGCGATTCAATTCAATCTTTTCAAACAGTCACATGAAGAGGACATGAGTAAGTCAGTGAGCAACTAGTCAGATGACCTTGTATCAGTCGTTATCAGGCCCCGTTTTAGAAGCGATTCAGGTGAGAGTAACATGGGCCCAACCGATTGACTATGGGGACCGTTTCACTGTCCTCTCACTTTTTCAGATCGGAAAGAAATAAAAAGTTCTACAAAGGCGTATGGTAAGGGATAGTGCTTTCTGGTATTTGTTTTCACATCTCATAACTTTAATTAGAACTCATAACGTTAATTATTATAGAAGAATGACAAAGGTTATTTCTTGATATCCCTAACAAGGCAGTGTGGAAGTGGGTTCTGAGACGCACTTCCAACTTCTACCCTTCTGAGAGGGGTTTACAGATGAGACGTCTTACAATTAGTCGAGTTCATAGAATTATATACTTTTCGATTACTAGCTAATGAAAAGAGTCTGAAGAAAGATATTTGAAAAATGCCTTCAAGAAGAACCAACTTGATTACAGGGACATCAACCAGTGTTCATGAGCCCTCGAACCTCTTCTTCTTCTCTAGGAAACTGAGGAAATACTGCCTGTGGTGGCTTTGTCGTTTACCAATCTCGGGACAGCTCTACTACATATTGTTCCTTCTCTCAACAGCACTGACCTGAGTAATGAGTAACTTCCAGCGTTACCTGAACAAAACAAGGAAGTCTAGCGGCTAGTTAAGCATTTCCAACTCTAACTTTCCACCGTCATTTCCTCCTCTTTTGGTGGCATGCGATCAACAAGTTGCCCTATCGTTTGTACCATAAAGTGGACACTGGTAGTGCAAGCTAAGAGTTGAATTTCCTAGTCACCTAGTCTCCCTTTATCATCTTTTACGCACTGACGACTTTGTTTTGGTCTACACATTGACATCATCGCCAAGACATCAAGAATTACCCATAACACCATCTAAAGGTTGAAAAATAAATTACTCTCGTAGAAGTAAGAGACTTAGCTTTCACTTAGGGAGAACAAGAGACACATGGAGTCGTGCAGCACTTGGGAAGTGCAGCACTTGAAGTTTCAGAATAATGGAGACGGGATTCCCGAATTCCGAGCTCAGTGAACGAAGAAGACTGGGAACATTACCGCACAGGCCAGATAATCGCTTCTATGATAGGCCAGGAAAATCATGAGATTTCATAATGTCCGTGGGACCAATACGGCTACTGACTGGATCTCCTGGAAAGACCTAGGACTTCTTGACGGAGACTGTCAGCGGAAAGAATAATATGCCCTGTGTCTCTTGAGCGAGACTTGGACCACACTATCTTGCAAAATGGACGAATGGAGATGTTAACTCGACCCTTCGAACAAATGGATGATCAACCGGACAGGTAGCAAAGGGGAAAGTGAAAGATACCCGTAGTGAATTCTTTCACTTGTTCTACTGAAATGACAGACAATGAAGTGCCCGAGAAAAAAATCATCGCAGCTCTCTGGTATTGAACCGATCAGGTTGTATCTCGACGTGCTCCTTGTCCCACTCGTTTTCACAGTCAAGAGTTAGGGGGAAAACGCGCTGTAATATCAATTCGCGTGGGTAAACGCTTCCAGTGCTCTCTGCAGTGTAAAAAATGGAGAAGTCAACAACTAGCAACTACAAAAGGATGAAGATAAAGTCTTGGAGCGTCAATCAATCCCTTCTGAGCGATGCGCCCTCGCGTTCGACTTTTATTCAGGATCGTGGTGGCGTCAAGAGTGCCATGTGGCCTATACAATGAGTTGTGGTGGCCAGCCGAAGTACAAGTCAGTGCTTTTATTCTTCCAATCGAGTCGGGTACTTATTCACCGAATCCGGAGGGATGGAAGGCATGGTTGGCCTAGCTGGATATCGATCCGGGATTCGAACCCGTGACCATGTGCGCGTGAAGTACGCCACTAGCCACTAAACCACTTTCTCATTTGGTAACTATAGTGCTAGACAACAACTGTTCTAAGTAATCAATTCATTTCTATGCGTTTCGGCTTTCCTCCCCTATAGAAGGCCCGTAGTTTAGCATACATACATAGTTATGGGTTCTTTCCAAAACTATTCTCAAATGATTTTCATTTGAATATTATAACGAAAATTTTGACCTTAACAGGTTCTCTAACGATTCGCATATTCGTTTTTATTCTACTCAGAACATACTTAGTTGTTTAGATTGGCAAAAGAACAACATGTAGTTCATTTTTTGGAGACTAATACGAAGCCCTCACATTTCAACTATCCCAATAATATCACCTTCACCCATGTTGAGCTTCAAAGTGAGTTTATTGTAAAAAATAAGCACATACCTCTATTTGTTTCCCTCCTTTTTACGTGTGACGTCACGTTGTTCTTTTAAGAGGATCCATTCTTCGTCAGCTGTTTTCTCAAGGTTATGTGGATAAAGATATTCAGCTCCATCGAATTTCCTAGAATATGGGAAACTGGAGACAAGGCATTTGTGGAAATGTTAGATCAACATCCTGAGAAAGCAAGTTTATCTGTTCATTTCCTCGGGTGTTTATGTGCCTACCGTACGCTTGGGTTCTCTAACCGGAGGAAAGTTCTCATGCTTGAGGCATAGTGAGAGTTCTGGACTTGGTCAAAACCCGTTCAGCACAGAATTATTCACAACCATTGTTATCACTTTTGAGTGGTACGGTCTTTGGATTGAATAGTATAATTTAAGAAGTTTAAATTGATATTAACGTCCATAATTCAGATTAATAAAGTTATGAATGAGTCGTGGGATCTTGTAGTTGCCGATGAATTATTTGCTGTGGCTTCTTATGCCCTCGCCATGAAGGCATACAACAGCAGAAAACCATTCGTCACGCTCAGTACATGTATCCCTACAAATCTCATCAAATATTACTTTGCACTTGGTGAGTACTTATCAAAGTTTTATCAAGTAATATCAGGCCTTGTGCCATCAGCCCAGAGAACGATCGGGAGTAAAGCAGGATCCGAAGCCTGAGATGCCGGATTTCTACTTCTCAAAATCAGCTACTGCCTATTTGAAGCTGCCTGGCTCCCTAGGACTCAGACCAATTTGCTCGATAATCAGCGTTGAGTGGGAAAAACGTATAGTAGCCAGCATATGCGGCTTATAACTGGTTTGTTCACCGTTCTAGGTGAAAAACTCCTTGTTCATGACACATTAGGTAACCCATCGATGGTTAGTTTTGGTAAATCGAACCTACCGATCCCTGGTTTAGGGACTCCATTCTCACATCGTCCTTCAATGTATCACCGTCTTGCGATTCCCCATCGTATCGAACAATTTGCCAGTCGCTTGTAC
Organism: Haemonchus contortus; assembly: GCA_000469685.2. Lineage (NCBI taxonomy): Eukaryota > Metazoa > Nematoda > Chromadorea > Rhabditida > Trichostrongylidae > Haemonchus > Haemonchus contortus. Next base: position 16,480,631 of record LS997565.1, read on the forward strand.
TCTGTTCTTCATGAAACGTATCAGGCGATACGAACGCAGCATGTTACTAGGAATGTGGCTGTGAAGGTTTGTTGCGGTCTAATCACTGAACTTTAATATTTCCCAGGGGCGAGATTCGTAGAAGGTTCACGTTGCTTTACATAACCACTACTTTCTAGTGTGTTCTTCCATGAAAAAAATTGTCTTGAACAAAGAAATAAGTCATAAAGAACGTAGAGCCCAAAAGCTGTGGATGGTATGTATGAATTGTCAAATGCTTTGGGTGGCGGTACTTCTCCCCGAATTTCCACGGCAAGCCGCAGTGGTTACTCAGCGGGTACCGTATCCTTCCATGGGAACTTTGAACCTGAACTTAATTTCCAGACTACTTTTTGCCAAGACTCCTTTGTAGGTAATAAACCCACTCGAAACTTGAAAACTTCAGAAAATATAAATGTGGGTGATAAAATAAAGGAGATACTACTGTGGCCCACCACTGGACCTATTGAGCAAACTCCTGTCAAGCTAGAATTTTGAGGAATATATTTACTTCTGATTCAGGGCCTACACAAAGTCGGCATCTACAACTTCGATTTTTCAAAATTAGCCACACACTCAGCATATCACTTCTTGGAAGACATTGACTCACTGGTGTACCCTGCTCCAGGTTTGGACTGTTTCTCTTCGAATGGATTTTATTCTGATTTGCTGTAAAAATCATTTCAGTGAGTTCGGCGATAGTGGAAGTAGGTTTCTACTGTCGGAAAGCAAAGGAGCTCCCAAACGATTATGATGAATTCATCAATGATCCAACATCGAAGGGAACTATTCTCGTGGCTTTCGGATCAAATATCATTTGGGATTATGCACCGCCGGACATCATGGCAGCAATGTTGGGAGCTATCAACCGTTTGAGTGATTACAGGTTTCCAATTCATTCTTTCGCACATTTTATACGAGACGGTCTTGAGAAGTGACATTTGGAAAAAATGACTAAAAAATACTCGTTGTGTGATTCGAGAGCAACGGGGTTTTCTCGCTTACATTACTGTTTTGAATGAGTGATCACAACTGCAGTAAACACGTGGTAGAGGCTCTTATAGCAAGCGACTGTGAAGTGGTAACGATAGGGTGTATGAGGCAGACCATAACTTACCCAACCCTCACTCATTATCTTTTTCGTGACGATTGACTTTTTATCGTTCTTCCCAACAAAACACGGAGGCCTAAGCTGCTGCAAACAGTGTGCACTCTGTGAGCTTTACTCAAATTGTATTGGAGTAAATGTCGTGCGAAATATTTTGAGAAAGAACGGGAAGCTTGAGGAGATAACCATGCAAATCCGGGTCTTTCACACCGGTAGACGAAGTTAGCTGCAGCTTCTTACTGTTAGTGCTTTTTGTTAGCGATAAAATTACATCTGAGGCAAAGCTTGTCCTTCCCAGCTTCTTGCTCAACCTTTTCGGCTTTCAGTAGTCCATTCGCTATTGCTACTGCGTATATGAGAAAACCTGCGATCTCATCTAACTGATTCAGTGAACAGAATGTTGAAAAATAGAAGTAAACCGAGAAATATGGAATCACTGGGGAGATACCGCAATCATTACCTCACTGAGGTAATGATTTACGGAAAAGATTATTCGAGAATGTTTGCCTTACAAAAGATTGGGGAGTCCTAATATCCTTCCAATTTCCTAGCAGACGAATTCAATTCCTTGTGAAAGCAGTAGGCCTTCCTATTCTATGCAGATAATAAAGCCATTGACTTCTCGAGCACTGATCTTACAATTAGTTACTTCGCAAAATCTCATTCTTTACTCTAGAGAAAGCTTCTCCACAGCTCAAGTGGTACACCTCAGAAGCACGGTTCACGATAATTTTGAGTAAACCAGATTATGACGAAAAATGGTAAGAAAAAAATCATTCACCTATAAGCATGTGTAGAAAAAAAACTGTGTGAAAAACAGCAAAAAGCTTTTCCAACCTTTTGAGGTAGAAAATCAGAAAAGGATCACAGCAGCAAAAAGAATAACAGAGAATAGTAGAAAGGAAAGAAACATCGTCTCACTTCTCGGCGATCAGCTTATGCGTGCTGAACGTGTGGGTCTTGGCGCGTATTGCATTGTTTATTGCAATCTGTATCACCTTCACACTCGTCTGACGTCGTCGGTCAATGGGCGTGGCATCCGGGCGATCCGGTATTTGGGCTCCCACTATGCCCTAGCTGTTGAGTTTTTGGAATCTAAGCGAAGGTGTCCAATTCAAACGATGTCTACGAGACTGCAAGTGCAGTACTCACCCACTTAAACGATCGGTTGTAGTACGTTGAATGTATGTGGTATGTGACTCTGAAATTCAGTTATTTGTAGGGTTGTGTTTTCCTACAATGGCAACATGGAACACGTACGATTTCTTGACAGCCATGTCAAAGTCACCCGTTGGGCTCCACAAAAAGATATTCTCGCTCATAGAAAGACTGTTGTATTTGTTAGCCACGGAGGGTTAAAGAGGTTGGTTTGATTCACCATAATCTAGGATAAGCTATGAAACGGTCGCTAGGGTCAGAATTTGTATACCGACAGCGAAAGGCACGCATTCGCTCACTTGCGGGCTACTATTGTCAAGCTAATTTTTTCCTGTTGAAAGGCATTAGATGAAGAAGTACTCTCTGCATCAAACCATCTCGACACTCTTCAGAGAGAGGGGCAAGCCCGCTTGGTACCTGGCAGTTTCCTCAAAAACAATTCGTTGTCAGGGGGCGGATATTGTGTATTGGTCAACGTCAAAGTTATATGGAAGTTGTGGGAGACTTTGGCGATCCACACTCTCTTTCTTAACCCAGTGAGGAAAAAGGAGAAGAGGGGAAAGGTAGTGAACAAGATGTGGACCGATCTTATGTCTAGCTCTACTAGTGCCTCCATGATATATTCTTGCAGTAATCACGTACAGTGGGGTAGTGAATTTTCCCGTCTTCACTCCAGTGTCCTTCACAGAAGATCTCCACCCGAAATGACCCAGGGAAAATGACTTCTATTTCTGAGTCATTCCAGTTTTGGTTGACAACAAGCTTGTTTCCCTTTTTGCGCTTGCCCGATTTCTATTATCGCGAACTACCTGCATGCCTTGAATTCGTTATTCATCACGACTACAAGCACATATAGGAATTTCAGCGTAAAAGACACTATATGCGGAGCTGTACCAGTTGTTTACATACCTCTTTTTGCCGAGCAATCTCATAATTGTGAGATGGCCCGAGCAGCTGGTTTTGCTGAAGTTCTTCATAAAAGTCGACTCACTGCAGATGTTATCGAAAGGGCAGTGAGAAAAGTTGCTGGTGAGTTCTCTATCATCTGCCTATTTATCGGATTATAGACAAAGTTCGTTCACCGAATGCGTTCATATCCCCATGATATCATCAAAACCCCTATTGCTCAACATTTCGCTCGAGAAAATTTAAGGAAGCCTCCACAGTTTTTAGATGGAACTACAATATTTTATTACCAGGCGGCTACGCACGCTATCGCGTGCTCTAGGGGCTCTAGCCATGAGAAGCGGAGCCACATGAGCTGATTTTCGTTATAGACCTTTATCGGATTTATGGATTTCCGCTCGAATTCCGCCCCCTGTGGGCGGAGTCTGGTCCTGCCACCCACCATAAGTTTTCCCACCATGACGCCTGTACTCCTATCAGGTTTGAACTTTCTAGGTTCATGGGGACAGGAGTTATGAATTTTCGCCAAAACTCCGCCCCTTGTGGGCGGAGTCTGGAGACATCTTCGACAATGCTTCTCCTACATCAACTTTTTCCTGCTCTGTTGGCTTTCTCCAAACCGAGTTATAAACGTTTTCATAGGGCATTGCATTTTTGGAGAACGCCCCGCCCTTCGGGGGTGGGTCTCCCCAGTTTGATCTAACTTACCAATGTTCACCTTTAGCCACCTTCAAACCCCAGTTTTGAAGCCGTCTTGTTACTGATTTTGAAATCATGGTCCTCAGTACAGCTCTTTTGGATGCACACCACGCCCACTGTGGGCGGGACTCCGCCAAGCTGATGTGTGCTTTATACTTCTCGGGACATGTCCCACCCATTCCACGCTTGACCCGGTCCCTCTAGGCAGTTCTAAAGGAGCTAAGGAATTTCGTGACAGACATACAGACAGACGACAGACAGACAGATTAAGTGCTTTATAGTAAGTAGGATTTTAACAGCGTGATATTTTGTCGTGATCGTCTCTTCATAAGTCGGAATACCAAACACTTGGTATGAACTGTGTTCAATTAAGCAAGTGCTTAATCTTCTCTAGCAGTCTGACCACTTGCCCGAACTCATTCGAGAGCTACCTAGAGAAGACGGTCAGTAGCAGAAGAGGCTTTTATGTGTTTTCCTTGTACGTATCTCAAGGAAATTCATCTGAAAGCTGTCTGTGACGTGAAGGAATTTTGTCATCTTGATGGTGGAATCCCTCCATCAAAAGGGTAGCTTTGAAATGAGTTCCTGGCCCGTCGACGGTTTCCTAAAAGGGACTGAACACTTGTTAGATGACTTGCAGCTCATCACTAGTGCATCTAGGTCTCTGAGTAGGACGTGACATTGAAATGTGAGGCTAGCCGAAGGACGGCGTGTTGTTAGTGTAGGATAGTTTTGTCAGAAAGTTCGCCTCCAGTTCTTCCGCGTTTCACCGTTTTTGCAATTTTTTTTTCAAAATGCTAAATTGAGCACCAACAGAGCAAACTACGTGAGGAGAGGAGGCTCTTCTATCACCTTTCAGCTGGTACTAGGCGAGCTCAATATCCAACTTGGGTTATCAAACCTTTATATTACGAACACATTCGCTGTGAAGCTGTTCTTAGCTATGAGGTCTGGTTCCGCATCTTTTGAATATGTTCCACAAAAATTTCACAGAAAGAGCCTCAAGGATAGATAGCTATGGTGTCATATTAGGTAACTAAATAAGTAGAACTAGAATAGGTCATGGGAAAACCTGAATTTCGCCAAGAGTAGGTCCAGGCTTCAGTGTGCGAAATACGCTGTGATCCGCTTCCCATATATTTATTTTCAGAGACGCCTCAATACAAAGAATCCGTTATTCGGATAAATACATTCTACCGCGATAGAATAATGCCAAGCCTCGATATAGCCGAGTTCTACGTGAGACGAGCTCTGAAAACAAGCCCCCGGCTGCCAATTTTCAAACCAAAAGGCATGTACATGTCATTATTTAGCCATATTCATTGTGAAAATCTTCTTATCTCAGCATTAATATTGTACATACTGAGTCAGTAGTATCCAGTTTCTCTGTCTGTATAATAAGGTGTAACGGAGGCGTAGCCTCAACGTTGAACAAAGTCTTAGAATTAGATTGAGTCATAAGGAAACAATGCCTTCAGTGCAACTGTTTATTAAGCTTCCCAGTCAATTTTCGAAATGTATAGGTAGGTACCTGGGCAGAAGTGCTGCTTTTCGGGATCAAAGGATTAGATATCATGTTCGCAGATATTGTTACGGTATAATATCTCCAAAGAACGACGGTATTCCGTCATATCCTCAGGTGCCACCGATAACTGCAGGGACAAAAAAAATATCAGTGGGGAAGATGCCTTCGCGAGAGGGTCTCGGTTCAGATTTTGTCTCATTCACGAGATGAGGCTCTTAAGATGCTGCTGTGAGCTCTGAAGATCTAGCAGACATTTCAGTAGTCAAGATATTGACAGAAATGCTATTCTCCGGTTGTGGAAAAGCAATTTCTATCGTACCGACAAGGAACGGAGGCCATGCATTTACAAAAAAACAGGAAATTTAAAAAAAATATCACTCCGATCATTGAAGATTACATTACTCTCAAATAAGCATAAAAACGCTGAGCTCAATCAATTTTTCATGCAACTCCTATCGTAAGTGCAACCTTCAAATCGCTGTTACGACTTGGATTGTGGGTAGAATCAAAAATTAGCCTCCTTGTTCTAGACTATTTATTCGCAACAGGGGACCATACCAGACCTGTTCAGAGGTTGCTCCCGTTAGTGTATGGATAAAGCGACTTCAATCAGACTTCGTCACCGAAGCACTCAGTGAAGAGAATGTTATGTCTCTTGTCCCATAAGCTAGGGCAATGCACCGAATGGAAACACTGGCTTGGTTTTGATTTGTGCATCTTTCCCCTCTATTTTTTATACGGCAATCGTAAGATTTTCTAATTCATTGGAGCAATATTAGCCTTCCTGAGAGGGCTAGGCACAATTGCATCCTGCAATATTGTGACCCTACTTTATTCCGGATTGCTTTTCTATTACATCAATCAAATGCAAGTAGTAAAACATGAGAAATGGTTTTATTGTTTATTATTCAAAAACCGGTTCACAGGTAATATCAAATGACAAGGCCAATCATTTTTTTTTGGAAACAGAGATCACAGCTTCAAAAGTTGTTCTGGCAAGCAACTTGATTTCTTGGAATATTGCGAAGCGGTGGCAGTTGATTATTGCTTTTACTCAGCTCTCCTCGAGTTGAATCCGGGTTCTGCAAGAAAATCCATAGCAGCGATTTCTTGTCTTGGGTAATCTTTCAAGAAAGCAGTTCTTATTCTGTAGAAAAAAATTGGCAAATTCACATCAAAAGCTTCATTGGTGGTGCTACTGAGGAGGAAAGTCATAAGAAAAAAGTATAAGCTCGTAAAAAGGGCCGTAGCTAATCGCGGGCGGGATTTCGGTAGCTCTGAGCAATCTCTGATAGCTATTCGCGAGTGGCAACTGATTGTACTAAAGCAAGCTGACATCCATTCTTGACGTGTCAGCCTTTACAAGCCATCACACAAATCTTTTTTTTTTTTAGGTATTTAGCTAAATTCGGCATCTGTTTTTGTGCTTCGCAATTCTACCGCGAACTGTGTGCCTCCTATTACCTATCGGCTCCCAGTGGAAATTACTGGAAGTGATTTTCATTGGATTGAAAGCGAAACCAGATAGTTACCGATCTGTTGATTGATGACTGTGGTCCTGTTCTTGGATTAATAGTATCGGCTCCGAACTGAGACTGTCCCGCTCGAGTTGGCAGCTTGCCAATACTCATTTCACTGACTCGATACTTTAGGAATGGAATTTTTCCGAATACACTTTTTAACAGAATCCCTCGTATTTCTCGGTAGCGAAGGACGTAGATCAGGAAGTTAATAGTTGTCTGGAATGGAAAATATTAGGACATAGTGAGAGCCGCTTCCTTCGATTAACGGTGTCCTACGATTTCTGAATGCCTGAACTACTTCCATCTGACTGTTGTGTCACAAAATTGGTACTGCTTGGAACTCTAATTCAAACTTTCAGGATTTTTCTGTGCTTAGTCACAATCTTTCATGATCATTCATCGAGGGTGCAGTGCTGTTGGATGATCGACTAGAATGCCTTGAAAGATGATGTCGAATCAAGAAACACCACAACTCACAGTGCCAAACCTTCTATTAAATGGGAATAGGAAAACCTTACGTATCCATTGCGGAAAGAAATCCCTCATTGGCCTTAATACGAAAATTCTATGTAGCTGTATTACGATTTGCTAAGCTTCACAGAAATCGTTTGTTTCCGAAGCTTTCCTTTCGGCTTCAGCTGAAAGATTTGAAGAGAACAGGGCAAGAGTCGTACTACAAAGAGGAGCTGAATAGGCGGTACATTCCACTTTCCGTGGTCCTCTTCCGCTCATGCTGTAGGCTTTATCCTAGACACGACAGGATAGATGCTTCTCTGAGCTTCATTGATTGGAATATCTCGGTTAAACTTTTTTAACAACGACTTGGCCATTGCATAGCCCTTCTTCAGGTCAACTGGACATTACACATCTATATAAGCAACGGGACATCTTTTACGAATAGATAACATAACAGTACTATTGAGGATATCGGTCACCTACAGAACATTTGCAATTGGACGAATGAAGAAAGGAATTTAAGCAAACACTGACAGGAATGGGATGAATGCTTGGAGAGAGTATAAGTCCTCAATGAAATTTCACAGCCATAAAGTGCTTCGCACCTCCACCAAAAATAACTGGGAATTTGCACAGCCTCATCGTTCATCTGGTCTCAGGCCGTGCCTGGTTGCGGATTTCCAGGTGGGATATGTACTTTGATTAGAGTTAGAAGGAGTTGCGTGAAGTGTAAGAGGATTGAAGAAGTAATCCTGAGACTTGAGATTAATGCTTGTTTTTTTGCAGAAGTCTCGTACTCCCCAAATATTCAGGTGAGTTTTACAGTTTGATAATCTTGCTGTGGAAGTATGATCACTTCAGAAGTGCTTAATAGCACAGTTCACGATAATTTTGGGTTATTTAGTTCAAAACCAGTAATGGAAAAATGATGGCCCAGAATAGTGCAAAAGTGGCAGAGAAAACGCGAAAACCAGCAAGCTAAGGCTTCAAATATAAGTTAAATTAGGCGTTGCATACACTTGGCTGAAATGAGCTGCTTGCGTGCAAGGTATGGGTCCCGATGGGGATGGTGCAACCTCTACAGCTTTTGCAAGCTTGACAACTCGTCCGTCTCAGGTGTGCACATCAGCTAAAACGGTTTTGGGGGGCCCTTGTTACGCCCATTTTTGAGTGCCTTTCAAACTTGTTTTCCCTTGAGGGCCACAGGTCCGTCCTTCAGAGGAATCTCAGAAATATTTTTAATGTCGACTGTGCCTTTAATGGAAACCTAGAGGCTACGCTATCAGTGTTTGTTACATTTATTGAAAGAGAAAGCTGATTGAAACTGCTCCCACCTTGCTGAGGGTCATAGAGTATAGAATAGTGGAATACTTTTGATTGATGTTGAATGGATTGACGAGTAGGAGGATATCAGGAACGAAAAGCAGTAAAATCGAATTGGTTGTGACCATCCCTCCAAATCATATGTGAGTGGTTTTCCATTGAAGTCTGCTTTTGATTAAACAACATTTATAAAAAGTAGCAATACTCACCGAGAGTGATCTTTGCATTCCGATGACTTTTCTTTTGATACGCGGAAAGGCTTTGAAGTGATCGACCGTGACTCTGAAAACGTTGTCGGGATCGTTCGTTTCCCTTTGTGTTTATTGACGTTACCTTACCTTAGTAAGGTAGATAACTATGGCTAAGTATACACAGGCACTGCCAATATTCGCGACAAGCCGTATTCCAAGCATAACTCCATAGGTGGCAGGATGAGCAGCTCCATTAGACGCTATACAAAGCGATGATGTCGGTGATTGATCACCCCAAATTAGTGCGTAGTTGATCAACACCAGGAGGGCCGTCACAAGATAGGGCACTGAATAATATCAGTAGCTTAAGTTTACATGAGAAAATTTTTCATTTGTTGGGAATTTTGATGCAGAGGAAAAATCATTCTTTTCGATGAGATTTCGAGTAATAAAACCTCCCTCTGAACCCCGCGACCTTCCTCCTATACATACCACACAACTATGTTGGCGAGGCTAAAAATCGGATGTCTGGATCTGTGTCCGATCGATGTGCCGTAGGAATCGAGAGGGCAATTGAAATTACGTTGTTTGTATCAAATTCAGATGGCGGTGGTATGGTTTCAGTGGGCGATTACGGTTATTGCAGCTTGAAGCCGCAAGACAATTATCAAGATGGGCGTATGTGGGAATATAACGAGAACTGCCGTCACAGCAAATCCGTCACCATTGAATATTTTCTTCAAATAGACGTGAAGCACTGAAATCCTCACTCGGTTCAGGGATTTGTTAAGTTATACTCCTGTTCCACAGGCTTTTATCATTAAATAATGAAACCGTTATCACAAGGTTGGCGATTTATGGACAAGACTTCAGTCTCGGACGGGACTCGAACCCGAACTTGTCCTTTCTGGAGACCGTACTCTTATCCCTTACATTATCGAGGACCCCCTTACCATTGCCCCTTCAAATGTAGTTAATTCATCTCAAACTGCGTCGGATTTAAGGCGATTTCACTGAAATGATCATTGAAATATAAATCTAAGCAACGTTGTGTTATTCAAAAGAACGCCTAAATGACCCCATTGTTCTGAGCACAAATCTCTTGATTAGTACTCGGCGCATCATGAAGATACCGCTAAAAGCAGCTTTTTATCAATGATGTATTTCCTGACGTGCTCATCATTGATCATATGCACGTAGGTGGACTTAATGCGAAAAAGATCAGCTGATCACTAGTGTGGGCAGACTTCATCGATTGGTAGAGTATTTGAGCGATTAGTGGAGTATTTGCATTGAAAAGACATAGCGCGAAAGCTCTGGGTGATCTGACTTTTTACAGCGTGTACCTATGAATTCAACATTCGTACAGAACACTGCTGATATGACTGTACCTGCGATTTGAACAATGATTTTGTGGGATCATCTGATAACCAATCACAGTTTTATCCTATTGGATGAGTCGGTACCAAGTAACCAATCACAGGCAGTGGAGGGCATGTTGAGCTTTCTGGGTATCGATTCGGATCAAATCCCCTGACAGTAGTCATGGCATGCCATTTGCCGAAGTCTCCGCTTATGGGCCTTCGATGGAATCGAGGAAATCTGTCTGTGAACGTCATGCAATTCATCGTACCGGCTATGAGTGAAGCAGTGTAGTTGTGCCTTGCTGTCATGTACCATAACGGGATCACCGAGGAGATAAGAAAATTAATTGACATAGCCATTGGCAGCAAACCAAGAAGTGGCGTGGCAATGTCGTGTAGAAAAAGTGCAGGATGCAGTGCACATTCCCATCTGGGAAAGGTGCCATTTACTGGAAACAAAAATGAATCAGTTTTGAGTTGTTTGATTCTTTTTCTCTGCTGTACCAATTAAAGTAAATAGGACAAAAAAAACCAAAAAAGGTCGAGATCAGTAGATTTCGCTGTTTCGGCTACAAGAATAGCTATCATTGTCCTGCTCAGATGAAAGAATCTCAATTTCTCAATCAAAAATTTTCAAGATACAGTCAGATCTAGTCTCATCAGTTTTGCACTTTTATTTCAACCTATGTGTTTCTTGGAAGAATTTATCTCGGTCATTGAAAGGGACGATTAATATCATCCTGTACTAATCAAGGTTGTGGTGAGTGAGCTTTATCGTCAACGGGTCAGCTACCTGGTTCACCCTGAACTCTCCTCCCATTCTAGAACACGGAAATGAGGTAGTAAATGGGATTGACGTTGAATTTCCTGGTAATACGGCTTAGGCAATCATGAGGTTAAAAGGGAATTCAGTTTTTTCCTTCTTTTTTCCATATGTAGGCCCCTGTTAATTGAATGATTCTTGTACTAAACAACTGAGCTGCGTTTGAGCTTAATTACTTGTATTCATAATTCAAGACGGCAAATGCTTTTCAATCTATAGAAATAGAATTTGAACTTTATGAATTCGTTCAGTTCAACCTTCATTAAAGCTCAAGAAAAACGCGTGCTCTCTTTGTACTCACGCATTGCTGTAGCCTCGAGATGTAGACGATGAACAGCGATAAGCATGAAGGCTATGGCATACATGGTGTCTGCTACACCTTGAGAAACTATCAGCAGAAATTCCCTGCGTTTTCGATTAGACCGTGAACCAATAATGCATAACGTGAGTAATCCATTAGATGTGCAGACGATTACTCCTGAAAAAACCTATTCTTCAATTTTATCACAATCATTGGCAGGCAGTTGAAGAACAGGTGATGATGAAACTTCCGGGTGACTCGGGACTCGGTTGATCCTCAGTCAAGGCAGTCTATGAAAATTCTATAGGTTTTGATTTGTTTCATTAACTGCTGAGTACCTCAGCAACACCAATGGTACCACAACTGCGCTAAACTATGGGCAAGACGTTCCGTTTCGGGCCTAAACCCTCATCTGCAACTAACACCGTTCGTTTATCGTCTGTATCAGAGAACCTGAGCGAAGGCATGTGAAACGCTATCACACGGGTCAGAATGGCTCGGCATAGTCCGAAAATTGATCCCGATATGATGCTCGTCATGTGGGACCAAGTATCCTCTATAGCCGGGATAAGTCGTTTGGTATTAGACTTGTCCTGGAGGATAGAAGCGCTAAATCTTACATAAACTGGGCTTGCTAGTGATTATTTTGCCCTTATACGCATGCAATCCTCACTATCATTCTGAATGGAGGTTAATCGCGGGGTGCATTCCAGAAACGCGATTTGGACAGCTTCAGGAGCTTGTCATTCATCTCTGCATTACGAATCCTGAACGCCACTAATTCATGCCATACTCAATTGATAAAAGCAGGATGCTAGAACCACGCAAGTCCAAGTCCGGCTCCCGTCCCAGACCCTTACCCACTGTAAGAGTTGTCCATAACTCAGCACCTTTGGAATGATTACTTGCTGCGATCAGTTTTTTTTTTGATAATCAACACGATTCTGTGGGTTTTTCGAAGACATTCCAACAATTGTATACAACAAACCTTCAGCTAAATATAAATACATATTCATAGCAAATGCCGTCATTATCGAGTGTGGTGGATGTTGCACACACTGAAAACAGTAAATGTATGTATTATGCAATTAACAGATCAGAAAACTTCAGAGAAGCACATGCATTCATAAGAGTGAGTTTACAAAATATCATCAAAAAAAGAACTCAAAATGTCGCATTGCAGCAAAGCGCTCTACTTGTTTATACTTAGCGAGCCCCAGCGAGTTTCTGTCCTTCGCCATGGTCAACCACGGTTGGCTCAGGAACAGGACGAATTTTATAGTCCCGTGAATGTTTTACACAGTAACCTGAAGCGCCTCCAAATACCTGTCACATATACAACGCAACAAAGAGGTATCCTGGATGAAGCACAAAGGGTTGAGTGGTGGTGCCAATGACTCAGAATGCTATCATGCCGTTATCCCTGAATACTTCAAAGACGGTAATGTAGTGCCACCCTATTGGGAAAGGAAGCGCTGAATCTAGAGGTTGTGGTGCAGGGTTGGCTTAAAGGTTCAAATTGGGAAGAAGAACAGGAAGGGGCTTTGATAAAAGAATAGAAACCTATAAGATGGAGAGGAAAGCACATATATATTATCTGGATATGTGGGTGGAAGATCCTGAGGGTATAGATGAGAAGTGATGACGTAGGCGGTCAACCTTTCAATGGTTCGGGTAGAGAAATACTCTGGATGCATAATGTGGTGCATGAGAGTGATTACCTATCTGATAGATAATTTCACAGAGTGAAATCGGGGTTGCTTTTATTCTCGGCATTACGTGCTGTTGTACTCACTGTTGTCCTCCTCAGCAATCACGTTGATGACAGGCCACGAATAGTTCACATACTATTACTGCCTTATTCTCATTAACGATTACGCGGCGTGACATTGACGACAAGCTTAAGCCTACAGAAACACAACGACTGCCTTCAGGTGGCGTAGAACTCGAAAATGAGCTGAAAAGGAAAGGTTGCTGTCGTTATCGGTACAGCAGTACGCTTGCTATTAGGTTTTTCTTGCAGACGGCTCAATGGGCCGTACCTGTAGAAGGAAGGAGTGAATAAGGAAGATAGAAGAGTCGAAATGAGTTGGGCCTCATTTTCTGCATTGTTTTACAACCGTGCACAAGGCTCAAGTCTTAGTGCTATAACAGGTTGCTGCTTGCATCGACTCATATATCAGATCACTATTTATTGGCTGCTGCTTTGTGCATCTCAGATATTCTGAACAATTAGGAGATGTTTTTTTGAGAAGGGAGTACGACATTGCAGAATAATTTGTACTGAGTCTCCACACTGCAGAACGCTGGCTGCTTTCATAGTCCGCGATTTGGCTCGCGAGGGAGTGGCGGGGGCAGCGCTAGCCCCTCGTTTACAACTGAATCTTGATCGATTCCGTCAGACGAGTAGTCCCCCCGCTCGCGTGCCAAATCGCGGACTGGCCTGGATGCCACGAGTAGGTATCGGTCCAAGGGACGGTGCTCCAATGCTTTTCTTGAATGAATCGTTTTTTCAGTTCATATAGATGAAAATGGGAATAATAAGGAATGAGAATAGTAATAAGATGGAAGCAGAAGTTTGTATATCATCAAATGTAAGGAAGTGCAAATAATAACAGAGAGAGAAGAAACAAGACATTCATATCGACACTGCAGTCGGTAAAAGTGATTGTGAGAGCGTTAGCTGAAATGGCAAAGGAAAAAAGTTTGTCATAAATTAGTAGGCATTCATATTGCTATTACTGGTAGATGAAAAACAGTCAGAATCCCACGTACGGTCTTATTGTAAAGGATGATGGTGAAGGTTAAAATCTTTTGGCGTCATTCAATCCTGTCTTGGGATGTGCCCCCGCATTCGACTTTCATTCAAAATCGTAGCAGCGTAATGAATGCGTATGTGACCTAAAAATTACTTGCGATGGCCGCTCGATATACAAGTAAGTGTTTTCATCCTCGCAAATGAGTCTGGAACCAATTAATCTACCTCAAAGAGATAGGAGGCTTGGTTGGCCTAAACGGAGCGGGATTCGAACCCGTGACCGTGCCACCTGTAGTAGTAAGCTGCTCGCCACTACGCCACCCTCCGCTTCTACATATATAGTATGAAACTTTTTTTTTGGGCCTGTTATCTAATGTATAGTTTCTAGTTCCAATGCATAGTTGAATTCTAATGTAAATTTAACGAAATATTTGGCAAAGTGCACTAATAGCCGTCCAAAACCAGAAATTCAACTAACTAATGAGTACTGATCAGTTGACCGACAAAATCGAAGGATGAAAGGCCTCAAGATTTGAACGAGTTTCAATTCTACCGACGTTTCTTTTTTCAACTGTAAATCCACTACCAAGAGTCGCTCAATTCCTTGTGATGGGCTTGCACCACGATCCCTTCAACGACTATATATCAGATGCATTGACTGAACCACCAGCATTAGGGAACTGGACAGAATAGGCTATCGCAAGTTAGAGCAGATACATGAACTACAAAATACTTAACGATATACTGACTAAGTGAGCGCCAGGTCTGCGGAGCCCCTAAGGCTCATTTGATGTTTAGGTGACTTTTGAATGTGACTATTTCAGCGTAGAAATTACCTAAGAATTTATCAAAGTCCAAATGTCAATCCACATGATGACCGGCAAAAGGTGCCAGCACTCTGGGCCCTTCTGGGCACATCTGGGCATTTCCAAAGGTGAAAGATTTTTAGCCATGAACTCCTTTTTCATTTGTGTTGGAAAATCCGAGCATCCGCCTCACAGTTCAAGAAAGTTGATTTTATAAGCATACTGCCCCATGGATTCGAGGACTGACTGGTCTTCTTTTTCTTCCAATCTCAACTATTACTGAATGATTTAGTCTTTGAGGTAACATAGCTCAGTTGACTACGATGTGAGGTCATCCGGAAGATCATGATGTTCTCATTCTGAACCCATCTAGACATTCTACAATAGCCTGCGACATCAAAAAAGAAAAAAAAACGAGATTATAAGCCACATAACGTAATTTTCTACAATTTCGAGAGAAGAAGTACCTGAAAATACAAATGAGACCTAAGTACAAATCAACTTGGCGCTGACTTTTAGATGTAGACAAAGACCTTGTGAATGTAATGACTAAGCTTAGGCGAACATTGTAGTTAGTCTGCCATGAGGGTATCCTTATGATTGATACTAGTCTCGTGCTCATTTCCTATTCTTGGCCATAATTTCCTGCATCGATCATGGAACAGTCCTATTCCAGGAGTGAGTACCGACTTCCCATATTTGAGCAGCGAGTGACAGAGATCACTATGTTCTAAAGAGGGAATAAGGTGCCCCAGCTTGTTTTTCTTCCAAACAATTTGCTTCTGTGAACAGAGCTCATTGCGTTCTGAGTAAGACAGAACCAGAGCTTTGCAAAATCTCCAATTTCCTGAACCTCAAAGCATTTATCGCAAACTGTTTTGATTGTGCACTCTACGCTCTACCGTACTGCCTAGTTGGGCGCGCAATTCGATGACATGCAAAATGGTAATTGTTGGTTGCTTATAGACTGGTGAAATAAGCCGTCAATGAATCATGTTTTGTAAGTTGTTCAGCTGGCTCAAACATCTCAAGTTGTACCCAAACCTTAAGCCCCAGATAAGTGACGAAGTGCTACACAGGAGTAAGAAATGTAGCCTGGACGTGATTTCTCGCTGTCTCCCGCAACAGCTGATTAGGGATTCAGATTACTTTCAACCCTTGACTCCTGGGAGGCCAAGAATTTTCATCTGTCTAGGAACAATTACGACATTGCTGAAACAAAGGCCATAAAAACTTCACAATTTAAAGTCGACGAGGGTTGACTGGTTTAATAACAATCTACATGAGAACGCTGGAAATAATGGCACTCTGACAACTTGAAGTTTTCGATTCATGTAGGAATATGTGGTCAACTGCGAAAAAATTGGTTTTTGAAAATTTTCACGAGCAGTAGTGCCCCTTTGATGTTGTAGGATTCCAAAAGCTTGAAGCCAAATTCCTAGTCATCATAATTATATAACAGTGATTTTTACCAAACATTACTTAATTATTATCGGATATGCAATAAAAGAGATTGTAACATTGTAAATACACAAATTCAAGTCAAGAGTTATCGGAAAAATCCTGTTTGGCAGTCCAATCCACCAAGGCTCCTCAAGCGAAGCAAAAGTGGAAGCTCTAGGGGAAGTGATCATTTAACTGGTTGATGATTTTTCTCGCGAAAGTGGGTGGTAAGTGTAGGTGTCGTTCTAAATTCAACAAGTGTTCATACCTTCTTATAAAGAGCGACGTAGAATGAATACTATTAGGTTGAGTCATAAGTCCTCGGACAATGTGATAGTGATGACTTCTAGCGATCATAACTCGGGAAAGATGTGACGAAAATGAACGTGCGAGGCATTGTTAGATAGAGTATGGAAAGCTCTTCAAAGGCATACTGGAAAAGGCACCTAAGTATTTCCTTTCCAGCAGCTGTGCCTCATGATTTCAAGCCGTCGCAACTCCACATCCGCAACACCATCATATTTATTTTTTTATCTGGCCATGAACCCGCGGCAATCGGTAGAGGCATGAAGGACGTTCACAAGCAGGAGGTGTACAATTTACAAGTGGCACTAGAAGTTCGCATCGGGCGACTATTCCGTCGAAAATGAAGACCGTCCGGGACACTCACTGAAGTTGGATTTGAAAGTGCTGCGGAGCCAGGTGGGAACCGATCCGTATCAAACTACTCGTGAACTGGCAGCCACCCTTGGAGAGTCAGTCCACAGTTTTTCGTGAATTGAAGTCAATCGACAAGGTGCGAAAGTTTGGTCCATAGATGCTTCATGCTTTGAAGCAGTATGACATAGACCGCCGCGACGACGTGGCACTTTCTCTCCTCACGCTCAAGGGCGCCACACGTGGCTCGAGTTCCTAGTCACCAGCGGTGCGAAGTCGAACCTCTACTCTGACGTTCACCGGCGTGCTCAATGGATTGACAAAGGTGCGCATGCAGAAGACTCCCCCAAACCCAACGTACACGCCAAGGAGGTTATGCTCTGATTCTGGTGGAGCGCTCTCCGTGTCGAATAATGGGAGCTGCTAGACGAAGGATGCACAGTGACCGCACACGTCTACATTACGCAACTGAGGAATTTGAAGGCGAATCCCGAAGCTACACGTCCACAGCAGCACAAAGTTTACTTTCAGCACGACAACGCTCGCCCTCACATTGCAAGAACGACCAACCCGAACTGACGAATTTCGGCAGGACTACTTTACCACGCCAACCATGTTCCTCAGATCTGGATACCTCGTATTACCACCTTTTTCCCCATCTTCAACGTTATCTGGATGGTCAGGACTTTCAAACCCGCGACGACATCAAAATGGCACTGGTGCACTTTTCCAAGGGCCAGCTTCCAGCGTTCTAAAGCAAGGACATCTACGATCTGCCCAAACATTGGCAGAAGACCATCGATGCCAATGGGGCATATTTCAAATGATTCGCTATTGTCGTTTAAAAATTGTAAGATAAATATTATCGTTGCCAATTTGTCCGAGGACTTATGACTCAACCTAATACATACATATGTGGATAGTAAATGGCAGGAGATTCGTGGTAAACAACAATAATTATACAGTATACACCCTAGAATTAGGCAAGCATCCAACAACTTACGAAGAAATTGTTAAGCTACAATGTTGTTAAGCGCTTAGGCGTTCCAGAGGGAGTGAAGCACCAACTTACTAAGGATACAAGTCAATTTAGTCAACACAGCTACACGTGCTCGCAGCCCTTTGAAGAATACGTCTCCAAAAAGGAATCAGGGTCCATTTTGAAGCAGTCTTGGCAATAAATGATGCAGAAATAAGATTTTGTTCCATGCTGTCACGAATAGCGATCCACTTTCATTAGGAGCTCCAGTTCATACCATACCAAAGATTGTAGGCCTGACTGAAATGTGTAACAATTTCATAGTTTCAGCTCTGTACCATCGACTACCCACCCATCAACATTGCTTCATCAGTGTGCCAGATCGAGATATTCATAAATGAATGAGTGGTATTGAAATGATACAGAATGGGCCTGTAGTGAGTGCCCTTAGGGGGGATTTCTCCTCAAAATGAACCAACGTTTCTGCCTTTTTTGGGTTTACTTAGGATTACGATTTTTTTCTTAGGAGACTGGCCTTCAAGGTACGATTCTTCACGTGCTAAACAGCATAACACGTCTAATAAGCCACAAAGTCCTGCCGTATTCGGAACAAGCGCACAATTATCCTCTGAGTTTGCACACGATTACAAGTAAAGGATGATAGGAAAGACGAACAACCAGGATGAAGTTCCGGTATACATAATTGTATATGGTGTGGAGGTAAAGTATCAGGGACTGTCTCAAGTTAAGAAAAGAAAGAGCATAGGTCCGCGATGGGAGGGAGCGAAGGCGAGGGAGTTCACTGCAACTAGCCGTGAGGGGCAACGGATGAAGGAAGACGTGTGTAGATTCAAATTTTGTTTCTGAAGCTTGTGTCCCATTCCTAGAGCTGCAAGCCGTGTAGAGAGCACTGGTTAGGTAGGCGTTTTCGATCATTTACCTTGTGAGAGGGTCTTATATCTTGAAAACGTAGTTTTCCTTATTTGCCTAACCTCTGGTATTACTGATCCAATTGCTCGAAAGTACCTAATCTCTGATGTATTCACCAGAGCTGAGCGCTATCTCAGAAATGCCTCTTAGCGATAGCTTACGGTGGGTTTCTGCTCCATTTGGTATAGAGTCTAGGGCTGAGGACTTTTGTTTGTTGAGTAGAAGTCATACAGTCCACCCGGAGTATGAAGTAGAGCTAGTCAGAATCACCACTTTTAATGCCATAGATCAGAAGGCGGAGTGCTGCGTCATTTCTCATCAGGCTGCAGTGCCATTTTTCTAGTTTATAACGCTATTAGTAATGGACTTTATCTAGCGTTAATCATTTCTACGCCGCCACAAATCCCACCTGCACGTTTCGTCTCTTTTGAGTAAACACGACCTCATATATGAAGGGACAGGTGCTCTAACTAAGATCCGCGTTCTATTTCTGCACGAAATAACTCGGAGAACATTTTATCGGTAGATTACCGTAAAGGTTCTTTGCTGCTTGCAAAATTGTTGTGAAAGTCAGAGGCACAGCTTCCGTTCCAGACGAATAAGTGATAGTAAAGAATAATGCAAAGCAAACGAAAATCAATTCATTCAGAGAAATTTAAGGGCCGAAAGAAGTAGTAAAATTTGGAGTCGAACGAGACAAAAGCTGCATGGAAGGATTATTCAAACGAACTGGTCAAACGTGTATGCCATTGCTTCTAACCAGCTACAGTAAGCTGCCGGCGTGCAACGTGTGGATCCCGAACGGTGCAACCTTTACATCTTTTACAACGCCCTGATAATTCGCCCCTCTCGGCTGCATACGTTTGCTGTGGAGCTCTTGATACACCCTCAGCCGATTTCTATCCTACAGAATCCCTTGTGCTATCTTTGGGGGTCACTGAATCCCAGGGAAAATCTTGGAAGTCATTTTTACCGTAAACTGTGACTTAGAGAAGTGCACGGCAGTAAGGTAATATTCGTTTTATGAAGTAGAAAGCACTTAAGTGCCCACGGTAAATCAAATTTTATTGAACGAGCCATACAATCTACTACCTGAGCCATACAATCTACTACCGACTGACTAGTTGAGCCATGTGTTTTAAAATTCGAGGAACAAGGGCTAGCAACAAAGTGCTTACTTAATGCGCACGTCAGAGATTTTATCTTCTAGTAATTTCCATTGCAACGAGCGAATGTACAGTATTT
Source organism: Haemonchus contortus (assembly GCA_000469685.2). Taxonomy (NCBI): domain Eukaryota; kingdom Metazoa; phylum Nematoda; class Chromadorea; order Rhabditida; family Trichostrongylidae; genus Haemonchus; species Haemonchus contortus. Next base: position 16,500,844 of record LS997565.1, read on the forward strand.
GTAGCAACGGGAGATGCCAATGGCCAAAGGAGCAATGCTACATATGTTGGTGCTTGTGTATGTCACAGGCCAGGGTACCGTATCGTTCAAAATTTGAAAGTGTTGTGTGGAGCAAATTTGGACGATTGGAAGCGGAACTGGTAATGGAGAGTGGATTTCCCATGTTACGTACTACATACGTAAGTTAATAAAAAGCTCGCTATCCGTCTGAGCAAGTTCCCGCAGTATACAGTGGCAATCAACTGTCGCAAATTAATTTTCGAATTTAGAATATTCTCAAAAGACTGAAGTATTTTGAGGGTGTGTAAGAAAGGTGGGAGAAGAATTCAAGGAACAGATAGAAATACTAATTGTATTCACCTACACTACATATATAAGTTTTCCATGGTTCATAAAGTAGGAATGATTCAGAAACCCCGCATCTTTCTTGAGGCGATGACTGTTCGCTGAATTAGACAACTCAAGCGATTTCACGAGTCAAAGCGGGAGCGGCCCTTGTCCAAATCCTAAGGTTCTCAAAGAAGGCCATGCATCAATGGTAGGATTAGATCGGAACCTTCAATTAATCCTGTAATTCTGTTTTCGAACATCCCTTACTCAACTCATTTCCTTGAAAATATGTAAAGGATTAGAAGCATGGGCAAAATGTACTTTTCACTAATGATCTCATGCTCAGACTCCAAGAAGACATGTATGGAAGGCATGCATGAAAGCGAAAATTCAGTTAAGCTTCTGCAAAGTCGAAGGGGACACGCCAAAATTCCTGGAAACATTCAGAGCATCCAAACAGAACGGCTGTAGTGCACATGAGTGAAGGGGAAATCAAAAACTGCGGCTAAGTCGAAGTATAGTTGTCGGTCATGCTGAAGTATCACTGATCAGATTTGGCGAAAGTTTGGTAGCAAGCTGGAGCAACCATGGTCCTTTATCGGGCCATGCATTTGCGCTGTGAAGGACTTGCCCTTCTTCGGCTATATGATATGCAGGGATAACACTGGAATGGAGTCGGGAGATTAGATGACCCACCAGGCATAGACTACCACTAACAATTAACACGATATGAATATCCAGAGGACAGCTGTCTGGTTCAACGAGAGGGCATATCTCAATCGCTCGGATATATATATATGTAGATACGCTGGAGAGTAGATAAATAAATTTTTAATCCTACAAGAGACGAAATTGCTCCACTGCAAGTCGAAGGACATTCACAGCGGTTTTAAAACCACTTTTTGCGACAGCCTTGGGACCAACGGTGTCGCATTTACCGTCTTCGAATATTTCCAAGACTCGCAGAAGACTGACGAAGATTGCAGTCGTCTCGGACCATCAAAGTCAAGTCTTGTTATCTGCACTGCTCCGCAGACTCTGAGAAGAATGAAAAAGAGTTCTGCATCTTGTTCAATGAGATAACAGATGACGCGCCACTACAAGAGGCTGTTGTTGCCGGACGTGATCTAAATAAGCACGTTGACACCACGAAAGGTGGTTACAGTTGTCGTTGTGGGTTTGGAAATAAGTCAGGTAGCGTCGATGGTGGGAATTCTCAAGTACCTTTACTACATGACCTTGTCATAGTAAGAACATCGTTTTAGGAAAGTGACTCTCATCTCATCATCTTTCACAGCGGCACAATCAGAACTCTAGTAGACTTTGTTCCTGTCAGCCGCCACGATTATGGGTTCGTGTCACATGCGAAAGCTGCGTCGTATGAGAGGGTTGCTAGAAAACATCGACAACTGCACGCTGCCCGCTTGAAATGAAGCCACAAAATTAAAGAAAAAGTAGACTTCTGGGACTACTCAAATTTAGCTTCTGCCTTCACGACTGTCGAGGGACTCGGAAAAGTGCTGCCGAAGCAATAACTTTGATTATTCACTCCGAGCTGGGTGAGACTAAACCTGGAATGTGAAAGATTGATAGAAAAGCCTAGCTGAGGAGCATCATGGAGGAGGAGCACGAGATGAAAAGACTCTATCAAGTATTTCTTCTTGATAGGAAGACTGATAACTGAAAAAACTATCGGGAAGCAAAGAAAGCCGTGGCCGAAGTAAGAGCTGCTCACTATTTTGGTGCTAGCGGGAGATTCAAAAAGAGTGATGGCGAACGATATTTCGAGTCTTGCTAAACCCACCATCGCCAGACCGAGGTTATCGAGGAAATTTCCAGCATCAATGACAAAAATGGATACCTCCTAACAGATCGTTGGAAAGCAGAAAATGCTGGTAAGAGCACTTTCTGGGGATCTCAACAGGGTTTCCCATCAACTTCTATCTCACACTCTGCTAGCAGGTGTCTCACACAGAAGATACAGATGAAGACAACGGCAATAGCTCTGAAGGAAATAACGTCTGACAAGGCAAGTGGTCAACGTGACTTGAAAGCTATGCGTGGAGACTGCGGTGCTTGGATCCGGCAGCATGACTGACGAAGTTCTTCGATCAAGTCGTCGTAGAAAAAAGGTGCCTGAGAGTTGGCAACAGAGTAACATCATTGTGATATGGAAGAAGAAGAGGAGCCCTGCAAACTGCATGAGCCATCGCCCGATTCGCCTGCTCTCGACTAGTACAAGATTGGACCATGTTCAACTTTCTCTTAATCTCGGCATAGCTGAACTTGTCACTTGAGATGCAGTACAAGATTCTTCAACCAAATGAAGAAAGTATTCAAGCGCGCCTACAGTCCTCCATCTACGAATGCGATTGTGCCTCTGGCTGCAGCATCTTCCACGCAATACTGGCAAATTGTCGCTTGCTACAAAAGCATCGCGAGGAATTTAAAACAGCGCCTAAACATCCGTTCCTACATCACTACTGTATGAATATCTTTTTGACATTGGAGAAGAGCGTGGGATGTTAATAAAGTTCATTGTTTCAGATTATGGTGTGGCAACATTGGTAGATAAATATACAAATCAACATTACATTGTTTGCAAACGTGGTACAACAAATGTGATACATCATGACATTTGATGCCGAAAACTGCTTAGTGACATCTAGATCCTGTAACACCTACTTTAAACATGTTGGTCATTATAAATACACCAGTTGGGCTACGCACGCCAATGCGTGCACCACATGCCCACACTCACGCCTACGATTAAAAGTGTCAATCGGTTGCTCCCATCTCGAAAATTAGAAACCATTAGACGTTAAACTGATAGGCAACCAAAGAATTGAATAGTATTCACTAATGTTCTCAAGTGTTAATAACACCATTATAAGAATTCGTTATCACTGGACCTTCTTTCCTCCACGGGTACATCATTAGTTGAGGATCCCAAATTATTGGCGGTTGGATGAGCTAAATGATATCAAAACATAAAGTAACCTCAATCTTCCACCGAGTTGCAAACCTTGCTGGGTAGCGGTCGAAATCTATGTAATAGCCGCAATCATAAATACATCGTAAATACCACAGGAGTTAAATTCAGTTGGTAAGTGCTCTTATCAGTCGTTATCAGCTGTTATCAGTTTCTATCACCGGTCGTCTACGATCCCGCCATACTCCACATCACATGCTAAACTGTCAAGGCTCCACTATTAATGCCATTATTATAATGGCTCTACGCTTTCCAGGATTTGCTTTAGCCCTTCACAGTTTTATCACCGCCTGGCCTGGCACCAATCGTTCTCGATCCCGTCACCGAGTACCTACGATCCTGTCATATCTTACATAACCTATTAAAATTCCAGGATTCCATTATTAACAGAAAGTGCGTTACAGATCTAGTGGCTCTCGCCTTCATGGTTTCTTATCAGTCCCTATCACTTGCTATCATTTCCTGCCACCAATCACTAACGGTCCCTTCACGTCCTAACCACCTGGCAAAGTGCCAAGGCTTTACTGCTTATACGAAGGGAGTTATGGATTCTGTGACTTTTGCCTTTTAAGGCTTCTTATCAGTTTCTATCGATTGTTGCCACTTCCAATCACCTACCATTAGTTTTCCAATCCGGTCTCCTATCTCCCTTTCAGATCTAAATGCTTCAGCTACAATGGGACGAGAGTTATGAATTTCCTGACACACACACAGACACACACACACACACACACACCAGACAACAGACACACTTAGCCGATTATATCAGTAGGATCTTGTGAGATTTCATGTTAGCAATGAATCTGAACATATATAAAAAGACAACCCAGCAAGACTTTGAGGATGTGAGGATTCATGACTTTGCTATGATTAGAAGGTAGGTATTCGTGTAGATCCAGATCAACGGCCATAGCACGAAAATAGGCCTAACGTGTAGGTAGTGTAGTTCTTATTATTGTTGTAGTTGCTTGGAAATAGTAGACTGGATTAGAGGTAGGATTGTTGACTGGGATGGGAAAAGATAGTTAAATTTAACTTTTGTAGCGTATGCGATATTGTTTTTGCATGACTGTGTGTTCGTCTGAATGTGTGCTCTTTGTTGTTTTTGAAAGAGACCGTAGTCCTCCTCCTCGCTTGGTCCGTTTTCGGTTTTCTAATGAACATCAAATATGTATTGTTGTCCAGCGAAAGTTGAACTGTTTTGAGAATTCTGGCCTTGTTAAATATGAGGAAATATCTGAAAAGCAGTGCAGAACGCTAGGCCAACTGTAGAAAAGACCTTGAGATCTGAGGGAAAGCGCCTAACTTCACTGAAGCATCAAAATTTGCCCTACTAATTTTGTTCCAGTGGTTTAGCGGTACGCTTCCCCTGACTGCACTTTCCAGCGTGCTGATGACATTATTGGTAAAGAGCTATTAGAAAGAGAAGTTACAAGTTAAGAAACAAAAATTTTCAAAACTTACATAGTGGTCCGCTTTGCCTCTTACATTCATACGAACCACTTCGTTTTTTGCCAACCCTGAGGCTCATCGGTGGATGAGGGTTGGCAAAAAACAACGGATGTAGCGTCAAATATGAGTAAACAATAATAAATAAAAAGCGATAAATGTCATGAGTAAACGTATGAACAAAAAAGAAAAAACAGTAAAAAGTTGGAGAGCTACAGAAACTAACTACGTGAAAATGCTTACGTTTGATACTCAGTGAAACGTAGTCAATGTTAGAGCGCGCTAGAATAGGAGCGTCTTACCATCTAAGGTGATAAAAAACATGCAAAAGGAGAGGATCTCTTGAACAAACAAACAAACCCATGATGATGATAGTAGAATAACTGACCGGGAAATATGAATAAAGCCATACCATAGTAAAGACAATACCTTGGAAGATCTGAAATCCAATATAATATGCTCGTAATCTGGTGATAACGATGAGAACGATGAGTAATCACAATCAATCTAAATATTATGGGAAATTATACCACTATGTAAGAATACCTACAACCAATTCCCTAATTTTTACGAGCTTATCACCAATATTTGATTTAAAACAAATATTTGTCATAACAAGTACTTTTGATAATACAATAAATCATAATCAATAATAAATCCTTCAAAGTACCCATTATTCAGTAGGGCTCTTTTCAATTCATTAAGCTTAGTAATAAAACTTTCAAATTTAGTGCAAGTTTTAGGTTGACGCATAATTACTGCGGATTTTTATCAGCGAATTTCACTGGAAGAAACAATAGAAATATCTAGCAAAGACATGTTCATATAATTGCTCCGGAACCTGTCCACCATCTACGTCAAGCACTGCTTCCCATTTGCTAGGTGGTCGGATTCCACGAGCGAAGAAGTTTCGATTCTTGGATGCGATCACGCCTTGACGTTGGCCATCAAGCCATCCACTTCGTCGAAAATTCTGTTCGTTAACCAACTTTTCAATGGGCGATCGACGTGTTAATCCATAGGAATTTCTGTTGGTGAATAAAGCGACCGTAGAAGCAGATTCCATTCTTTATTCGGCTTTGGCTGACTGTTCCATCGCCGAGAAGTTCGTTGAGATCACGTTATGAGTGGGCCGCCTTCCAATATTTCTCGAAGTAATAGAGCATAATTTAGCGTATATGAACATGACTTTCCAGACATACTTCTGTTAAGGGAAGCGAGAAAAATATTGCTACGAAAATCCTGAATTTAAATGTTCAATTTTGTCGAGATAAAAGAAGCCGCGAAAAAATCCGCAATAGTTATAGATCAACCTAATATTAGCTATACGTAATGTCTCGGGATGGTGTGGAAAACTTTAAACTTTAAACTGACTTTAAAATTGAAATCATCTGTCTTACTATAGTGTAGATACAATCCTAATCTTCATCTGACAAGCCTGAGTAGTTGCCTTTGTATTCTGATAAATGTGTCTTTTTGAACTCTATAGCTCCTTGATAGGTTTGATGCAAATATTTTTCTATAGCTTGATCGCTGGAACTGTTGGTACCAACAATCATTCATATATTTATATGGGATGAACACCTTACTATTATCATACTTATTTTTGATAGCAAAATTAAATTCCATACCAAAGTATTGTGTTAGCTAGAAGAGGGATGGCATTGCCCTCTTGGGGAACTCCTCTGAGCTGTCTAAAAATAGAGTCTTCGAAAATACAAAAACTATCACTCAACATATATTCAGCAAGACAAATGATGTCATGTGTACTGCTGAAATTTTCTTTATATTTTTTGCCTGAATAGGAAGCCCCATATCTATTGGTAGTGGTCCGACCTTGACCTGCATTTTTAAAGCAGATTTTTAATATACATGTAATCTATTGATAATAAGGTCGTAGTCAAGATTAGTAAACATATCAGTGAAATCTGCAGTATAAATTTTCAAATTTCCATGGTGAATGTTGCTAAGTTCTCCACTAATGTTTACACCACAGATAGACCAATAAAGTTTCATTGTTCTACAGCAGTCAATACTTGGTAAAATGTGCTTTAGTATAAGTTAGTATAGTCCTAAGCTCTAATGCTGTTGGTACAGAATTCCATTACGATACACCCGGCGCCACCTCCTACGGAATGCTGTTGGGCAATGCCGCGTGCTTTTGATGGATGTAAGCGTTTCGAATACTTTGATATTCGATTGTTCATCTTTGCAACATTTTTCCCAGCTATTTTCTCTTTTTTGATTGATCGCACTCTTTTAGAGCTGATGTGACCAATGCCGATCTGCAAAATTGACCTCGTTTCCAGTTGTAACTTCAATGAATGAGTTACCCGATAACTTGACGAGACCAAAACTGAATCAAAGAAAACCTAGTCAGCGAGGGACCAAAGAAGAAACTTGCCTGCATGCGCTCAAGTTGAAGCACGTTCATAGTCGCAAAGGAACTTTGATTTTCATTCAACCAAACGCGTTTGCCTTATTACAAGATGGAGGGTTCCACTTATTGTCTTTCCATAACCTTCGAATGCAAAAATGAGTATTATCACGATGACCCCTGCTGATCCAGTCAAATCAATTTATCTTCGCATCATATAGTTGGAGAGTTCTCACGAGAATAGCGTGAACGATTTTCGTTAAGGTGATGGCGTTCACAAATAAGTACACATACGTCAGTGCACCTGTTGAAGGATATCCAATATCTATACGACTTTTCTGATGTTAGGCGATGAAATGCTTACTATTGCACTTAGCTTCGCTTACAAGTACTACTCACACTTGGCTATTAAATTGTGTTACTGTAGTAGAACATGCATGAATCCAAAGAGTATTCAATTTTCTCATTTACCACCGGTTTCAGGAGTGTAAAAACCAATTAGACAGTAAGAGTTGTTACGATATGTACGAACGAGGAAATTGCGAAGTTGCGAAAGACTTATGCGCTAAAATGTGCCACTATTGCTATTAACAGTATGGCATTTCTATTACCTTCCCGAATAAATATCTTTCTAATGTGTTATCTATTGTTAATCTTCGTTTTTTCCATCTATTGTATAGATGATTCAAAATCATACACTAGCTCAATCACACGACGGATGTAGAGATGAGTCAACTTCTTATCACTACCTTACTACTTGCACTTGCATTTGAATCGTCTTCTTTCCTCTTCTGATCTATGGGCATACATCACTATTGATCCCGAAGATATGTGTTTGGTGGGGATCAATCACATAAGTTTGAGTACCACCCGATGTCGAGCTTCCTGCTCAACACACAGAAGCCTCCTGCAAAGAATCACTATCTTTTCTCGTCAAATAATTTCGATCACTTACCGATTCTCAAAGTGATGAAGTGATCGGGCGTCCTCATCAAGATCAGGTCGGATGTGTGAGTATGTCAATTCACTTGCGAATGAAATTACTTCGCACCTTCTCCACACACTCACTCGCCTATGGGGTGACCTCGCTCAATTAGTTGGGTGCTGACCTCCCTGCCAATCCGGACTTAGGTATAACAATACCGCTTGGAGGAATTGGGTGGTCTGATCGAGATCAGAAGATTGGATGAGCTAATCAGACTACCAGCACTACGCCGCACTCGTTTTATGTACTCTGCAGGATACGAACAAGGTCAGGGTGCTTGCTCTGAACCGATGGTAGGCGTTGTCACAACTCAATTATCGAAAAAAGGTCATTAAACATCAGTCGGATGTTAACAGTGCATCTGACAAGAAAAATGCTTTCCCTCTTATGCCTGCCAAAACTTCAAGAACACGGTGCTTTGCCTTGAAGGCGAAAGCTCGTGTGGAGTTTGGCCCGAAAACTAAGTCGATGAGAACCATGGATTTAGCATTTAGCATTATAGAGGTAGGAGATGTCTGTCACACAAGCATATCCCGCAATTATGCCTGGCTAAGAATTCCGGCGTAAAATTGCAGCGAAGCCGTACCGATAGAGAACGCAAGCACCTTTTAGCTGTTCCAAGGTGACAATTGCTAAAATAGACAATGGTGGAGCTGTGGCGAGAGATCTTGCTGCCACAGTTCTATTTGCACCGTTTCCAGTTGGTTTTATATGTGATAGCCTGTCGCTAATTATTTTCTTCTACATTCTGTCTCTTTCTTTTCTGAGCACCTTTTGAACAACGGTACTTAATTTTTTCTCCTTTGAACTAAGAAGAAATCATTAGAAAACTTGTTTCCACAGTGATCGAGACATTTATTTTCTCTTTTCTTGCCCTTATTTTAGGTTGACAAACGAACTACAGCTACAAGACCACAGCTTCAGTGCGCAGATGCGGTTCAACTCAATTGCTATTTATCTTCGAAGCTTGTTCTTTTTTTACCTGATTTTGCAAAGCAACATGTATACGTTCAGAGGAACATGTTGATACAGAGGAACATGTTGATCAAATCTTTTTCAGTATGCCCTCCAGTTAGTCACTCGAAATTCATCATCAGGCAACATGAGGATACTATTTCTCCGCTTACCCAGATGGGACCGGCATTTTACCACCAAATCAATTTGACAATGTCAAAGCGACCTCTGTTCAGAATGAAGGATAACACTTCGTCCAGCACCAGCTCAACTCTAGAACAATGTTTGCAGCTACGAGTTTCATTTTTTAGAGCTGAGAAGGAGACAAGTCTTCATCGTAAGCTACTCCACCGAAGATCAAAAGACAGCTGACACGTGCAACCATCTGTGCAAAGACTGGAAAGTTGATTGGAATTTTGGAACTCATTTTAAAAGGAATAAGGCTTTCAACACTAGCATACAACACAACACAAACATGGCAGGGCTAATGGTACTCAGTAAAAGTCAGTGCTTACGCCTTTGATTGGAAGTCGTGCTCTCTGCTTTCTTTCTTAAAAAGGAATACCCATCTAAAAATCAGCGGTTAGACAACCAAAGATGATGATGTGGAGATGTTCTGAGCGACGATAGCACCATTATCATATGTCTTTATCAATGGACCCGTTTCTTTACGAGGTCGATTAAGTTTTGTCGCAAATGATATTGAGTAAAGAAAGAGGATCCTTTATTGAATCACGAACTTTGCTGGAACAACGATCCCAAACTAACAACAAAAAATGAACAAAGTTCTCATCTGTTTATCGTATTGCCGCTAATGAGTCCCTATCACTGTACTTTCCACTCACTTTTGTCACCCTACTCTAGCATCAAGTCTTATCAAATGAAACGTGCTGAACGGTCAAACCTACATCGTAAACACCGAACACGTTAGGATTTTGGGCGGTAGGCTGCCTCTCTTCCCTTATCTTCTCTTATCAGTTATGATCAGTTCCTGTCATCGAGTACCTGATTCCATCATATCCTACATCTTTACCAAAATGACGAGATTCCACTGTTAATACAAAAAAAGTAATCCTGCCAAGTTTGAAGCTCTAGGCCCAGTTAACAGGAGTCATGAATTGGCGGCCCAAAAATTCTATCGCGCCTGTGGGCAGAAACCCACCTCAAGTGCTCTGTTCCTGCCCCCGTAATTCAACGAAGTGTGAATGCTCTAGGTCCAAGGGAACAGGAGTTACGAATTTCCGGTCAGACACACACCGACACACACAAACACAACGACAAACAAACAGACACTTAGCAAATTACATATATAGTGAGATGTTCCAATCCGGGTGAGGAATGAGAAGTAAGTCGTCATCGTTTTCTCCCTACAGTTCAAAGCACTATTCGAAAATAATTAGGCTCTGCTGCCCGTAAGGTGACCAGACAAGAAAAAGGACAAAATGCAGAAGAATGTAGAGTGAGACACGCTCTTACAGATAAAACATACTGGAAACGGTGCAAGTAGAACTGTAGCAGCAAGATCTCTCATCACAGCTCCACCACTGACTATTTTAGCAATTGTCACCTTGGAACAGCTGAAAGCTGCTTGCGTTCTCTGCCAGCACAGCTTCGCTACAATTTTACGCCGAAATGCTTAGCCAGGCATAGTCGCGGGATACGCTTGCGTCACAGACATCTCATACATCTAGAATGCTAAATCTAGGATTCTCAACAGTTCGATTTAGTTTTCGGGCCAAACCCCACACGAGCTTTCGCCTTCAAGGCATAGCACCGTGCTCTTGGGGTGTCGATAGGCATGAGAGGGAAAGCATTCCCCTTCTCACCGCGGATAGATGCACTGATAATATCCGACTGATGTTTAATGACCTTTTTCCGATAGTTGAGTTGTGCCAACCCCTACCATCGGTTTGTGGAAACTTCATTTTTGTGACATTTTTCCCAGCTATTTTCCCTTTTTTGATGGATTGCACTCTTTCAGAGCTGATGTGACCAATGCCGATCTGCAAAATTGACCTCGTTTCCAGTTGTAACTTCAATGAATGAGTTACCCGATAACTTGACGAGACCAAAACTGAATCAAAGAAAAAATTGTCAGTAAGGGACCAAAGAAAAAACTTGCCTACATGCGCTCAAATTGAAGCATGTTCATAGTCGCAAAGGAACTTTGATTTTCATTCAACCAAACACGTTTACCTTATTACACGATGGAGGGTTCCACTTATTGTCTTTCCATAACCTTCAAGTGCAAAAATGAGTATTATCACGATGACCCCTGCTGATCCAGTCAAGTCAATTTATCTTCGCATCATATAGTTGGAGAGTTCTCACGAGAATAGCGTGAACGATTTTCATTATGGTGATGGCGTTCACAAATAAGTACACATACGTCAGTGCACTTGTTGAAGGATATAAAATATCTATACGCCTTTTCTGATGTTAGGCGATGAAGTGCTTACTAGTGCACTTAGCTTTGCTTACAAGTACTACTCACACTTGGCTATTATATTCAGAAAAGTAGGTGTTACTGAACGAAGCATACGTTGGTTGCGAAGTAATAAAGAGTGAGAGTTGTTCATGCATTACTGTATATCCTAGAAACACCTTCACCACAAGCAGCTTCCTCTCAGAACTCCGTGATATGCAGAGCTCCACTTTCGAGGCAAATGAATACAATGATTGAGGGATAGAAGTGATCCTGGGCGTCAAACATTATAAATGAAATATTGACATAGTTTTCATAATTTCTGCGGTTGCTCACCTGCAGTTAAACACCTGTAACGAACACGCGCTAGATTTCTTTTCCAGCGGAAATTCTGCCATATAAATAGTGCGCCAAGCGCATCAGCAATATCCGTTCATCTGGTTTCACCATGCATTTCTGTCTTGCCTTCGTCTTCGTGCTGATCACCACCCTCGCGGTCGAAGCCAATGAGACTAAGGTACAGCTCAGTGTTTAGCGTATCGGATCCATCAAAGATATTCTCAGGCAAAAGTGGAGCAAATTAACACTGCTTCTAGATTCGAAAGTGCTTAAATGCTAGAATAATGTGATTATCTATAGGATGCCAATCATTTCAGCCGTGTGTGGACGAGGGCGGCAAAGATCTCTGTCATCGTTTTAAAAACAAAGGAAAGTGCCTAATGGGAAGCCATGTTCATTTCGGGAAGACAGTCTGTGCTAAAACTTGCGAGTGGTGCACGCCTGTGGAGCCTACAAAGCCTAAATCTGTGAGTTACATTTTCATGTCCATGAACACAGCATGATCAATTTGATCTCAACAGTACAATCGTGATACTGTAGTAGAACATGTATGAATCCGAAGAGTATTCAATTTTCTCATTTGCCACCGGTTTCAGGAGTGTAAAAACCAATTAGACAGTAAGAGTTGTTACGATATGTACGAACGAGGAAATTGCGAAGTTGCGAAAGACATATGCGCTAAAATGTGCCACTATTGCTATTAACAGTATGGCATTTCTATTACCTTCCCGAATAAATATCTTTCTAATGTGTTATCTATTGTTAATCTTCGTTTTTTCCATATCCACATATTGTATAGATGATTCAAAATCATACACTAGCTCCATCACACGACGGATGTAGAGATGAGTCAACTTCTTATCACTACCTTACTACTTGCACTTGCATCTGAATCGTCTTCTTTCCTCTTCTGATCTATGGGCATACATCACTATTGATCCAGAAGATATGTGTTTGATGGATATCAATCACACAAGTTTGAATACCACCCGATGTCGAGCTTTCTGCTCAACACACAGAAGCCTCCTGCAAAGAATCACTATCTTTTCTCGTCAAATAATTTCGATCACTTACCGATTCTCAAAGTGATGAAGTGATCGGGCGTCCTCATCAAGATCAGGTCGGATGTGTGAGTATGTCAATTCACTTGCGAATAAAATTACTTCGCACCTTCTCCACACACTCACTCGCCTGTGGGTGACCTCGCTCGATTAGTTGGGTGCTGACCTCCCTGCCAGTCCGGACTCAGGTATAACAATACCGCTTGGAGGAATTGGGCGGTCTGATCGAGAATCGAGATCAAAAGATTGGATGAGCTAATCAGACTACCAGCACTACGCCGCATCGTTTTATATACTCTGCAGGATAAAAAAAAGGTCAGTGTGCTTGCTCTGAACCGATGGTAAGCGTTGTCGCAATTCAATTATCGAAAAAAGGTCATTAAACATCAGTTAACAGTGCATCCATCCACACTGACAAGGGAAATGAACACTACTATTGTAAGGTCCTGTAATAACCTGCAATTCAGGGAGGGCATATGTCAGAGGTAAACCATCTTCTGACCACATTTAATGTTATTATTACTGCAAAACAGTGGATGATTCGAAATAATTGAGTGTTTGTCTCATAGACGAGATATTTCGTATGTGTTATAAGCACTACCATTGTAACTGCCACTGGATAGTCATATCTTGTTCCCATTTCATGCATCAAGTTGACTAGGTAGAATTTTTTTGATTGACGCCATAATTATTACTAGCGTTATCCACTGGGTAAAAACAAATCTTTTTGATATACTCTAACGAGCGGTAGCTGGCGGTATACTGTCATCTCTGTTACAAATCTTATCGTAAGTAAGTAAAGTTTAATTTTCGTGATATAGAGTGGAGAATTGTTCTTAGTTAGTGGTATTATATCATTATTCAGTTTATATTTGTGATTGTAAACTGTAACAATGTTATCCACTTACTCCGGGTACACTCCTTTAACTTCCCTACTAGTAATCCCTGTATCCAATCCATCCTAAGCTCCGTAGCAAACTAGTTGAAATTGGAATTTTCTTCTTCGATTATATCCAAATCACCTGTAGCAATGTGTCCGTGGCTGCTACTGATATAACGTTAAAATCATCTTTTTTACATGACCATTCAGTAATAATAACTTTTTTCAGTTCATCATTGGTTAATTTTTTTCCGGCACTCCATTATCCTACTATATATAATTCGCTACGTGTGTCTGTTGATTTGTCGGTGTGTTGGTGTGTGTTTGTTGGTGTGTGTGTCCGACCGGAAATTCATAACTCCGGTCCCCGTGGACCTAGAGCGTTCAAACTTGGTAGCAGTACAGGGGGCAGGATGGGAACACTTATGCTGGGTGGCAGGACCGGGCTCCATGCACAGGGGGTGGGGCGTGCGTAATGGAAATTTTGTATTTCATAACTCCTGTTTACGTGGTCCTGGAGCGTTGAAGTTTGGTAAGGTTACACTTTTCGTTTTAACAGTGGAACCTCGGCATTTTAGTAAGTGATGTAGGATATGCCGGTGTCGTAGGTACTCGGTGACAAGAACTGATCATTACTGATAAGAGAAATAAGGGACCTAAGAGAGGCCACCGATCAAAATCCTAAGTCTTCGGTACCTACGATGTAGCTTTGACCGTTCAGTATGTTAAGACGGGATCGGTAGAGCAGAGTGACAAAAGTGAGCAGTAATTGCATTGATAGGGACACGTTAGGGCAATACGATAAGCAGACTAGAACTTTGTTCATTTCTTACTACCAGATTACGCCACTACCCAGCAAGGTTTGTGATTCAATGAAGGATCCTCTTTGCTCGATATCATTCGCGATAAAACTTGATCGACTGCCAGTAGTCTGGAATTTTCAACTTATGATGTAAAGAAAAGGGTCTATTGATAAAGAACATCTGATAAAGGTGCTATCATCGCTCAGAACATTTCCGCAGCATCATTTTTGGTTGTCTGACAGTTGGATTTTCGATGGGTATTCCTTTTTAATGAAGGGAGCAAGAGATCGGGAATTCCATTTGGAGGCGTAAGCACCGACTTTCACTTTATAACTTCTGCAGTGCCCTGTTAGTTCTGTGTCGAAGTCCTGTATAGGAAACTACTATTTGTTTCAAAAAAAGGAGTGGAGAGTAAGCCGACTTACAACAACTTTGTCAAAGAAGGAGGGAAGTTCGTCGTTTGCGAACTGACTATGTGATATGCTACGACGACATTATCTAGCTCTGTATCAGTTTCATACTCTCACTCAGCTTAACAGCGGAAAAACCTAAAATCTATAAACTTTGAAAAAGGCGAAAAAAAGTTTTCAGTTCAACATTTCTCGGGATAGGGTGTTTGATACAAGAAGGAGGAGAGCCTGGCGTTAGCCGGGCGATCCGACTGGTGATTATAAATTTTAAAAACTACTGTTTCACTGAATCTGTAAACTTTCTTATACATAGGTTTATACAACGTGCAAATCCTATTGCTTTCAAGTATAATTCTTTTGACATATTCAGAATGAAAATTCTACCGAGCAGAATCCATTAAACATTGTGCTGGGAAAATTAGCAACTATAGTATTATGGAAGTTCTATTAACCTGCTTGGCATAAAAATTCATTGGTGCGAGTATAAACCTCACCAGGAACTCTTTTGATAAAATTATCGCTAGAGGCAAACTTAATCAGCTCATCTTTTCCCATAGCTTTTATGAGCCTATAATACTGTATCGGTTCCTGGAAGGGAAGGCAACGATATATTTTTTTCATTTTCTTTTCATATGTTACTTTATTTTTCTTTTTGCTTGTTCTTTTCCTCAATTCTGGGGGGAGGGGGTCAACCCTTCCCAGATGTAAAGGGCTAATGTTTGGTGTTCAGTAAACTCAATAGACAGGAAATATTCAATAGACATGCCCATCATGATGATTTTCACGTTCTCGATAAACCTAAACGTCTACTAAGGAAATATAAAGCTTTGATATTCTTGACTACTTTGACGGCTTGATAGAATTCATCTTCGTTTCTTGAGTGGGGCAACCTGCCCTGACGAGTCCGCCGGTCTCATCCTGTTTCTATACACAGGCAACTCCCGTCTAGGGTACTGTAACGGCGGTTTAACGATGCCGCCGAGCTGACTCGACGGCTTCGCTGGCCACCAAACGATTGAGACGATCACAAGCAACGGGCCCGTTCTCATCTTCCTCGCTGAACGCCCTGCGACGCCTGAATGCCTCGACGAGTAGGAGGCGGAGAACAATGGGATGACATCATGAACATAGAGTTCATGAAACTCCCCAGCCAAGAAAGTTGTAAGCAAGATTATGTCACAAGTGGACCGCATCCTTCTCGTGAAGGCTTAATAAAAAAACCCTTATTGTTAGCAACCCCTTTCTCTATAGATTATTTTCTTCTCGAGTAAGATTTGAAGTTTGAAGACTGTTGACGATCTCAAACTACAATAATACCTATAATTTTTATATTGTTTTGTATATTTTTATTTTTTTTTATTTTATTTTTTCTTTTTATATTTTTAATTGTATTGTTGTTTCTAATAGGTGAAAATAATTGAAAAGGTATAGGTTAGCTACCGTACAACTATTTATTGTATTGTGCATCTACAATATTCTCGGCCAATGAATGTTTAGCAAAATAGTTACAAAAAACATTAATCATGAACGGAAATTGCAAATATTGAAGTGTTTGAGAATGGACATTGACGTATTGACAAAATTGTTTGAGACGCATTAAGAAAATCGATTGAAACGCATTGAGAAAATTGAGAAGCATTAAAAAATTGATACAAAAAAGAGATACATTGACAAATTGATGGAATTGAGTAACAATACATATCACCGAAGTTGAATATTTGAGAAATGATAAGTTGAAAATTGAAAGAAAGCAAAATTGAAATAAGTTGATCTACATTGAAAACTTAAAGGGGGCAGAAAGCACTATGGTGCTGCTGTTGACTCTCGCCCTTTTTCGCCCTTCTACAACAGTGGCAGAAACTTGGATCCGGGCAAGAGGTCGTCATATGGTCTGCCCCTTGAGGTACTCCTCTCGAAGGCCCTCAGTTGGCGCTCGCCCAAGGTTTCATAAGCCTTACAGTCGCACGCGTGATGAGCGTCGTTGCAGAATGCGCATCGAAGGCTTTAATATGGGCTTCGGCTCCGCTGGGACCAGGTTGTGGCGACGCGGAGCGGGAGCCTGGGTGGCGAGCCCTTGCAGGAAGTCGGCCTGTTCTTGTTCGTTGAGTCGAAGTGTGAGTGAGTTGAAGTTCGTTGAGAATTGTTCGTTGTTAATTATACACTTGTTCCAATCTGTCGATTGTGCGGTCTATTACATCCTTCATTTCGAATGTTCGCTGATCGACGATGTGTATTAGTCCCTGGAAGATGTATTTCTTCCCATCATAGATTTAAAAGTAATTTTCTTGTTTTGATGTTATATTGTTGAGGCTATACCTCGTGAGGTCGTGCCTTTTTAAAAGTTTCGAATGAGCCTTCGATGGGTTGTCGAATTTTCCTTTATGGACGGAATTGGCGATTTCTTAGAAAATTGAGATGGAAAGTGCCCAAAAAAGTGATCGATTTTTTGACTTGATGATTCTTGATTCTTGAATCTGATTTGAGAAAGAAAAGCGAATTGGACCATTTTGAATGTAACCGAAGTGCGACTACTTGCTGATATGCTGCCAATCCTATTTTCGATGTAGTGGATCTCGTCCGTCCTTCCTAGTATTCTGTTCAGCTTCCTATACATTAATCCAATATTCTCCCTCTCATTCCTTTGAATCCATGGCTCTTTGAGTGGAAGAAGCTCAAGTTGACGCACTACCGGAACCGCAGCTCGCTCCAGTTGCGGTGGATTGTCGTTGACTTCGTTGTTTTGCCTACTGGGACGTCTTCTACTGGTCATCTTAATGTTCTTGAGGATGAGTTTTGTTCGGTGCATCCATATCTTATCTGGAACGGCGGGATCATTCTGCATTCTGTGTTATAGAATATGAAAAAGAGGTACCGCGAAACAATACAATGTACATTGAAATGAAGTAATTGAAAATATGATTCAAAATGAGTAAATATTATAACTATAATGAAGAAGGAACTGTCTGTTGATTGCGAAGCCGATAAAAAAGTTGTATAGAATGCAGTGAGATTCGGGTGATAAATTTGAAAAACTTGAGAACAATTCCAAGAATAGAAAGAGACGAACGCAGCGGAAGGCTCAGAAATGCGAACGGTGAGGCTGTCAAGGTCGCCGTTGACATTTTTGTATTCCCTGCACAGAGATATGCGATGCTGATAATCGCGAAACTTGGGAACGCAACGAGGTCAATGATCGTGTAAATATAGAACTGCTTGCAATGTTCGAAAAAATGCTTGATGTCTGGGAACTCCCAGTCAATATGGAGAATGTCATTTTCTTCAATCTTCCCTATTTCCCCTTTTTGTGTAATTTTGAATTTCTACTTTTTCATTTTTTTATCTTAGACTATATTGACGCATTTTTTTGCCTCTGTGCCATGGTACGACGTATATCCGCTTTTGGGCCCTAAAAAGAGCACTTCGAAGAAATATTTCGCGCTGGCGTCAGGAAATCTGTCTTTGTCTTTTAAGATAGCACGAGCACTTCTCTCTTTCTTGACTTCTTTGTATGTTCCATCCGATTATTTCCTTACTTGATAGTAATGCAATCAAATATCTCCACTTTTTGAGAGGATCTCCACTTCAATGTAATATTGAAGGTTCCTAACCATCGCTTCACTCGTACATGTAATGACTTTATTGAAGCGTGATGTGCTCAGCGGGAATAAACCCTTGCTGAAACATTGCGTCGTTTTTGGATACGGCCGATGCACCACGTCCGGGGGGCATCAATCCCGCTCAGATGTAGCGGGCTAATGTTTAGTGTTCACTAAACTCAGTCCTGTAATTCCTCTGTTACATTGTAGAAATGATTGTATAAAGGGGAATTTTATGATTTGTGATATTGTTTATATGTTCTGCATTCTTTCTTTGTTTCTTCTTATAGTCATTCCCACATGTTGCATACCCTCATTGATTACAAGTAAGATATTATGTTGGCCTTTTTGTATGCAGTAAGCAAAGAATGGATTTCTCGCTTTTGAAATGGGAATGTCCTCATCTGGTCCCGCTCCCCACCATTTGACCAACTTTCTACGGTATTGCGAATACGCCTTGAATATTTCATTGGATCGATGGTTATAGACCTGATAGCATTTGCTAAGCGTGGTAGTTTGAACTGGATGGCAGTTTCGCACGGTGCACCTATTTCCTTCCATAATGATCCTGAAAAAGATGAGGGTCAGATGGGTGGGGGTTCGATTGGTGACCAATGGACTGTACCGTACACATGCAATCTTTTGTCACGACGTGTGCAGTAACTGACAATAACATATTGATCTACAAGCTAATATACATATGGGTTTGGCGGTGCCCAGGTGCCATATCGTTAATGGGCTGTACGGTACATTTAAACAACGGGATAAAAGTGCGTACCACGCTCACAGCAGTGCTTAGGTTACCTACTTGATTGCACACTTAAGATAGGTTATGTTGTAGTTGTAAGCCCACAACAGGGGTCAACTCGTTGAGAAAACGAGTACCTGCGATGACTGCGAGGTCACGAGGACATCTTAAGTAACGTTGTCCTCGTGGCCACACAGTCATCGCTGGTAACCTGAGGACATGACGAAATGCCGTCGTTCTCAGGATATATTGTACAGTAGCAATATCTGCAATGACGAAATGTCATCCTGCTTTCATCCATTCAGAGAAAGGTTCCGATCGCGTATTGCGTGAAGTTATATTGTGCGCACTTCTATGGCATGTAGTTCCTGAAGAACCAACTAAATGGGAGCGCATTTCCTTTTTGATGAGGAAAGTCAAAGATGTTTTGTTGAGCGATCGAACGAGTAGAGTACATTCAGCAGCGCGTGCTCCTTCGAAACTCTCCACCTTCACAAGGTACATCATAGTCGTAGTCGCTCATCGCAATCCTTGTAGAGCTCCGTGTTCGTGGAACTCTGTAACTTCTCCTTTTTATTTGGGTCTTGGAAAATGATTGCTTTTTGGAACATCTTCGAACGGTTCAAAGGAGAGTTCCAACCGCAAACACATACCTATCTCAAATGCATTATTGAAGTTTTTCTGGATTAAGATAGTGATTATTTTTCCACTTTTTTTCGCAGCATTTCAGTTGTTGATATCTTTGCTACGCTAATAAATATTCGGTGTACATTGTTTCTCATGTCGCTTGAATGAACAACCTCTTACCGCTTTCTCTGTATACTTACATCACCTCTTTGCAAGAACTACAATAGCATATTCAAATCCCTCCATCCATCAGACATCTAAGGTTCAGCAGAGGTATTGTGCGCAAACACCTTCCATGGTTGTCAGCGCATTAAGAAGGGTAACCATTTGTCGTTGATCAATTCCGTTGGTGAAGTGTCCCGCAGGTCACTCTCTTCAGAATCATTCCTCAGAATCAGGTTTTGAGTTCACTTAGGACTTTTACAACAATTTGTGATGACCAGAGATGTGCAAGTTTGTGATCGTATCCTTTCACGTGAGCTGGTTGCAATCATGATCTTATGCTTTCACACGAGCTGGTGCGTCAAAGATTAAGAAGAGCGCTGCCCCTCCCCCCTCCCCACTTCCCCCAACTACATTTTCACCAAAACGGGAAATGAATTTATTGCATTGCGGAAACCAGTCACCCTCTCAACACGCTAACTACGTAGGTTGCCTTTTATATTTTGTGATTTGAGAACAGAAACAAATACCATTTTTTGAACATCGCTTTACAGCCTTTCAAAATACTTCACATCAAGTTCTATACACTTTTGAATGGGCTCGAACCAATTTTTGAAGCAGTTTTGCCACTCTGATGTAGGTAATCCTAAATATGTGTTCATACGCTTCAAGTGTCGAAAAACGTTGACCTCTCATTTTATTTTTTACGTACGGAATGAAAAGAAGTCTCGTGGTGAAGAGTGATCCGTCTTCAGCAGTTGGTTTTCTTGATTTTTGGGAAGTCAACTGGCAAACAAATGGTGGTATACCACTCAGAATTGACTGTTCTGTTTGTCCTAGTGATACGGTTGCGACATGTCCAGTTTTTCCGAAGAAACAGGAGATCAATTGCTCGGAAGTGCCTGGATTTGGCTCATCTTGAAAAACCAATACGGTCGATTGCTGTTTCCTTCCGGGCTCATAAGCATAAATCCATGATCCACCATCTGTCTCGATGCCATAGACGTGTCTCGAAGCACCGCGATCGTGTTTTTTTTTGAGCATTTCTTTCGACCAATCGACACGAGCCCCTTTTTTGGGGGATTGACAAATTTTTCAAAAACGTTTTTTTCACAGTCGAATGTTTATGCAATACTGAATGTATGCTGGTCCCACTAATGCTAAGGTTGTCCCAGTCTCACGATAGGTCACATGACGGTCTTGCAATATTAGTTTGTGCACAGTATTGACGGTTTCCGGGACAACAACTGATTTTGGACGACCTCCACAAAATTCTTCTTCGAGTGAACTACGACCTCGGGTGAACTCTCTGTACCATCGATAAACACTGGCCCTGGATGGAGCTTCATCAACAAAAATTGAATTAAGTTCATCCATGCATTGCTGTTGAGTTAGTCCACTTCGAAAGTTGTAGAAAATAATCGCGCGAAAATGCACACGATTCAACCCCATAACCTGGCCTTATAACTTAGTGTAAACAACTGAATCGCGCTCAAATTTTGCGACGTAACCTCAAAATAGTCAAACTTCACGATAGTGGTGTCAGTTGTTAGATTGCTACACTAGTGTTGCTAAATCTCAAAATATAAAAGGCAACCCTCGTAGTTAACAGAGAGTAACCTTTCACAACTTTTTTGGACACCTTGTATCGATTTCTTAGGGGTTACTTGAAAATGTTCAAACATGTGGATGAAAATATTATAAATCTCTTATGCACTGTGCTTGTCATCAGATGGGCGCAATGTTTCATTTGTACCACTCCGAATTTGACCACAGCTTTCTTCGGTTTTAAACCAAGGTTAACCAAGTGTTCTGTTTGTCTTCCTTATTCCTACGAATCCCTGCACCTAGCTAGCCCACCGAAGTCACTGTACTACCACTATTTGTAGCTCCAAACCCCTTTCAATAATCCTTAGAAGTCGATAGCGCTGTTAGCTCTGTGAACCCAAAACCGTTTGTTTCCAGACACCCTAGGCGCAGCTACAGCTACCTCAAATCTTGAGCACACCCAAGTGCAAACGTATGTTGGCGAAAGGCAGGTTAGCAAGAGAGGAGAGCATCACGTACCAACTTAGCATACATAATAGTGCATCGCATATAGCACTAATAAAGCAAAACTGCAAAACTACATATTAATAATAGTAATGATAATAAAAATAATAATAGTAATGGTGAAATATCCAAATCATAAAATCAATATTAATTCACTGAGGGTACCAGAGAGGTCAGCAGCCAACCACTTACGAGAGGTCACCCCAGGCGAAGAAGGTGCGAAGTAAAAATTTGGACCTATATACCGATCCCCAATTAGAGGCACAGTTCACAACAATTTTGGGTAATCCAAATAATGGCAAAAAAAGGTGGAAAATAGTGCGATGAAGGCGAAGGAACTGCGTGAATCGGTGTTTACAAAGTGAAAAAAGGCTTCAAAAAATCGTTAAAAAGGGGGCTGGATGAGAATAAGATCAGAAGAATGAAGGGGAGTGGGCGTTTGGACGAGCTGTACAATGTGGGTCATTGCGTACGTGTGGGTCCTGGTGCAATAACTAAAAACAGTAAGCAAAACACAAACCATTCACTTATAAGCGTAGGTAGACAAAAAGCCTAGTAACAGCAATAATAGCTCACCTTTTTCAGCCTCCTGGTGTAAGAAATTAAATGAAGGTCGGTGGCAGCAAAAAAAAATAACAGAGGAGAAAAATTGGGAGGAAAACATCGTCTCATCACTCGGCGTTCAGCTGATTGTGTGTGGGGCCTAGAGCGAAAAATTGCGTCTGTATCGCCTCGACACTCGTCTGACGTGACATCGATCGAGGGCGGGAAGGCCGTGCGAGCCGGGAACAGGGCTTTAACCGTCAAGTTTCCGGGCGCGAGAGGGTCCTTCCTATTACCCTTGGGACCACTGAGTATTCCTTGGGGAAGAACTCAGTAACCATTTTTATTGTGAATTGTGCCTATAACAGATCCTAGAGGGAAGTAAAGTTCGGTTCAGGGCCCGAGCATGTACTAGTCTAACGAGATCATCTACGGATCATATGATAATGCATCACTTCACATAACACCCGCCCGATCTCTACTAGAAAAGTGACTTGGAATACGACAGTTGTTTTTTTTTACTCTTTCCAAACTAAAATACTACAATTGTTCCTTGAGCTGTCGGAATTCAAATTTTCAAAGTAACTGACGTGCTCGGAAAACATGATCACGTTTCAACTACTCAACTAATGAACTGCGCATGTGTTCTGCTAATAGCTCGGCTTACATTTTCATTGTTTAGTAAGTCGCTGAGTGATTAGTTTTTTGGTTGGCATAAATCGTTGGGTCATTGAAATAGACAGAGACCGAAGTTGAACCTTGAAAATATTATAGAGTAGATTTCTACAAAGCCTTAGAAGGGCCCAGCTCTCACCGGGAATTTCCTATACTCTTTTCCTAAACTTCCACTGAACATAAGTTAATTCGCCTTTTTAATACTCGAACGGTCTTAGAAAGGAGGCGAGAAATACCGTCATTCCACCAAAGCCCAAGAAGAATAGTGCATATGGAATTCATCGTGACATAATTGACTGAGTTTCATATTTGGAGTGATACTCGGACATAGAAATAAATTTTTATTATGTTCCCCTCTTATGTAATGCGGTGTCTGCAGCTTCCACCTCGAGCAAAACACTATTACACCATTATCATTACATGGTGGTTTCTCCAGTAGGTTGCAAATGCACAACATACCCACCTGCTTGCTATATGTCACATTACTCAGTCATTGAAGCGATTGTTCAGTCTCTGTTGTTATATTACTTTTCCGCATTCAACAAATTCACCCATTCTCTCAAGCATTTCGTAGTACCGAATGAAGTTTGTTGCCATTGAATTTTCAGAATAGCGCTCTCCAAGTCCTATTTGAAGCGTCTTGAAGACCTAGGAATTTTTTAGTCGTTCTGCAGAAGTAGCTGCCGAGACCATTAGGATTGTACATATTATTTTTTAGTTAGCATTAAGAAGCAGCAGAAACTCTCAGCGGCGGATAGATATCCACCCTGACCCTTCAATTCCTACGATTAATTGGTACCAGAATCGTCCGGGAGGATTGATTTAATGAAACGCCTATAGGCCGACTACCCCAGTTCACGGTATCGGCCGCACTCGTTCAAAAAGCTTCTGAATTGCATTCGGGAGCAGCCGTGAAAGGGAGCATTTTCATGCCGGGAGGGTACAACTAGTAGTTAAGTCAATGAGAAGTATTACTCCAGTGATCTCCTCCTAGGAAATTTCCAAGTAAAAACAGAAAGAGAGCGAACTCAATACGTGTATTCGTACTTCTGAGGAAAGCACGCGTCCGGCTTCTTTTATAATTTGAATTCTATTTTCATAAAGAGATATTTCGGGTCGGCCAAAATGTTTTGCCGAAATCAGAGCTTTCGAATTTTGGTAAAAAATATCCAATCTTGGAGGGAAGTAGGTCTTGTTTCGTTTCAGTTTTTTTTCAGATTTCTTGTCCAAGCCTCGATCCTATCATTACATGCAGTGAAAATGCCACTTCCGTCAGCCTACGCAGCCCCGCCCATTTCAGAGCTTCTCTAATAAACTCCACTTTCCACATTTACGTTTAATCTACGTGTCCTTCAGTATTGACATCGTGGATTCCCTAGTGTTGTAAACAACATAACACGAGATGATGCGAAAAGTTCAGCTTTTTGTTATCGTGAGTTCTCCCGGTCTTTCATACCTGAGTCATGGACTGAGGTAGAAAAATGTCTGGATAAATGAAAGCGCAGCCCATCTCCAAATTAGAATCCAAACAAGTAATTTCACCTTTAAACGGATCTGCTTTAGACTGCTGCGAAAGCCACCGGGGTAATGCAGTCTAAGCTGTTTGACCTCAGAACATCATGCTTTCTGAACAGATCATTCACGAAATTTACTCATCACCGGTATCTCGGCATCCGAAGCCCATTCGCTACCTTCCGGTGCCCTCTCTTCATTCATTAAACGCAGTCTCCTACATTGTCCATGGCAAAATACTGGCTCCTTGGCTAAGCCATCTCTCTTCTAAGAAGAAAGAATGAGAATGAAGAAATTTCTTCTATTCTTCGCTCATTTGCGTGAAGCGTATCTTGCCTAAACATCTAGTCGTGTGGTATTTCTTAATTTCCAGACTGCGATCGAGCCTATTTTTTTAGATCACATGTAAGTGCTTTTACCAGTGAAATGACATTTCACTGCTTCCATGGGTTTGAGTTTTCGATTTATTTGATTTATCAATTCCGAAATGATTTCATTCCTTTGGCAGACCTTCTCCAGTTCTGCAACGTTATGCCCCCTACATATACAGTTATCCGCTCCCCACTTTTGATCCCTTCTGGTGGAACCTGAAAGTGGTAATATGTGCCTTCGGCAGCAGTACACTGAAGTCAAATATTTCACTTTGCCAAGCTACTTTGACGGAAATCAAAAACTTCGTTCACGTAATGTTCAAGCTCGGACAAGAGCAAAACAGGACTCCTGTCAAGGATGACTACAGAGTTTTACAATAATGGCTTGATTAGGATGACGTTCCGACGTTGCTGCTGCTTTCATCGCTGAGAAGAGGGAATTCATACAAGGTTCGTCTGAAAGCTGTCTCATTCTACAGGTTCAAGGGGTGATAAATTACGAAACGACATCAGGGATTGATCTGATTGAGACTAATCAACCTATATGATAACTGAAATCTGGTCTATAAAAGAATATGCCGACATAAGAAGAGAGTCACGTTCGATGATGGAGCGGGTAGAGAATATAGTTACTGACGGTCACTGGTGTAATGTTTTCCTCGCATGAAAGGGGGAGGGGGGGGGGGACAAGCTGCATTAAAGTTTAGCCTTCACTTAACCTTTTCGATTACTAAAAATCAAATACATACATCTGCTTAACGAATCGATCGGTCATCAATATTTGCCTTCCTTCTTGATGATCCTTCTCCTCATCGTACTCTTGTTTCTAACCGTACGCAGCCACACCTCAACAAGTTTATCCGAACGACGAACTTATATTATGGGACCCTCAGGGGTGTGGTGCGTTAGGAACGAAATGGTCGCGTCGCGGTGAGAGGGGCGTAGCGCGCGAAGGAATGTAGCAGGATGCAGCAGTAGGTAAGAAATGCAAGAACAAAAGTTCTAATAGTAGAATTATGCATAAAATAATGATCGCATATCGATTGAGCTGTATGAAGAACGCTAGAGCTGTAATAATGGCGAATTAGTGGTCCGCGACAGCCGCGTGCGGCAAATCGATTACCCAAAATCGTTCCTAATGCCCGTCTCCCGACCCTCAGTAGTAAGACGGAGCTGGTGTGGTTGCAAGTGGGTACTATCACACTTCACGGGTGACGGTTCGAATCCGGATCAATAATCGCCTAGGCTAACCAAGCCTTTCAACCCCACGGAGTTCGTCCTTTAATTGGTACCAGGCTCGTCTGAGAGATAAAAGCACTGACTTGAACATGGGTTGACCACCGCATGTCACTGCATAGGCTACAAACTCCTTCAACGCCACTACGATTCTGAGTGGTAGTCGAATTCGGATTAATTCGACTTTCAGAAGGGATTGTTCAACGCCCAAAGGCATCAAGTAGCTCACAAGTATCCAGTAATCCCACAAAGTCACAGATTTTGTTACCTTCCCGCTTCCTGTTTCAGTCCACTCTGTTAATTCGTTGTTCGCTCCTCATACATACCTCTTCCAGAAATAGGGAACTAGAGGAGATCTTCGATCAATTCATATGAACGGGCTGTGATTATTTGTTGATTTCCACCAAATCGAAGTGAAGCAAACGGTAACTTTGATGAGAGCGGAACCTTAACTAATGAGTGGAAAATGATTTCATCGAGATTTGCAGCGTATTGAATATCTCACCAGTAGCCTACGAAACCTCCGAGTTCGTGAAGTGATTTGTATGGCTATCTATCAATCTTGCAGAGAACTTGCCCATATCGGTACATAGGCGCTGTTGAAAGAGCGATGCTTCTATGACAGAGCATGCAAAAGAGACAATTCAACTTAATTTCGTGACTCATCCTCTCTGTGACTCCTATTATCTTCAGGGAAGTTTCTCATCAAAACCAATATCATTCACTAAAGTGAAGATCAATCCACTAACAAATAGCTTTCCTTCAAGGAGCTTCTAAAAATTCAAGTTCAAAAGTAGGTGGCTTCGAACTCTATCCTATAAGATGAATTCTGTGCTGTGTAACACCTCGTTCTCCAAGCGTTTACCCAGAAAGCTCTTTACTCTACTCATATTCAATCAGAATTCGATTGACGGAGTAGAAAAGTGCCAAATAAGGGTCAACGGTTGTCGTTCGCTCAAGATTGGCGCTAGTCAACAATAATGATATCATCATGGGAGGTACCTGGCGAGCTAATTACCCACATTGAATAAGTGACCAGATTGTTCGAAAATCAAACATCGTAAGTGCGAAATGACGAAAACAACAGTGAGAGGGCTCAATGGGCTCCACAGGGCAAAGATGGTATTAGCCTTCATTATCATCTGTTTTCCTCTCTACTTGTATATCTACGCTATCGTTGGCTCCCCTTTACCAACAATTACATAGAGGAATCACCTATACTCTTGCAGACCATATTTTCCATATCTGTTACCCACGACAGGCTAGATCGACTGTCAAAACTTTCATCCACTACTTGTAATGCATAAAGTTGATGGAAATCTTGCTTCTCACTAAGAAATTCTCAGGCGATTTTTGTTCACTCGCAGAAGTACTCAAAAACATACTTATTCACTGTGGAATTTTTTCCAACTCTCCACCACGCACTCCATGCGATAGTCTCTTGGCTAGCTTTCTTTCATTTAAAATGGACAACGCATGAATCGGAGCTCTTCAGCTTCATGATTACAATTCTAACAAGCAGACAAGGGAAATAAGTAGCTAGGCAGGTAAACGATGTACATGACTAGGTGACGCCCATTTCACTATCCTTGACTGGTCAAAGGCTTTGGCGATGGTTGCGATGCTACCAGCTCCGAGATTTGCCTTCTATCAGTCTCCCTGTCATCATCGGTGAGGGAGCACACTGGAACCTACTAGAACACCTCCAAAGCACCGATCACAAGTTCGAAATCTCATTAATACAGCTGTGACCACAGTTCCGTATTCTGAATCCAGTGAGCTGCCAAAAACCAAAAAGCTTCGTTGAAATTGGAACCAGCATATGATGACAATTATGCAGTGGAGAATGAGAATCTTCAAAACTTTTCAAAGCCTCTTGTCAAAGGTGTTTTTGATGTATAGTGCCTAAGCTGGTGCTGGCTGCCAGCCTTTCCAGTTCTAAGGTTCAGAGGTTCCAGTTTCTCAAGAGAATCGGCTTACATAGTAGAACCTAGCTGATCAGTTCCAGATACTGTAAAAGCAGCACTAACGTTTCAGCGAAAAGTTGTATTACGAAAACCCTTGAGACTTCAATAGATAGGTACCAGCACTCCACGAAAAGTTCGACCACGTGTGTAGAAACTGGCGGAGATCCATTGAAACCTGAATCAATTCGAAGCCTGAATCAACTAACCTGGAAGTTGGGGATCCATTTCAGCGTCACCGATATTCAAAATCATTATAAAAAGAACTTCCGCACTACACAAAGAAATGGCTATGAGTTTGCCCTCGGGGAATAGCTAAACTTCCCTGATAATAATTATAAATGTATTGTGGAGCAAAAACTCAATTTGGCGCGTTTTCTCGGTATCTTGAAAACTATTTTTAGCCACATATACGTTTGACTCAACTCATAGATCTGTACAAAAACTATGTTCCCGTAATAGCTGGATTGCTTTCTATGGTAGTATTGAATATTGACGATGCTAGTGGCAATAACTTGGAATGGGCTTGCAAATGCAGTCGGAACATAATTGAATTCTGTGTTAAATTCCATTCAATCTACCTGTGGTGCTTATGCCTAATCACTTACTCACACGACGAAGCACGTGTTGTGTATGTTCTACCTTTTCGCATAAAAAACCAAACTATCGCCAGGGATACTGTAGGTTACTCTGCTGGGCGACAGGCCAGGCACTTATCTACAGTGTATCACGTAGCTACGTATATAAAAGACTGAGATCACCGATCAGTCCGCAAAAGGTGCGCCACTCATTTGCTTTTTATTCAGAATCATTGTGACACCGGGGGCCCTTATGTTGATTGATACATCTCGACCTCCTACGCGTACATTCCATCCCATTTAATATTGAATGAGTCAAGCTCTAATGCAATTTGCCATGTACAATGCACAGCTGACAGTGGTGCACTAAAACAGAGAGTATTTTGAGTTCCAAAGAATTTTATTTCACTTTAATCCACTGCGCTACTTTCAACATCCCTGAAGGATTTCTCTTCGAATACAACGGAGGCCAGGTCTCCGTTGACATTCTTAATGGAATAGATGTGGTACTGATAGGTCACCTACCGTTAGACGCAATCCCAACCACCATTTTGCAACGAGACGAGCGCCTTCACATTCTCGACGCACTGCAACGGGCATGGAGACCGCACTTGAATGCCGGCTCGATTTTCTATTATAGTTAACGTTTGGTGCTAATGTAAAAAATGATAATGCTGCGCTTTGCTCGAAGAGTTCTTCCATTGTAATCCAGCTAAAAAGTAACCCTTCAATCCTCTACAGGACTTCTTGACTAGTAGCTCTGCTCGGCCTCTGGCTGTTCGAGACCCATCTGTTGAGTGTGCGAGTATTTCCTTTGAGTAACCTCAGTCTGTTGAGATCACGATCACACGAGGAAGAATTAGGTAGATAACTTTTTTTAAACTTTCCCTCGGAGCAGTAAAAACACTGCATTTCGTGTCTCACTAGGGGGTATGTAGCAATTCTCATCTTTGATAACATAAAATACGGTTTTCGAAGTCCTCGATCTGGCATCGATGAATTCCAGACAGTCGGTCAAGTTCACCCTCACTATCTATACATAGTTTCTCAAGCTTTCTCTTCAACACTTTTTCTTTAATTGTATTTCCGCCTACTGCTGTCGACATTATCACACTTATCAAACGTGTGATACGTTTTTTTTTCTTTCTTATGGTAGTGTCTGATTCCAGCTGCGCCTTATTGCCAACTTCACTCCGTCTGGGTTTCGTCATTAAGCTCATTTCAGAATCGGCTCAGTTTTTCCAGTGGGGCTAACGCCTACTCACACAAGGTCACTCATGAAACCGCACTGAACCCCTCTTTCAAATTTGAAAGAACAATCTTCAATGTACTTTTCCCAAAACCACACTGTAAGACCGGACACAACACCTGTTCGACTATTTGCCTGTCAACTCTGGGCAGTGCCAGTTACTTCATTAATGACACGTATATTTCATACGCCTTGAGACCTCGTGGCCCTTTCCGATTAGCTCTTCATGTTCCTTTCCGATTAGTCTTTTACTTTCCTCATATAAGGCTAGATAAGAAGCATGTTGCAATTTTATAACGTATCTCCAAGTCAAATCATGTGAGAGGCTACACAAAATGCAGTGTGGCAATGCTGTTAGGAGTTATATTCACCCGAATGAGACAACTGTGCTGACGTAAGCCATTCTAATCATACCTGACTAGAGGTAATTATTTTCTGTTTGCTGAGAGCCTCTATGATTTCTAGCATCAACTCCGGCCAAGTAAAGTTGTAGTAGTCTTATTGATCTCACCTCAACCCTAGAACGCTGCGCTCATTGAATCTTGTTACCAGCGAAGTGTTACGGCAAACGACACTACAACCTTCTCTTTCGATGCCGCATTAGGAGTTTGATTGCTGTCAAGTCGTGTCGCAATCTTCCTTGCATTTCATTTCAATATTTCTTCTGTGGTAAGACAAACCATCATTGAATTGTTGACCACCCACTCTAATGTCCGTTGCAAGTTTAGGGAGTACAACTGTACCTTGGAGGCCTTGCAATCTACAAAAATTAGTTTTTTTGTGCGGCAGAAAGCACTGTTCTGTGCCGAGTCCCAACCGGGTGGACAGCATCTGCCTGCACCTCCTTTGGGGTTGAACCAGAGAATGCTAGTGCCCGATGGAGCATATCTTTCACGAAGCTCTGCTAGTAAGCATTCATCGGTTAGCCTGGCAAAAAATTATTCTTAAAATTTCGCCCGAAAGGAAGGTTAACCTTAACACAAGTTCTTGCCTCGAGATTCTTCACACCATCACGGGCGGACTTGGCGGGAACAGTGGGACATCATTCATGTACACCTTTCTCAGAAGCTTAGATTCTGAGAAAAACTTGACCTCCTATACACCTCGCACTGAACATCATTTTTTGCCTTGATTCTTAAACTGTGAGTTTTGAATCTTAAGATTAAACGAGTGGTTTCACTGTTAGATCGCCCTTGACTAAGGGTCGGCCTTATTAAGACTAAGGGGCGCTCCACGCTCGTTAGATTGAATGTTCCTACTCTTTAGCACAAAAAACTTCTCCAATTATGTCGACATTTTGTATTTGTTACCATTTAGTCGCCGATTTTAAGGTGTAATTAGTTCAAAAATGACAAAAGTTTCTCTAGAATTTCCATCGTAGTCGTTCAAAGTTGTAGGCAATTGGGTGGCTTACTCTTACCTCTCATGAGTCATCACTTCGTCCTCAGCTGCGTTTGGACTGCTTTTGATATCTTCCTTTTTCCCATAGCACCAGATTTGTAGCCACAATGTATTCTTTCGAAACCTTTTTTTGCGAAGCTGCCCTTTGCCTTTTTTTCGTTGTTCTTTCTTCACTTCTACTCAAATTGTGGGATTACGTTGTAGAACGTTCTCACTGCATGCATCTGTCCATTAGTCGGTTTCCTTCAATCTGCAAGGCCGGTTACTACTCAGAGCTAATTTACCGTATGCAATCTGTCTTTCACTGATCGACAATATGACTCGATACGAATTTATTCCTTCGAATGACTATGATAATTGCTCACTTTATGGTAGTGACTTATTATGGACGACGGTAACAGCGGTGTATACGGAACTACCTCTACACGTTGTCATAACAATCAGTCCAACGGTCTGGAACATAATTACGAAAAAAACGAGATTGCTGTTTTCTTCATAGCTGAGTGTATCCATGACTATACATCAGTTCTTTTGAAATTAACAGTCATCACCCTCCTATACCTAAGAGCTTAGGCCCTAGACATCATTTGGGTAGCTAAGCAATGCGCTAGGCATGACATTACGTCTAATCATAACAGAAAGATTTTTTGAAACTTTCTCAGGTCCAGAATTCCTCGCGATATCATGCAGATTCCGTATAGGACTTCTCCTAAGGAAGGAATGAGCTCTGCTCCCTCTTGGTCAATTATCAACTTTTCAGTTCCTACGCCATCTGTGATCCAGTCACCTACAGAAAGTAAATTCATAAATAACTGTGAAAATAGTGGCCTGAATAACGGAACACATCCCACACTTCTTGAGTCAAGGACTTTTTTTGTGATCATTGACCATTCAAAAGAACGCGTAATTCATGTGGCAACCTAGTGGTTCAGATTGAATTGCCATCTCACTCGGTTGTTTAATATCTCTTACATGATTGTTGCCTTTCGTTGCGGTATTCGAACATCCGCAACAAAAGGCAACAATCATGTAAGAGAACATTTGAATTTGCACATCATTTTGAACATTCCTTGATAGAGTGCACCTGCTACCTACTCAAGAAATACTGCCGTGTACGTGAGTCAATAATATTCCCAGATAGGGTCATTTGTACATATACAGCAGCAATACATCGAAGTTGCAATTGGATGGTCACTCATGATTAATCCTTACTTGATAAAGTTGTCCAAGCGTGAATAATCTCCTTCAGTCTTAGGCAATACGTTGTTCTGTGTTCATTTCTATTACCAAATGTCTTGGCGTATTTTACGATTGCGGAATCGAACAATGAAAAATCCTCGTATTTGCAGATGAGTGATTCGCAAAATATCGATGAGGTTTTCCTTTACCCGGCCTGTACGAATTGGCTCTGCGGTAAGACCTTATCGTTTGCAGAACGAAATTATGATATTCTACTCTGATTTTCATCCTAACAAACGACTAAAGATGTTTTGTGGTCACTCCGCAGATTAAACCACCCGATTTGTTTGGACATAAAGTGTTCTTCTAAAAAATCCATGTGGTAGATCACATGTTGTTAGGCCGTGCGTTGATAGGCTCTAGAACTCAGGCTTCCGCCCTTCGGCTTCCCGATTATACAAATTCGTCGTATCCTTTCCCGGAAATACACTGAAGGGAGAGCCCGGTAAAGGCAATGGGCACCTCGCAGGAGTTTGGATGCGTTTGTCCTTCATATTCGGAACATCCCTCACGTTGTTCCGCACAGCGTTATCAAGTATACTCCTCAAAACGTTTGCAGCTGTCGATTCAAGCTCAAAAGATCCACTCCGACCATGTTCTATTATGTAAGTGTCATTTCTTTGATACTGCATAGTGTGAAATGCGTTGTTACTTGCTGAATGAAAGAATGTGTAAAGAATATGTACTTCCATATCCTGTCTACCTCTGTAGTTGATGTTGAGGCAAAATTCAAAGAAGAGTTTTAAATGGGCACTACCTTTGCTCGTTATTCCAATTGTATGCAATGGCCAACAGCATGAAAAAAGCCAAGCAAAAGTAATCTCTGAGAATATCTCAACAGCTAAGAGGCGGCATCTGAGAGAATTTATTTGTCGCGTTGCTAAGGGAAAAAAAGACGAAAAAAAACGTCAGAAGTGTGAGAGAAAAGTCATTGGGATAAAAAGAATGTATAGGGAAGTAGTGGGACTCCTATAATTCTCTTGACTATACTGTAAGTACGCTACTTGTAAGATTCAAATTGATGAAAAAAAAGGTAGTGATTCCCGGTGAAAAATGGAAAAATGAGTTTATCTCTACGAAGAACTCTCCCAGTTCAAATTTCTAGTTCTACTGTTAATTCTAAGCGTACCTGATGAGAGCAATAACAATGACAATAGTAGCAATAACTCAGATGATTTGAGCCAGGCTCAGCCTGCTCAGCCATGGAAGCATCTAATTGCAAGTAGAATGCTCGTTCACAGTTGTATCAGGTTATCAGGTCGTGTTGATCTTTTTGGCATGTACCCTTGAAGCGAGTATAAACCACGTGTAGGTTTCCATCTGTTATACAAGCATCAACCAAGTGATTAATTGCTCATATAACACTTAAAGGAGCGTAGTCACTCAATAATGTGATTTTAGCTGACTACTTTACACCTCTACAGATATTTCTGCTCTTCTTGCTAACTGGACGATTCATTCTCACAATAATAATCCTCTTGCTAGGGTTGAAGGTGAGCTGCTCTCCGTTTGATTCGAATGGTGTTCAGGTTAATCTTCAAATAGTCGGTTTTGTGAAATGAGTAATATTGTGTGGCAGGTGACTTAGCCGGATATGACATTGAAATCACCCTTGAACCATTGAAAACACAGAGGCTTTGATTAGATTGGTGATCTCTCTGTGTTAGCTTAGATGGTTCAGAATCCTGTCTCTTATGAATTGCGTAAATTTTCGCGTGGACATGAACTGCCCAATACTGGGACATAGACGTGGTTGAAAAAAGTGCAAAGACTCAACGTCTGAAAAACCTCAAACAAGCGCAGTTTAAGTATTGGTTCCGAGACCCCGATTCGTCTTTGAGCTGGCTGCCTAAATGTAATCCAATTGGCTACAGATTTGAAACATAAAAGGGTTTCGTTTTGGAATGATATAGGCGATGTTTGCTTGAAAGAAAAGGAACGCTCGATGCATAGTGAAAGGTGTTCAGAATTATTCCCGATTAGCCTTCAGCATTTGGCTTCTAATGTTCAGTTGTTTCGCCACGAGCCATGTCTCAGTCAGCTTTCTTGGTTAGTTGACTCGCCACACGGCACCAGATGTATGTAGGAATGGTCACCGTGTCGAGAATGAGGGGATGAAGAATAATACTTAGTCGGGAAAGTAGAGAATACTCCGATCATAGAAGTTCCCATGAAGACGAGTGTATAGAGAAAGAGTGAATGAAAATCATGGCCATATCATATAACTAAAATAAAATAACTGTGCTGTATTCAGATGGAAAAAGATTTTATGAGATCTATAACAATGGCGATATTTATTCCGATCTCGTTGACGGAAATCTTCAACATTTACTCCGAAATAGTAGCCTATATCAGCTTATTTGCGGAAAGCGAAGAACAGTACAATCATATATTCAAGTAAGTAAAATTCAAGAATGAAAGTTGGAAATTGGATGGAATTGAATCAAACTTCCTAAACATAATTTCAGTACCTTTTTGGGATGGACACATAGCCTTCTCTATGTGATCTATGACTATGTTCATTACAACATTTTGATTATGCTTATATTGCTGCTGTATTGCTGTCGACTGGCTTATCAGGCAGAAGAACGGATCAAAGCTTTCCCCTTAAAGTGAGTCCCCTACTGACCATTCTGGTATCATTCCGATGGGTGCCTCCATTATGCCCCTGCTACTTTGGAACGAACGCTCCAACAAGATTCAAAGGTTTTCGATTGTTTCATCTCGGATCACGCTAAGTTTGAATGAACGGTAAATGTCGCAAAATGTCCTCGCAAGGTTCTAGGATAACAGCAGGTTTTCTCAAAAGCATCTTAATAAGTGGTATCAGTAGGGAAGGCACTTCACTTCTCGAACTTCATCAGTTAGGCACTGGAATGGGAAACGCAAAGCAGATGGTCGAAGAAAGCATAATAAGATACAAATTGAAGCAATCAAATGTTACAGTACGATCTGTGTTGTGGCTCAAATTATTCCGTTCTTTCTCTGTGTGGTATACTACATTTCCGATGGCACCACGGATGTCGCCTTGAGAGTTCTCTCCATCTCATCACGAGTGGTAATGATCGTTGGATTCGTTATCATCAGTGCTCAGATATTATCAGTGAGTTAACCTGGACATTGTTTACTAAAAGATTCTTGAAAACATGACCATGGACGCCGGAAAATAATTTTCGTTCATCTTCTCAGAGGTAGCTTGGCTACATCTAGGAGCACGTCTCCCCAGAAAGCTACTGTGGTGCTGAAGGAGCTACATATAACTTAAGCACCTGTTTATCTGACCTAACCTTTTTTACTACATTTTGCATCCATACGACTAATCGTTACTTTCGAATTATGCGGAGAGGATAGATGCCTTTCCGATCTCCTATCAATCAGTCCGAAGGTCATGAATCGCTAACGCAAAGCTTAAAATCCCTATATCATTATTTAGTCGGAGAAGCACAAATCAATAGCTTCTTTATTTCAGTCATTCTTCCTACTGGGCACTGAGCTGCCATACACTCATGCGAATTCAACGGACATGCAGTTACGAGATGCACGAAGTCGACTGGCATGGACGCTTGTCTACCTAATTCTACCATATATTGCATTCATTCCATTTCTCGGTGGGTTCATTGCTGAACGAAAGTCATCGTAATAAAACGGCAATTATCGTCGCTATACACAAATGAGGTCGTGAATTTGAGCGTAGTCCTTTTTTTCCTGAGGCTCTTTGGTGAATGTGCGCATATTTGTTGGAAGTTCAGGTGGGATGTTATTAACGTCGCCGTTGCCACATTTACGGCATGGATCAACCCTGAAGCCATTACCCAACCAGGCTAATGTTTTTTAGCCGACTAAGATCACCGATTTGGTACCGCACTCGTATGAGAGGATGAAAACACTGAATAACAACTCAGTTAACCAACTCACGGCACAGGTCGAACAAATAAAAAGGCTCTCAGCGTTGATCACTCCTTAACTAAGATTCATCACGCACTCAATTTCCACTCAGGGCTTTTGTGCAAACACAGTATTTTGCGGTAGCCAGTCCAAGTACAGGTCCGTGCTTTTCCCTCCCTACTGGAGTGTGGTACTGACCGCCCCACCCCGAGAGACTCGGATGCTCGATTGCTTATGTACAGAGAAAGGGGTATGTCGAGGAGTCGACCCTCGGACAAAGCGTATAATTGAGTGCACCACTTCCAACCGTACCATTTAAGGACATCCTGTAGATTATAGGCCATGTAGGCGGGCAAAGGTCACAACAAGCGTAATCCTTAGTAGAACTGAGTGATGCAAAAAATCACAGTCATCGTCCTTGATCTCCGAACGAACTTAGTCGTAGCTGGAGCAACTCTTATCTAATGATGCAACTACTTACTACTAGTACTTAATTCTACGAATTCACTGAGTAGAAAAGCAATAAAAAGAGCAAAAATGGGTTCCTGGTTTTCTGTATAAAAACTTCCAATTAATTGTTTAGTTAACGACTTCGCCTGGTTGATTGCGTTTAATGGGAACGCTGATCCAACAATGAAGGTTGTGATGTCTATTTGCGAAATGATCCAGTTCATTATTCAATTTCATCGGCCTTTATTCATGAGTATAATCACTGTCGCATTTCTACCTCCCTACAGGTGGGTCATGTTTTCATTGGTTTCATGTACACATACGAACATATCTTGCTGCTGTACTGACCGAATTACATTACGGTTTCTCAATTATTGCCACTAACTTCGACTCTTTCAGACGTGCAATGCTACTGACAGTACTATGCTGTGGTTGCTGCCCGAAACTGCAAATCGATCCTCTGCCAAGAAAACCGAATGATATGAGTCTAATGTATCGATATGCTGATTTTTGAACCGTTGAAAAGATTATTAGCATCACGCTAATTTCCATGTTGGAAGTGAACCTTTTTTTTGCTGTCAGTGTTCACAGAATGCATCCTACCAGCTCCTCTTTCGAAGAAGATAAAACGGATGGGTGCTTCAAGAGTTCAACGCCCGACCTTCCGACAGACGGCGCTGCTCGCCACGTGTTGGCAACGCAGGACATATTGCATTCAGGGCCGTGTGCGGCATATCGGTCCAGTGCTGTCAACACGTGGACAGCAACGCCGTTGGCCGTTCGGAAGGTGAAATAATGCACGTCGTTGAACTCTGCCAGTAAGCAATTAGTACTGAACATTGCATCGAGGATGCGGTGAAGAAAGCGTCCAATGATGGGAAAAGCCAGAAAGTAGATTTTGTTGTTTTCTGATAGAATAAAACTCTTCATACATCATGGGAATCAAGGAAGGATAAAGGAGATGAATTCTTGTCTGGTTTGCTTTTTCAATGGAAATTTGAGTGTGATTTATGGAATTTGGAAACGAACTCACTTCATAGGCGAAGATGAATGCTCTCAGCAAACTCAGAGTTGACCTATGCCAACCGATTACCGTAGCGAGCCTAGCCTGCTATTACACCGATATGTAACAAGTTCATAGAGAATGTACCTATGTACAATAGCGCTCAAAAGTCTTCTGTGGAATGGTTCTTCAGCCGTACTTTTCAGTCGTAACTCCCTTCCTACTGGATCTAATCAAGCGAAATTCCCATATTCGGAGCGTGGATGTATTGTGAATATTCACCACTATTAACCTGCAGTCTGATCATGTTCCAGACATTCCAGAGAGCATGAACTCAAAATCAACTGAAAATATAGATGATGGTCCTTCTAGAATCTCCTTCCCTTTTGCCATGTCTGAAGTGTTCAAGCGGTAATGCCGAACACAATAGATGTGAAAAACGCACATAAGGTTCGAATAAGTGCAGACGTCAACAACTTCACTTTTAGCAAACTCTGCTACCTCAACAAACACCCTGCTCTATCTGTGGATATTGCAGCTTCGCATTCAAATAATGCTGGGTAGGGTGAAATATGCTCTAGTTAAACATATCCAAATTTCGCGCGATTCGGTTAACTAAGAAAAAAGTTATGAACGAAAAAGCGTCAAAGCATTTCACCGAAGACTTTTGAGCGCTACTGTATATGCGATTAATAAAACATTATCGTTTTGATAGTTCTTCGTTGGCGACGTGCAGCTAGATCGCTCATGGTCAGTCACATCAATGCACTTCACTCTCTCCCTTTTGGCTCACTACAGCTTCTTTTATGATGTTGAGAAGTTAGGCTTTTCAGCTGCCATCCGATACGTGATCCTCTGTTTTATTACCGATTGGCTACGAAGTGATTTGGTAAAAAAAACCAGTTTGGAATCAGGAAGTGGGAACAGCAGGAAATTAATTCCGTAAAAGCTAAATTATTTCTCGGAGAAAGGCCGCTGACTATTTATAGAAGAACTGGACGCTGAACAACTTTACACCTTTATCCGTAGCAAGTACAGGACTAGAGTCTAGAATCGCTCTCGCGCGTGGCGTGGCTAATTGAGCACTGTAATCAAGATGCTCCTCACCTAGATTGTCACAAATAGACAACCGAGTGCGAGCCGCATGGTATGGTTGTGGTTTGGAAAACCAGAACATGCATCGAAGTTATAACCGTGGAGTCGCCTGTCTGATATCGGGGCCTCTTTCCCTCCTATGACAAAATAAGCATGCTCTGACAACGTTTGTTGAAGCGACTGATACATTCTTGAGCATCGAGCTTTCAGGGGAAGACGATTTGGCACAACACGGACAAGGAGAGGGGGTTTGCAATGAACCATTTGTGGATTGAAGCACTTAATCATACTTACTAATGTTGTCAAGTAATGATAGCCCCATTATCAAAAGTCGCCCTTCCAAAGTTGTTACCCTTCCTATTCATATGAGTGCAAACTCTGGGTCGAGATTCCCAAAATAATGGTGCACGTATAGACTTTGTCACACCTTGCCAGCCGCTGCTGGCTATTCCCGAAAACTCTGAAGCAGATAAATACAATTCCCGGGGTTTCTCGAACTAGGGTTTCCTTTTGACTACATATACATGACTAGCGTCAGAGGCAAATGGAGGTCGGCGCAGCTCGAGCATAACGACGACCCACGGGATGGCAGCTAATTGTAAGACCGACGATACTCGAGCAACAGAGAGAACTGCTATTGTCTATGTGTGTACCAATTGACGAAAACGTTCAAAAATCAGCTCTTTCAGTCTGATTTTTAACAACAAGGCTCATCAACGCTTTATGGAATTCGAGAATTCTGAAATGAGGGTACGTTGATTGAACTTTTCTTATAAATTTCTACATATTTACTTGTCCTGTCCCCTCTTTTCTCTTAGAGATTCGGACGCCGAAGCCCTCTTTGAAGTGTCAGCCTCTTTGGATTTCTTTTCGAACAACTTGGAAAGTGTAGGTTGCACTGGTGTTAACTGGTTGAACATCTGTCCTTCCTCGGAAAGGAGTCTTGTTGCATCCGACAGCTCTTTACTTTCTTCCCCAGGAACTTCCCTCATGCTTTCTTCTCTGCTTTCTGAAGGACCCTCCCTACTGACTGCACTCGCTTTGCTGGTGTCTTCAGAAGGACGTTTGGATTTATCTTTCGAGTCTTTCTCATCTCTGAAATGCGGAATTTCTTTCTGAAACAAACTCCAAATTAGGAATCGACCATAAATGCAAAAAGTACCCTTTCTGGCCTATACTCTCCAGCTTGATGTTTTTGGTTTCCTGAAATGGTACGCTTTCAGTAGTTCAGATTTATCTCGTAACGCAGTTCCTGCTTCTATGGTTGAGGAAACGACTGTATATAACAATTTTTTCCATATCACTCAGCTATTGCATATCCCTTGCTTCAGGTCGGAATGTAAACCTACTTCCATCGAAATATTTTGACGTCTGTTTTGATTTTAGGAGTAAAGTAAACCCAGGCTCAGCAATTCATGCCACAGATTCCCGACGTAATATGCTTTTCAGAGGAAGACAAACATCGTATATTTGAAACTCACTTTAAGTAAAGCGACCGTAACGACAAAACTGAACAAGTTCGACGCAAGGACTGCTATGAGTATTGCCTCATCCCAGACGCCTTTGAATGAGCCCACCTAAAGCATTTCGAACAATGAGCCGCACATGGTCAACTTTTTTCATAGCTACATACCACTCGTGCAGCTATGACGTTGGCTACTCGAGAGATTATATTCAGCAGAGCCATAGTTTTCGCTCGAACTTCCGTGGGCATGAGCTCGGCCGCCCCCAAATAGTTAGGCTCCCATGAAACCGAAATTGATTGGTATGCTATGAGATACGTAATGAAATATAGGGTCGAGCCCTGAAAACTTTCTTTAAGATGTCAAATGAACAATTTGATGTCTTACTATTACTTTGACTTTGTTGAACTATTACTTTATAAAAACTAATTGCTTCAACTATTGATAGTTGCACGAGGCACGACTTCGAGGGACGTGAACATCCACTCGTTATGGTACCACTCTCAGAGCTGCAGAACCTCTTGAAACAACTCATTCCGTTCCGCTTCCTATTACTCTGTACTCTCTACTACCCCGACTTACCTTTCTGCTTTCGCCCACTCTTTCTAGACCTCGTCTTATACAGGGTGTCCCAAAATTATTGGCGCCGATTTATAGCAATATATTTGAAACTTCTCAGCTGCAAAGACGATGGAATTTCTACGCACGCTAGCTAACACTATGTGCTACAACATGCTACAGTCGCACTTCAAAATATCCCCCATGAGCGCGGATAGAAGTGAAAATTCGCTCTCGACTTGATCTTATGTGGCACGCAGGTATCCTCCTCCAGGGACCATTCGTGGGAGTCAAGTGAGTAAAGTTCTGGAGAGAAGGATGACCATTCCTCTTCACTAATGAAGTCGGCAGTTTGGCAAGCTTGGCTCTATGGGCTAGAGTAGCGTCTGCTGGAAGAACTACGAGATGTTTCAGAAAAGTAGTCGGATCAGTGCTTCATCACTTCCATCAGTACGCTATTTGAGTACTCGTCTTGGTCAATTTTCACGCCTGCACCGAATAAACCACTGGCGTCTCACCCTTACCAGTGATTTCTTCAACAAACATCATTTTATTATTCTCATAGCAAACTTTTTGTTGTACATTGCACGCTAGGTGTTTCTTTCTGGAACGCGAACTTTTGGTTGTTGAGGTATGAATTTATCGTGAAAAATTTCTTGCTCAGAGAAAACGACGAAGGGTTGCGTGTCATCATTCAAGTGGGTCTGTGATTTTCTGCATTTTTTGGCCCTGCAGTGTCTGTTGAGCTCGGAATTGGAGCGAAATTTCTGTATACGATAGGAATGGCAGTGAAGCTTCTGCATGACATTCTTCCATCGCGATAACTTCTGTAAACCGTGCCCGTCGACTTCCTTTCGATGAGTCACCCAGGATTCCGACCGGTTTTCAGACGGACCATTTTAATAGTCCTATCTTCAGGAACATTGGCCTTTCCACCTCTCCTGGCAATCTTCTTTTCTATATCGTCCAATAGCCTCCTGTATGGTCATTCTTAAAATCCCATGGAATTTCATAATGCCCTTCCACCTCTCGCGTGTCAATGATTGCAAGTGGCATTGAATGAGCCTTCCTCCATCTGAAAGATATTGGGAGTTCCACATCAGTGACCATGCATATTGCAAGGAAACCTGTTTAATCGACTAATTAATTACGGGTAATGTGAACTTGACAAATTATTTCTACCTTAGAAATTTCTAAATTTTGGCAACAGTAATTTTGAGACACCCTGTATATCGTTATGCCTATAAGATCACCTACCATGTTAGGTTAGATAGATGTGAAGCAAAGGTATCGTTAAGGCTAAAGCCGATTCAGCCTTATTGTGTTTGCAGCAACGAATTTGAGATGAGTTACTACTTTCAAAATTACTCATCGTGGTCCAGTCACTACGCGTATTCACAGTAGAAGGAGAATACATGGGACGCCCCCTATGTCCGTGCCGCTTCTTGTATAACCTTACCCACTAGGCGTAGTTTGGCACGTTCTGAAATTCTCCAGTACTCCCTCCTGTCTGATATGCATGATGAGCGGGATCTAGATAACCACGCATCAGCAAGCAATCTGACGTCCCGAGTCCCAATTCGAACGGGAGCCCTTATCGGTATTGCTTGCTCTTTGACAACACTTCCGTAGTTGTCACAAAGCACTAGCGGTCAGTGTATGTCGTTTGGCGCGATCCCTGCCATCGCGCCGCCCCTTCGACGCGGTTCGCGAGCTGGACAACTCGTCCAGTTGATCAAGCAACCCACTAACCATCCAGCTGATAGAAGCACGACCGATGACGCCACATTGATAGGCAGAATACAAGCAGGTCCACAGTGAGGAGTCTAATAGTAGCGGCTCATTGATCGGACTGGATTGGCAGTGGGTTGTCCGATCACTGGACGAGTTGTACAGCGCGCAAACCGCGTCGAATGGGCGGCGCGTTGGGAGGATACGATCGCCTCCCACTAGCGATGGCTCGCATATCACTCCCAGGTGACGATCTAGTATGGATTCTGGTTCCAGAAAACTATAAACATTTTTGTAGAGATTGAGCACTTTCCCTTTCCAATATAAGTTCCAAGATACTCAAGTTCGCCACAGCAATGACCTTGATGCGTACAAGCGTTAGTCCCAATTTGATAATTATAGGGGATTAGAAGTAATTACTTCTAACCACTCCCAGTTGTAGCCAAAAATTCATTCACGGACAAGAAAAAAAAGGAAACCTTCATATTGTTTGCGAGCTCGTAAAGTAAAGCACCAGATGCAATGATACAGAGACCCATTGACAATATGTATACAAGCCTACGTCCGAGCCATGGAAACCAGTCATCAGCGAAGC
This sequence comes from Haemonchus contortus, assembly GCA_000469685.2. Taxonomy (NCBI): domain Eukaryota; kingdom Metazoa; phylum Nematoda; class Chromadorea; order Rhabditida; family Trichostrongylidae; genus Haemonchus; species Haemonchus contortus. The sequence continues at coordinate 16,544,582 of LS997565.1, forward strand.
CGACAATCTGAAATTCATCAACGATCCAGCTTGGCAGCTGTAACACTAACTGGGGAGGTTGAAATTCTCATGATGGTTTGAAGTGAATGACGTCACTCTTCGTAATTTATATGAATTTTTCGCATTTTGTCCCTCAAAAATAAGGATTATTTTTGACCAGAACCACGAGGCTTGGGCATAGATTTGGCCACGGAGAAATCGGACCCAAACATGGGCTTCACGGGGCCTGTACACTTTTGGTCACAACTCGTCATCTTTGGAAGACTTCTGTATCGTATGTTCCACAGCGGAATAATGGAAGTTATCAGAGGAACCAACACAAAATAAGGATAGAGTTTTTGGCTGTGATCGCCCTTGAAAGACGTCATGCGTTCGAAAGATTCGTAGTGGCTGTCTAAAGAAGAGTCGTCCACTGCTCATCCATAATCAATTGCTACTACAAGGTGTAGTATGGCGCCTTCATTCAACTCTCTACGTGTGGGCTAGAATTACACATAAATATACCTAATGTAGCATTGAAAAGCGGGGTAGCGATACGTCTACCAGAGGGATCCCGGCAAACGGCAGCGCTTTCGCTGCAATTGCCATATCTATTCACTAAAAACTCAAATTTTCCCTTCTTTAGAAGGAGACCGGGTGCCGCGAGCACGGTGCGCTGTTGGGATAGACAGTTCATATCTCTGAAGTGAATACTTTTCCCCTAACAAGTGAGGATGGCTTCCCAGGTTCCTTGGAAAAGATAGGTTTGAGGCAAGCAGGCATGGACGGCACCCTTCAGTTCTAAGCCTAACCGAACGAACTTCCTAATAGAATAGGCCTACAAGCGGCACCTGAGCCTTTGCGGGGTATTGAAATTACATTCTCGTCAGTAGCCTGGACATCGTATCAGGGGAAGTTTCTGGGGACTGCATTCGGAAAAACGACAGTATGATCATTATGTCTGAATGTATAAACATGTTTTACGCGAAAACTGCTTACCACACGTATGATTGAAGCCAAAGCCGCAACACTAAACTGGCCTGAGAAAAGGTTTTTCGTCATATCTTCGCCATTCAGATCAATGGAGTACGTGCTTAGACCAGCGCAAAACCACCTTAATTTGTAATTTTTCAAATTCGAACTACACAAAGCAATACCAAGTGGGCAAAGTAGAAAACGAAACAGATCAGATTTTGCACTTTAAAATTGGATTTTTTGATAAGCCTAAGAGTCTTACAATCTGCAACCTCCAGCAAAAAATAATGTGAACGTAGGTACAGGATGAGCTACATAATTCCAGTAGAGCAGGTTCATTGAAACCTCACGCGAGCCAAGCTGAATCCGACAAATTGAGCAGCTTACTACGGCCAGCTGTACGCAATGGTGCACTCACTTGAGCAGCTCGTCTGAATACCCCTGCCATCCTTCCAACTTCTACCACCACATTCTCGTCTAATCCAATTCTATCTTTTTCTGGGTGCGCTTCGATGAGCGCGTCCAGCAAGACTAGGTCACGCTGCAGCCGTCGCATGCGGCGTGTCAGCCTGCCATACTCGACGTACGTTGCAGCTGTCAGGTGGCATACGATTTGCGCTTGGTCAACTGCAGTCAGTTCCAAGAGAAGATTACACGGACTAGTGCAAATCATTCGCTCCACTGACACTTGGTACTGTAATGTCATTTCGAGATCTTAGTGGGCTGCGCCGCGCGCGAATCGGGCGGGATGACCCAATTCCAACGGAAGCTCGCAACGGGCGTTCCCCTTTTTTCTGGGTCCTATATTTCTCTGGATACGCCGAGTTCGCATTTTTCTTCGATAATTTCGTTATATACCGCTATTACTTCCATTATCAATCTGAACCACATGTTCCAGAAATATCTTTTACTAAGCTTTCGATATTCGAGTGTGTGAACTCTATGAAGAGAAGGCCAATAGAGATGCTATTCTTTTTATGTATGTAAAGGGCTCGTGCCCCACGTGCTAGAACCTGGCAAGTAGCACGTGGATATTCATACCAAAAACAGTAACAGAAATGGGCCTCATTCCCCTGAACATGAGTGAGCCCCCAATACGGCAGCGTTGAGTAGGATCGGTCGGGAGAGGCTACTAAAATCTTAGGATCAAAACCGGCTGCCTAAAAGGAGGAGGACTAAGATAGCGATCTGTATTTTCAATGCACGGACGCTTGCATCGGAAGCGTGTATGGAAGACCTGATGGTGCAAGCTAGGAAAATCAAGTACGACGTCATCGGACTGACCGAGACGAGAAGGCACCCCCCGCTGCACGCTGCATTTGAATCTGGCGAAGAACTGTTCCTTGGAACATGCGACAGCAGAGGCGTCGGTGTAGGTGTCCTCGTCAACACGCACTTGGCCATGAACATCGATTCGTACGAAAGCTTAACAACCCGAATCGGACGTTTGCGATTGAGGAGATGTGGCTCAACCACAGCCCTAACAATCTTCGTTGTTAACCCACCAACATCGAGCTACGATGAGGAAGAGCTGGCGGCGTTCCATATGGATCTGAAGAAGCTCTACAGAGAAAGCCATACTTTCTTCAAGGTCATCGTCGGTGATTTCAGCGCCAAGATTGGAACCAGAAGAACGGCTGAAGAGCTTCACATCGGGACTCACGGAGTGGAATGGAATGATGAGGGTGAAAGGCTATCCGAGTTCATCGACCCACACTATCCATGATAACTCGCAGTTCCAGAAGCTCTCTCATTCCCGATGGACATGGGAGTCGGCTAGTGGGCAGTTCATAATGAAATAGATCGTATCATCGTCAATCGGGAGTTTCGCCTGACTGACGTCGCTGTTGTTACGAAGTTCTACACGGGATCAGACCATCGTCTCCTCCGCGCAAGATTCCGCTTTTCAGTGCGTGAAGCGAGAGCTGCGAGAATCAGGAAACGAAGCCCGAAGACTGTGGTCAATTGGGATCACTTCGCTTCATTGGCAAGTTCGTGGGAAGATTCCGTCAACGATGAAGAATACGACCGGCTCGTCGAACATCTTCACGATTGCTCAAGGAGAGCTGAGAGTCTCGAAGATGTCAAGAAATGTCTCTCTTCGAAGACTCTTGAGCTGATACGCCAGCGTGGGATCGCGCGAGCTGCAGGCAATAACCAGCTAACGTCCGGACTTGCGAAGCAATGCAGAGAAGCGATAAATGAAGACCTGAATAAGAGAAGAGCAGCAGTTTTGGCTGAAGCTGCCGAGGCTGGGAAGAGCATTCGCAAAGCTCGCTGAAGGTTCGTCAATTATAAGACCAAGATGACTTCCCTTCGTCGTCTCCACGGAACTGTTTCGGCATCCCGAAGGGCAATGGAGAAGGTCATCTACGATTTCCGTCTCCTCGACAGCCACGTCTACATGCCTATCCGCCATCTTAGGCAAGACGGATACGTAGTCCCTTCAGTTCTCCCTTCCGAATTTCGACATGCCACCACGTCGATGAGGAATGGTACAGCATCAGAAGAACTTAAACAACATAACCAGACAAACCCTACGTGGAAGCGGTTGCGTCGCGGTTTCGCGCTACAGCACCTTATTTCGGGGTGTCTTGGCTTTGCGGGAAGGTCTTGATGACAGAAGACTTCCTCTTCTATAACGCTGCTTATTGGCGGTTGCGTAGCGCGTTCGAACACATTATTCTAAGGCGATTACTAATCGTAGGAAGTACCTTTCTTCAATCAATTAGCTGTTAAACTACAGTTTGGTAGTGTATGTCCCCTTTCTTGCATTTTCCTTGTTCATGTTTCTTACTCTACTCTGCAGTTATCTCTGCAGTTATCTCAGAAGAAACAAAAACCAATAAGCCTGCAATAGGAATAGAAACACATAACCAAACAGTGTTCACTAGCCATACACTAGGAGGGGATAACTACCCATCAATGGTCCTGGAAGAAACATGAACAAGAAAAATGCAGGAAAAGGGACATACATTACCAAACTATAGTTTAACAGCTGATTGATTAAAGAAAGGTACTTCCTACAATTAGTAATCGCCTTAGAATAATGTGTTCGAACGCGCTACGCAACCGCCAATAAGCAGCGTTGTAAAAGAGGAAGTCTTCTGTCATCAAGGCCTTCCCGCAAAGCCAATACACCCTAAAATAACGTGCTGTAGCGCGAAACCGCGACGCAACCGCTTGCACGTAGGGTTTGTCTGATTATGTTGTTTAAGTTCTTCTTCCAGCATCCGGTCCCGACAGGATCAATGCAGAACATCTATGAGCCTTCCGCCAGTCATTGTCAAAACCCTGGCCCGGCTTTTCACGCGGCCTGTTGCAATGCAAAGTGCCCACTTCGTGGAAACTAGCAAGACCGTTTTGCTGTATAAGAAGGGAGATCCAGACGACATTGGCAATCATCGCCCAATCTGCCTGCTTCTGTAATCTATAAACTCTTCACACGAGTCACCCTTAACAGGATTGGCAGAATGTTAGATGAGGGGCAGCCATGCAAGCAAGCATGGTTCCGGAGAAGGTTCAGTACAATCGATCACATACACTCCGTTACAAGGCCTATTGAAGTATCGCGGGAGTATAAAATGCCGTTATGTCTTACTTCATCGATTTGAAGAAAGCCTTTGATACCGTCGAGACAGAAGCGGTAATTGAAGCCCTGGGCAACCAGGGTTCCCTACTCAATATATAAGGATGCTTCGTGAGCTCTACAACAACCTCACGACCAGAATCTCGCCATTCTACAATGACGTCGTCATCAACGTGAAGAGAGGGGTTCGACAGGGCGATACCATTCCGCCCAATCTTTTCAGTGCCGCTCTCGAGAACGTCATGCGTCATTTGGAATGGGAAAGCATGGGAGAAAAGGTCGACGGCCGCTACTCACATCATCTCCGCTTTGCAGATGACATCGTGCTTATAACACCCAACATCGAGCAGGCGGAACAAATGCTGGCCGAATTTGACAACGCTTGTGGGAAGATCGGCTTGAGACTGAACTTGCGATGTTCATGCGGAACGGATTGGTACCTGATGCTTCTATCTAGGTCGAGAAGTCAACATGATGAACGACCTAGCTCTGGAGCTGAGCAGACGGAAACTCGCGGCATGGGGAGCATCTAAGAACATGGAGGGAGTAGTGAGGAAAACGAAGAACATCCGGCTCCGCGCTCACCTTTTTGACACTACGGTCCTTCCTGCCTTGACATACGCCTCAGAGACTTGGACTCTACGAAAGCAGGATGAGCATGCAGTTAGCGTCATCAACGCGTTGTGGGAAGGACGATGCTCGGAATTTCCCTATACATACACGCAAGTACAGAAGGGAATCCGGAGTTCCGAGCTCCGTCGACGAACGAAGATCAGGGATGCCGTTGATCAAAGATCAGGTGAGCCGGACACGTTATACGATATATGTAATTATAAGATGACCGTTGGACCAGAGCGTTACGGATTGGCTCCCTCAGGGCGTCAAGCGAATACCAGAACGGCCGCCAATGAGATAGACTTCTTCACAAAAGCTCTGAACGAAAGGAATGTCTTGCCCCGTGTCTCTCGAGCGAGTGCGACTCACTGGACTACTCTGGCTCGCGACAGGGACGAATGGAGACGTTACTGGCGCCCGCTCGAGGAAATCGACGATCAAAGGGAGTACAGATGGTACAGGTGAAAGTGCTCGCGTCCGTTTGTCTGTCTGCCTGTCTGCCTGTCCGTCTATCTATTTATTTGTTTGTTTGTTTTGTTTGTTTGTACTGTATCGATGTTTGTACTGTATTTGTATCGAAATTCGAAATAGGCTGAAGAAACAAGTGGAGAAGTATTGGCAACTTTGGAATGGGTTGAGGATAGGGAAAGTGCAACACAGCACATGTGAGCCTAGCGGAGCCTTGCCCCCAAGGGGTGAGGCACGCGCCGGAATCAGGTGGGGTCAAGTTCTTCTCATTTGGTCTCATACCAGTCCAGACGCCGGGACAAATCTGCAAAGGTGAGTGATGGGTCAACAATTAAAATAAAGGAAACCTACCGGTGGTGGGCGGAACGTTCTCGCAGTAGGCGGAACTTTCCACAGAGGTTCGTAATTCGATTCAATGAAGGCGTCGAGGCCAGGAAAATTACAAGGAGTGAGCAAGGCCTGATGCGTGCTGGGCATACGTAAGCTTAGCGAAGCCACGCCCACGATGGGCGAGGCATGCGTTGAGATGAAGGCTACCTTCCAGAAATCAACGTAACTTCGTTCGAAAACGTTCTAGAATGGAAAAAGTCGTTAGAGGTCATGGAACAAATGTGGTCAAAACCTCGAAGTGAGCGGGATGGGGACTAGAGTGGGAAGGGTTCGGATCAAAATTTCATTACTCTGTTCGGAAACGTTCTAAAACGTGGGGAAAAAATGGATAGAGGTAAACTATGGTTAAGTCCTCGAAGTGGACGGGGTTGGCACAGGAAAGCGGGGCTAGGATCAAAAATCCATCTTCTCGAAAACTTTCTAAACTGCGGAGGTAAGGGTCAGGAGCAGTCAAAAGAAGGGTGGTCAAGTTCTTATAGTGGGAAGGGTCTGCACTGAGGTGAACGGAGCCATGACCAACCACTAATAGTCCGCTCAAATGAAGTACATCGAGGATGATGCTCCCAGCAGTTCATCGTTCAAATCTAGAGAGAACTATCTTATTCTGATAATTCAACATTGCGCTGAATGACTCCATCGTAGACAAGAGGTCGTCGTGCATAGCCCAACGGTACTGTATAAGCCTTGACAGGGTTTTTGACTTCTTAATATATTTGAAAAACTGATAGCCGCTAATAAGTGCGTGCTATTTCCGTAGAAATGTTTGTCGATGACTGTGCTCCCTTTTTTACGCAACAATAACAGTAGCTTAGAAGCCAACAAAACGTACATAACGGCGAGCACGAGGAATTGCGTACGAAGTTTGTTGTCTTGAAACAATTGCATCAGCGTCATTGAAACCGGTTTCTTCTTCTCCTTCCCTCCTTTGTCCCCTTCTGAAAACGAAGCTGGAAAATATGAAAAGCTTCAGAAGCTGGAAAATATTGCTACGCCTGTGCATACAGTGAACAAGGTTTCTCAGTCGAAGCTTCTTTATATTCTATATCCTATTTTATATTCAAAGGGAATGTTCCGGGTTCCCCGCCAACAGAGTCATGGCCTCGATGCAGCTGATGGTTTACGGTGGTCCATCCATTAGTTGCGTTGAGATAGAATCCGCTGTTAACAGGGAGAACAACGTGCTCAGGATCGATCCTCCACTGCTTTTGTCAAGTCGTGAAATGTGCGTACAACCGTCTTAGACCTGTCGTACACCTCTTCGACTAGGTAGGTTAGGTGTTCCGTAACCTTTTTTCAATGGACTGCTCGCAGAAGAAGGCATTTTATAGATCGAAGAAGATTGGGTAACAAAGCCTATAATTCTCAGACACTTCCCCACCAATTACTTCGCATAAAAATGCCATTCGTGGACCTTTCTATCACATTTCTTTTGCTCCTGCAAGATAAGTACAAGTTCCCTCAAACTTAATTCCACTGACCGCTCGCGAAGTATCGTGTGCGCAGTCAGAATCCTCCCAGAATAGACCACTGCATCGCAACCTCCTCCTTTTCAAATATAGTTCTGCCCCACCACGCATTCAGGATTCTTCTTTCAACAGTGATAGAGTTAAAAAACATGGCGATTCACTTGTTCTCGTGCTTTCCTGACATTTCGACGCCTGGATCTACAGCTCATTCGAACCAGTTGCCTTCCCATCATTGACCTTCCCTTCTGCTCGATGAACTTGCTCCCCTGTCCAAAATGCGAAGGGATTAGCCGTTGCCGCTAATTGTGAGCTGTTCTGGTGATGGTGCATAGGATCTATGGAAGTAGAAATATTTTATCTGCACCCGGCTTGAAAGGGCTTCATCAAGACAGCGCCGCTGTCTTTACAGCCTCGCGGCATCGATGTTTGAGTAAATTGATGCCTGAGCCAGCCGTTGCGAAAAACGAACTTCTTTCTTCCTCGGCTCCCGAGCGTCCCGTACGAAGCGCCAATTTTCGCATTCTTTGCTTCCACTACGGCAGTCTATGTGAGCCTCCTGCATGGCTCGTAAGCCGAAATTTGTGCCCTCAGCCAGAGCTCGTATGCGACTTTCTTGCGCCTTACAACTCGTTCGACCTTATCTTTCCAGGACCACGCCCTTTTGTTTAATCATAGTCCTTCTCACCAGGCCCTACCTTGCACACCGTAGGACTTCTCGTTGTCACACCAGGATGTCCCTCAGCACTTGAGTACTCATGTTCTCTATCCTTCGTTTGAGTTCTTCCTTTTCGGCTTGGTACTACCTTTACTATTTTACCTATTTCTCACAGGCAAATCCTCCGTTCTTCTCTTGTCCTTGATTTCTTGGGAAGCAGCTCGATGGCTTTATCTCCTGCGAGAGATCGGCCTGTGCTGCAAAGCTAAATATTCGCCAACCACCGTTTTAATAATTTTAGGGAGGAGGTTTCCTCCGTTTTTCCCTTCCTTCATTTCCGACTTCAATTTCTCTACCTCCATGAACTTCTTCCGAACCTCTGAGTCCACTGCCATCGTGGCAATTCGAATTAGTGCATTAGTGAGATAGTATCCTTCTGAAACTTTTCTGATGGTATAGTCAAGGCTCAGTTGTAACTGATACTTCTCTCACCTGGGAAAACCTGCCAGGGTACACGGATACTATCGGCCAGTGCCGCTTGTTCGTGTTTATCCTCCCTCCCTATGATTCTACCATTGATCTTGTTTACACCGTACATAGAGTCTTTGGAGTACTACCATAGACTCATAGTTTCGTTTGGGGCCTCGTTCATCATAGTAGAGCTCTACACCTAATCCTCAAGCCTTCGGTGCTCTCCAATGCCGTTCACTCCTAGATAGCCCTCTTTACACGCAGATTTTGGAGAGGATTGCCTGTGTACCTACGAGTGACGTAATGACTCTGGCACTAAATACTTGGACTTTATTCTCACTAGGTGTATCTGAGCGTTACCTATCAGAAATTCAGTCGAAATCGATTCAGTCTTGCTCACACATCAAGCCAATATTCTTACCAGATTCTTCACGTTCTACACCGCTGATCATCTCTAACCTCTGGTTCGCTGCTTCCGCTCTTTCGAATTTCCCCTGTAATAAAAACTATGCGCTCGACGTTTTTCGAAAGTTTTTGTGTGAAAGTAGTGAATTATGTACATTACTTCGTGTCGATAAGGTTCTTGGTGACGTAACTGGGAAAAGTTAGGTCGTTGAGAGCCACACCTCCGCCTGTAGAAATGTCTGGGCTGGGTGTCTGAGCTGCCCTGTCGCCGTGCAAAGTAATATACAAATTATGATATTCTCCCGATTACACGGTGGTGTTACTGGCGTATAGCGCTGTGCGAGCGTTTTCTTGTATTTTGTCTAATGACTGCCATTTCAATATTCAGAATCAAAAAGGGTCTAACCATTTTCACTACATGTATTCATGGTGGGTGGGTGCGTGTTTCTGTGTGTTTCGGTGCGTTTAGGTACGAGTGCTGTGCCTAGGTGATTGTGTCGGACAGTAACCCAGAGAGGAGGGAGAGGGTGCGTGAATGATGAAGAGACAGATATCGAACGACATGAGACGTCAATGGGTGCTGAAATGCAGAGGTCACAATCACTTCTTATCACTTTTCAATATTCCCTTCCGGAGATCAGTGTCAGTAGAGTCTTTTCACCTCACTGGACGATGTGATGTGCGATACGGTAGTAGTTCAAATTAGTAGAGCATGATAACGGAAGATGAGAGTTGATTCAGGGTCTCTTAGAGAGCAAGAACTATTCTTCCAACTCGTTTCTTGCAAACACGTGTTAGCTCTGAACTATAGCAAGTTTCATGAGATAAGATGGGATGGTATTGTCAGAAAGAAAAGGTAGCAGCGATAAGAACTGATTAAAATTGGTCAGTAGTATGACTCTTCAGTACTTACTACTCAAGAATCACGCCTTCATCATGAAATATCATCTATCATCATGAAATAAGTTGCTACAAAACTCATCCAACCACCAATAACATGGGATATTAGAAAAGGGTCATGTTCACACAATAGCCGTGACGCACGACATTTTTATATCTGGTAATCTAATTCAAAATTGAAATGATGGGAAATGAAGAGATCTGCTCATCTCCACTGCTCCGATTGGAAGCTGTACAGTCATTTACATCAGTGTTAAACTGGACAGAATGATTAACTGCTAAAATAAAATGGGATTTTTGAGTGGGCGTCACGAAAGGAAATATTGCTGTCCGAATTCACCATGAGCTTGATTTAATGGGACCCAGAGAGACGCAGCTTCTCTAGTGTTACATCGAACAAGTAGTGCTAATGTTCAAGGAAGAAAGAACGGACACACAAGAGTGTAAAGTGGTGCTGCCAACGTTCGCTCTAAAGAGCGAACAGATGAAATCGAGTCTCGAGTGGTGGGCAACAGAGACTGGATCGTTGTCGAACTTGCTCGTGAGAACTGCATTCAGCTGAGGACGTCGAGCGAATATACCAAATGAATCGAAGATGATCAGAGATATATAACATATGTATAGGTCCCTCAATTGCTTACAAGCGGATGTTCAAAACCGGAATGATGTCTGCAGTAACAGCATTCGCCTCTGCATCGAAGTTTCTGTTACTTTTGAGACGGACCTTAGCCATGAATCATACGTGGTGGGTCTCCCATCAAGCCGAAAAGTGTCAACCATCGGGTGTGAGTGGCTGCAGATGAGAAATAGAAGAAATAACTCATGCAATCACGCGTTCAGAACCGAATACTCATCATGGCTATTGAATTTTAGGAAACGACATTTTGGCGACTCTATTCAAAAAAAGACGGTCACTGCTGAAGTGTAACATCACTGCAAAATACGAAATCACATTTGGACTGCAGCACACAATCACGAGAAGGGCATTATCGCTCATGGTTACGCCAGGCTCGGACTTTCTTAAAACGATTTCAAGTCATGAATTCTACCACCGTATTCGCCCGACCTACTCAAGCGCGGCCTTATCTGTTACGGTGAAGGGAGGCACATACATGCAGCAATCCTTCTGATAATTGGTCCGCCACCAAAGCAGATCTCAACAGCACCTCATTCGCACCAGTTGAAATAGATGTTTGGTACCCAGACACCAAAAGGCTCTAGGAATGGATAGTTCATAACCAGCGGGGTTCACTTGACTTATCATTGGAATATCAGCTTCTTGTCTTCTTTGCTGCCCACGTTAAACAAAAAAAAACTTCCAGACTTCCAGACATGATGACGTAACAATCGCAATACTATTGCGATTTGTAGTCGACAATGTTATAAACTACCTCTACCATTTCCTCATTCATAGAAAAGTCGCTTTTACTTACGGCAAAAAGTGTCATAGAAAAGACGCTTTTACTTACGGCAAAAATTGAACTTCCGATTGATATTATGACTAAGACCAAAAGAAACAAATCGAAACTTCATAATCATCAGGCAAGAGTCAGATACTACCGGAGGGCTTTGTTTATTGAAGGCTCCCCTTCCTTCGGATCCTAGGTTAAATTTGTAATTCTACCCAATTCCATGAGGTGCTCCACATTGGATTTTTTGAGTGGGAATCTAGCATTCATTTCAAGAAGAGGGGCGGTGGGTCCGAGGGTGCCGGCTCTGCCACAAAAGGGAGGGGAGCCTAACAGAACTTGCAGTTAAGGCGCAGAGTTTGTGTTCGCTCTTGGCGCACTACGTCAGGCAAGCATGGGCGCTTTTAGGGTTCCTCAACCTGCGTTGGAGCGTTGCTAACCAATAGCTGTCAGCGCAGATCGTCTTTTAACAAAGCCCCTGCCGCTTACGGCACTTGCAGCGGAATTTTATTTTTTCCACGGCGGGCAAGCTCTCAGCTGCCGCACAACTTTGTTAAAAGACATCTGCCGCGCGTCTAGCGTTCTCAAAAGACAATGTCCAGCTCTGTCAAAAAACGGCCAGCAGCACACTCAGCGCTGCGCCGCTGCGATCTGAAAGCACCAGACGGCATCATCGCTCTGTTTTATACTGCCTGTGAGAATTCTATTCATTTATTTCTAGATTCACAACAATTCTCATACCTTTTTCTTGAGCCACATTGGGCTTTCTGGTAAATATGCAATTATGGCTAACGTTGACAAGGACGCAGCTGCATTTAAGTAGGAAGCAACTCTCCAAGAATTTTGGCCAATAAAGGTCAGAATAGACATCAGGATTCTTCCATTAGTCTAAGTTAGAAACAATTAGAATATGTTGAATGAGATGTTGATTGAAATCAATAACTGAAACTATAAAGTCGCTTCGGGAGATTAGATGAGTGCTCACATAGGTCTGTACCCTGTCAATTTCTCCTCTTACCAGAGAGGGGTACTCTAATTACCATGGGAATTTGAATGGAGACCCAGATAAATCGATAGAGTTTTAAATGTTGTTTATGAAAATGGGAATTACAACCGCAAAGTTGTTTTCTTCGAAGAGTTATGGGGGCTCGAAAGTTGCTTGACAGTAGTATCAACTGGATATGCGAAGTCGTGGCTTCGATATCAAGTGCCGACGTGACCTAGTGGTAGTGGTCTCGCTTAAGAGTAAAACACCATAAAATCAACGTGCAGATTTATTCTTCTTCGAATATATGCGACAAACGCAGATGGAAGCAGAAATAAGGCGTTGACCCAAACAAATGTCAGAAAAAAGTTTGGAAGTCTTCAATGGAATGAAAGAACACCATGCAGAAAGCTCGTCGGTGGCGGGGAGCAAACCCGCAACCTCCGCCTATGAAGTACCACTACCACTACGCCACGTCGACGTTTGATATCGCAGCGACGAGTTCGCTTTCAAATTGACACTACTGTTAAGCGGATTTTGAGCCCCCATAACTTTTTAAGGAAAATCATTTTACAGTTTTGTTTTTCATTTTCGTAAACAGCATTCAAAACTCTATCAATTCATCTATGTCTCCATTCAAAGTTCCATGGTGAGTAGACTACCCCTCCTCGGTTAGGAAAATGTAAAATGTATCGTAGAAATAACTACACAAAAATTTTCTCAGGGATTGTTTTTCAAATTTTGGGAGGAATTGTAACGGAAATCGTGTGATCTTCAGTCATTAATACATTATTTGCACGCTTCGGATGATAAAAGTCATAACACTCTATCATCAATAAGAAGATGCTGTCTCTATAGCATGAGAGAGATATGAAGAAACTCCCAGTAATTTAAAGGTACATTTCACGATAACTTTGAGGTACCCCTTTTTGTTCGAAAAGCGGAAGTATAGGTTGGGAATAGTTCATCGGTTGTGAAGAGAGCGAGAGAGTTTGCTAATCCCGAAAAAAACATGGTTCCCTAGATGTAGGGGAAATAGATGTTGGGCTAGATTAACATGAGGAAATAACCTGGAAGGGGTATTCGGACGAGATTTCAATTGTTGCAACGCAAAGAGCCGACCACATCGAGTCAGAACTGGCCAAATTTGCCTCTCACTGTCGCTAAGGGTCATGACAAGTTGTTCGGACTCCCTACATGGGTTCCCCTGCGATCTGTGCAGCTTCTGCAATGCAAGTGAAACTCGTCCGAGGATACACACAATGCAGCTTTGATCCTTTATAAATCCCTAACTGGACTATTCTCCGACCTGATGGCGCCAGATGTGGGATGTGGGTGCCAAGATTGCAACACAGTGTTTCATTAACCAAGGCACAAGCCTATCTTCAAATTGAAATGATATTATCTTCTCATAAGCTAGCTGGACTGGAAACGTTATGTGGAAGTCGGATGCAGAAACCTACCCAGCTTGTGAATGTTCTTAGCTTGAATCGATGCTTGGGTGAAATCATTTCAGCACAGAATGCCCATCCAACGGACATTGTAGCTTAAACAGAAGTTTTTGATGTTCTCACTTGTTGGGGAGGAATTGGTAGTATTTAAAGGCACAGTTCACGATAATTCAATGGGCGGAGACGTCAGTAGCCTTCCCGCCTCTCCATCGATGTCACGTCAGACGTCAGAGACGAGTTTCGAGACAATACAGATTTCAAATTTTCGTTCTAGGACCCACACACAATCAAGTGTCGCCGAATGATGAGGCGTTGTTTTTTCCCCTTCTCCTTTCCTCTGCTATTCTTCTTACTGCCGCGATCCGTTATTTCATTTCCTACTCCTAGAGGCTGAAAAAGGTGAGCTACTTTCGCCGACACTAGGGTTTTTTGCTTACTTATGCCTATAAGTGAATGAATTTTCGCGCTTACCAATGTCTTTTATTCGCACCAGGACCCACACGTACGCAGTGAGACACATTGTATAGCCCGTCCAAACGCCTACTCTTCTCCATTTTTTCTGAACTCATTCTCATCCAGCCCCCTGCCTAACGGTTTTTCAAAGCCTTTTTCAGTTTAGAAACACCGATTCACGCAGTTTCACCACCTTCATCGCACTATTTTCAATCTTGTCGTCCATTTTTCATCATAATATGGACTACCCGAAATTATCGTGAACTGAGCCTTTAAGTTCCAAGGCGTTGCTGCGCTTCCCAGAGCAGACTCTTACATTTCGAGAAAAATTCGCATAGTTTACGTGACTATACAAAGGGAATATTGAAGCAAACTCCAGATTGTAAGATTTTTTACTATTATAAGGTCCTACAAATATAAAGCATAGAGCTACTTGAAATGTGGCGCCCACAGACGACCGATAACCACAACCATTCGATGTGCTCTCTGTGATTGCCTCACTGGCGAAGGTGTGGTGTCATTTTTGATGACTTTTCCGCTGATATCCATGAGGGCCGCAGAACTATTGCAGCCCGCTCGAGAAAATCGATGGCTGGTAAGACGACAGGAGATTCACTTGATGAGGAATGTCGGTAGGCAGGGAGACGGGCGTTAGGAACGATTTTGGGTAATCGATCTGCCGCACGCGGCTGTCGCGAACCACTCATTCGCTGTTATTACAGCTCTAGCGTTCTTCATACAGCTCAATCGATATGTGATCATTATTTTATACATAATTCTACTATTAGTACTTTTGTTCTTGTATTTCTTACCTACTGCTGCATCCTGCTCCATTCCTTTGCTCGCGACGCCCCTCTCACCGCGACGCGACCATTTCGTTCCTATCGCACCACACCCTCAGTAGGCATTCTAATGTCGTTGAATAGCAAGTAGCGGTAGGCACCCTCGACTTTTTGTTTACTCAGATATTCCCATTTCTAGTTAGATTTCTTATATCGATACAGAGGTGCTACTGCTATAGACCATGATTTCTGTATAATAGTATCAACGGTAAAATGTCGACCGTTAGTGATTTGCAGCAATCCAACGATGCTTTAGGCAACAATAGAATGCATTACCAATGCTGTGTTGTGCATGATCTCTATATTCGTTCCCTTTGCATTCAACAAGAGCGACTATTCAAGAGGAGATCTTTTTCGCGAGTTCCAGCATGATTCAAGGATTGATATCTTGCTCTGGGGCAAGGGCTAGACGCGCCTTCAGAACTAAAGTGACTTCCATGCCGAAATGTAAAATGTTTTTCAATAGAAAAGTTAGTGTCGAAGGAAAAAATAGTTTGAGAGAGTTTAGTCCGATTTCCGAGAAGTGCCTAATTTTTGTGGATCAATGACATAAGGAAAAAGCGTTATCCATGGGATGACGCAACAGCAATATACGACGGTATTCTTTCCCGCCAACTGACCTGCTATAGTGAAGCCAAGCAGAAAGCGAAAAGCATAGAATGCAGGAATGCTGTCGAAAACGGCTGAACATCGTTGGTAATCGTACAGGAGTTCTAGACGTTTTACGGAGATCAAGTAGCCGAACATACCTGACAGTACTAGAAAGGGTATGCCGGTGCACAGTGCTGCCAGCAACATGAGACGTCTTCCGAGTTTGTCGCCTAAGTAGCCAACAAAGCAGTTCCCAATCAATACTCCCAGATACTGGCATTCCGCTATTGAAAAGCTAAAAATGTGAGGCATATTCAATTGCGCAAGCGTGAAAATTATTTTGAAGAGAAAGGGGAAACGTATTACACAACAGGAACCTTCCCAGCAGCATCGGGTTGTCCATCAATTTGAGGCAAATCTTACTGCATCGTAGGTGAATGAGGCACTATTTTAATATTGAACCTATCTAAATTTTATGCAATATTTGTTACCAGAATAGCATCTGTACGGCCCCCACAAGACCAGCTCTGCTCTGTCGATCATTACTCATGCGAATGTGTGCAGAATAAACTGATAAAGTGGCTCATACAGCTAAGGTTGACGTATTTGCCTTTACCGACAGATGAGTTCTGTTGCTTGTCTAAACAGCATAATTTTTGAATGTTTGTTTCATGTACTAACATCTTAATTTGGGAAAATTGCATGGGTAGTTATTGAGCAACAGCATGGAAGGTGTGTAGTAATAGGGAAGCATTTTCGTCATCACAAAGTACTGAGTTAGAGTTTCCAAGCTGTCATAAGCTCTTCCGGCCATTCCGTAGCCTCGAACACAGGAGTGCATACCTCACTTACCGATGACAAGGTTTAACCGAAAAATGTTCAAGAGGGCAACATGATCTTATCTACGCTAGTTCAAAACCAAACATGACAATCACTCGTTTTAGTAATCTAGAGTCTTTGATGATATCTGCCGGAACGAATGTCTGGTCCGCATGGCAGAATTACTTCTGCTCAAGAGTTGGTGCTACCAGCAAGATAGTGCCTCTGCTCATAAGGTCAATCGTCCAGTCGTCGTGCAGCCAGTATTTGTAAGATCTATCCCTTCTCACAAGTGACTTTCCAGTTGCAGGATCGTTTATATCATTTCCCTTGATTTATATATGAGGAACATCCTGGAGTCCGAGGTGTGCGCGAAAATCCATCTCCCTCTTACTTGAGAGAAGCCCTGCAGAAAGCATGGAAGAAGTTCAACACCGAATACCTACGCGCCACGGTCGACGCGCTACCCGAGCTTTGTCGAAGTTTTATCAAAGAGCTGGAGATCATTCTGAAGTGAAGAAGTGCCTCCTGATTGATTTTTTTTCGAAGAGTGTAATGATGTCATGTGCCCTCCGTTCTGTATGTTTTTGTGCATCCATTTTCTGTTCATAATTCTGCTCAATAAGAGAGAGACGTCTGTTGTAAATCAGTGTACAAAAGAAGAAAAAACGAAATTGGTCTGTTTCGCCTCCGGTCATACGAACCAATGTAAGTCATCACCCGAGGCTCTTCAGTGATCGGTGATTACTAATTAATGAGTGTTGATAAGGAAGTCACATATAATGAAAAAGGGATATGCGACAATGACTAATAAAGTTTAAGAATAAGTATAGATACCATGTACAATGTAGAAAATCAAGAAGAATGAAGGAATTGATAGATATTGAGTATGAGTAAGGTATCTTCCCACCAAAACTATCTTGAAGAAGTACCAATAGAAGTGGATCGCGTCAACCAAATTTGACCAGAGCACAAAATTAAATTGATATATTGTAGTAACTATTACTAAGGAGGAAAATCATTGATCGTGTACCCTCCTTCACTCAGAACCATTGACCCATCTAAGAACTGCATAGGCAAGCAGATGATTATGTAGGTATAGAGGTAACAAGCTTTTCACTTCTTCAACGTTGTTACGTATTTTAAATTATAATTGATCATAGCAATATGTTTACTTCTATATAGACACCTTACAATATTGATGGCAATGAACTCTTTACTTATCCAATGGAATCAAGTATAATAATTATATACTCATGGAGTATGTGTTAGCTATTTTAATAGTTTCGGTATATATGACAGAGGCTTTCTTATTAACAGATATATTAGAATCCTTATGGGAGAATCTAAGGGATTTAAATGTAAAGTAGTCAATTTTATTATATAAGGAAGTAATTATTTTTCTCTTTTCCACGGTTGTACTGAAATCCAAGTAATTACTGCTACTTTCATCAATATTCTTTTTTTCAGTTCTCCATAATAAACTCTTAAATTCGTTTCCTATTTCTTCTTCTTTCTGATTATGCATCACTAACAAGTCGTCCATATATCTGAAGGAGATGAACAACTATTAGGTTGAGTCATAAGTCCTCGGACAAATTGGCAATGATAATATTTATCTTCCAATCTTTAAACGACAATAGCGAATCAGTTGAAACATGCCCCATTGGCATCGATGGTCTTCTGCCAATGCTTGGGCAGAACGTAGATGTCCTTGCTTTAGAACGCTGGGAGCTGGCCCTTGGAGAACTGCACCAGTGCCATTTTGATGTCGTCGCGGGTTTGAAAGTCCTGACTATCCAGATCACGTTGAAGATGGGGAAAAAGGTGGTAATCCGAGGGACCCAAGTCTGAGGAACATGGTTGGTGGGGTAAACTTGTCCTGCCGAAATTCGTCAGTTCAGTTCTGGTCGTTCTTGCAATGTGAGGGCGAGCGTTGTCGTGCTGGAAGTGAACTTTGTGCTGCTGTAAACGTGTAGCTTCGGGATTCGCCTTCAAATTCCTCAGTTGCGTAATGTAGACGTGTGCGGTCACTGTGCATCCTTCGTCTAGCAGCTCCTATTATTCGACACGGAGAGCGCTCCACCAGAATCAGAGTATAACCTCCTTGGCGTGTACGTTGGGTTTGTAGGAGTCTTCTGCATGCGCACCTTTGTCAATCCATTGAGCACGCCGGTGAACGTTAGAGTAGAGGACCGACTTCGCAACCCTGGTGACTAGGTACTCGAGCCACGTGTGGTGCCCTTGAGCGTGAGGAGAGAAAGTGCCACGTCGTCGTGGCGGTCTATGTCATACTGCTCTAAAGCATGAGGCATCTATGGACCGAGCTTTCGCACCTTGTCGATTGACTTTAATTCACGAAGAACTGTGGACTGACTCCCCAAGGGTGGCTGCCAGTTCACGAGTAGTTTGATACGGATCGGCTTCCACCTGGCTCCGCAGCACCTTCAAATCCAACTTCATTGTGCGGCCCGAACGGTCTTCATTTTCGACGGAGTAGTCGCCCGATGCGAACTTCTGGTGCCACTTATAAATTGTACACCTCCTGCTTGTGAACGTCCTTCATACCTCTATCGGTTGCCGCGGGTTCATGGCCAGATAAAAAAATAAATATGATGGTGTTGCGGATGTGGAGTTGCGACGGTTTGAAATCATGAGGCATAGTTGCTGGAAAGGAAATAGTTAGGTGCCTTCTCCAGTATGCGTTTGAAAGAGCTTTTCATACTCTATCTAACAATGCCTCGCACGTTCATTTTCGTCACCTCTTTCAAGAGTTATGATCGCTAGAAGTCATCACTATCATTTTGTCCGAGGACTTATGACTCAACCTAATACTTACTACTAAACTCCCATGTTGCACTATAGATGAATTCCATGACGGAGAGTGTAAGGTCTACCAACAACGGGATGAGGTTCCCTCCTTGTGGCATCCCTTTACTGTGTTTATACAATTTTCCATTGAGAAAGGAGTAAATGTTGTTTAATAGACCAGTCGTGCCGCCCGGCTAATGCTGGGCTTCCCTCCTTCTTGTGGGTTCGCCAGGCTACGCCGGGCGCTCCTCCTTCCTGTGAGAAATTTGCTATGCGTAAATAACACTTCGGATCCTCCTTTTCATTGAAAGCTCTACACTCTCAGTATTAGCTCCGAATTAGGAGTCCGAATTAGGAATTTTCTCTGGAAGCCATCTTCGCTGTGTCCGAACAGAACATCGCATAATATCACAAAGGCGATTACTCTGAGAAAAACATATTCAGAGACTTCATCGCGGCTGAGTCTACTATGCTACCATCGATGCTCCCAGCCAACCCCTTGTGCCTTCAAATTTCAACGGTCTGGGCCCGAACTAACAGTATATATTCACGCCAAACCCACTAGGGTGGAGTTTAGTCTTGCAACCTATCATTAGTGTTCCTATTCTGCCTCCTGTATTCCCACCAAGCCAAATATGAACTTTCTGGGTCCACAGGGACTGCAGTTATGAATTTTCGCCTAAACCCAGCCCATTTTGGACGGGGCTCAGTCTTGCCACCCATTATAAGACTTCCCATCTGCGATTCTTCGGCGCTCCTACGAAATTTGGACGCTCTGGGTCCACGGGGACTGCAGTTACGAATTTCCGCACAAACCGCGCTCCCTGTGGGCGGAGTCATGCCCCGCCACCCACCATTCGTTTCCTATGCTGCCGCCTTCACTCCTACCAAGTTTGAGCGCTTTAGGTCCACGGGGACAGAAGTTATGACTTTCCGCTCAAAAATTTAATTCGCACAGACCCGGTCAAACACACACACGCACACACACACACAACACACACAACACACACAACACACACAACACACATACACAACACACGCACACAACACACACACAACACACACACACTTAGCGCGTTATATATAGTAGGATATTCCGTTAAATATATTAAATTCTGCTTTCTATACATCCTGTGATTATTCTTGACATTTTTACCTTCAGAGCGAAGGACTCTGAGAACATCAGTGGCTATCATATCCTTATTAGCATTACGAAAACATATTTGAATTAGATTTTGAATGTTCTTTATGATGAGAGCATGTTCTAGATCAGTGAACAGATATGTAAAGTCTGCTGTGTAAATCGCTCAACAAGGATAGTGTATGTTTCTTAATTCTTCACTGATGTTAATATTACTAATACACCAGTAATTCTTTATAGTTTTTTTTCTAATTCCTATTACAGTTGTATATTTTTTAAAATGGGTTTTGATAAATGTAAAAATATTGTGCATCTCTTTTGCTATTGTTTTCGTACTACTCTCTCTAGCGCCAGTAATATATTTAGACTTTATGGGGTTCTTATGTAATGTAGGTCAAGATCGATAGCCGTGATTCTCCGATAGTCAAAGTTGGAATAGTCTTTGTGACAAATGTCATCGGGGTGAGGAAAATTTCTGATGCCCTATCGTGTCTCAAACTTAAAGTCATTGTTGTGATGTCGTAGATGTAATCTAATAGCAAGGGATGAACCTCACGTGGAATCCTTACCACTACACTCACATTCATTTTGTTGTCAGTTACTCTACCATGTCTATTACTCTACAAAACATACCGAAATGCCATTTCCGTGGGTGGGTTCTTCTAACTATACGGCGCGCGTTGCGCTCCGATCGCGCGCTGTAAGGCGGATGATTCGAATTACCCGAGGAAAATTGCGGCGAATGTCGCTAGGCTGATGCCGTTTGCCTCTAAAATTCGGGTAGAAATACAGTCACTGGTGCAGGTTCATCGAGTGCACGGAGTAGGTTGAAAACTAAAACCACTTAATTTCGAAATAACGTTTAGCAGCTGTAGCAGCTGTAATCGTTTTCTGAAGTCCGTTCCCTGCGATCAAGACTCGCACTATGTCAAACACTGAATCAGCAATGCTCTATCATACCAAAAGAGGAAGTGATCCAGTAGTAATTACCACTAAAATCGGTTTCTATCAGTCCTTGTCACCAATCAATCACTACAATGACCAAACCCCATAAACCTTCAAGGTGTTGAAGCGCTAAGGAGCTCCTGCCTTCTGTGATTCGTATCATACCCTACCACTTGCTTCCATCAATTACCTGGGATTCCACCACACTTCATTTCATACCTCGAGATGCCAGGGTTAATGTTAACACAAATAGCATAACCAAAACAGGTGACCCCTACTTCTTCTGGTCCTCGTCAATCCCAATCGGGCCTTATCACAAATGGTCAGCCTCCACCTCCCTTCCCTAACACCCCACATCATATACTGAAATGCCAGGGTTGAGATAGCTATGTCACTGAATTCGCTAGGCGGCTGCAATGGTATTCTGTAGTACAAACGAAAACGGGATAAACGAATAATTGAAGCGTTGAAGTTTGAAGTTCAGGAGGTGTTGTGAACAGAAAAGAATTGCGAGAACAGTGAACAACAATCCTGTGACCCTGCGAAGCGAACGATCGATACTGCTTCCAAAAAGATTAAAATTACTACTTGCTCAGAATTAGGAGCACTACATACCTGCCATAAAAGTCGTCCCTGCATTTGAGCCTATATTCCATCATTGGGGAATAGAAATCATATGAGTGACCCTCCATGCATGAAGCCTAAAAAATTGTGGTATAGTTAAATTTCTGATCGAACTGGCCTCGCTATTGTTATCTATGTATATTCTTCCCACAGAGTAATTGTGGCACTAATTTTTAGGGTTCCTCCTGACCGTTGGAGTTCAGATCACAGGTTGATATCGAAATGGAAAGACTCGTGGATGTTTCATCAGCACATTGCCTTGCAAAGCTTGCTTTCCGTTATTTGAGTTTTTCAAGCTTGTGAATTGAGCAGGAAATCCTACATAACAGACCAACGAAAAATGCCTACCTATAACATAACAAGTTCCTCTAGAACGAAACTTTTTTCTTGGTGACTAGGTGCCGGATACTGCGCTCGCAGGTGAAGGAGCGTCGGCATTGATTGGTTTGAGACGTTTCTTACTTGAGCCAGCGATGCCGATAAGGAAAGAAGTCGAATTTTAACGTCTTATGAACGTCTGGTTCAGTAATGACATCACACCTTACGTGCGTATTGCTTTAAGCATACCCAAGATGGCAAAGCTTTAGCCAGCGTTTTCGCCTCACCGCCTTCTGCAGGGCTTGGAGGTCGAAAACCAAGTGAGACCCTCACATGAGGCAGAACACTACTCGAGACCGTTCTCTAAACCGGAATTCTCAACCAGTACAGGAGTGCTACGTGGCCTACCCCGTATTCAAAAATTTGCAGAGATCGAGAAGGAATTCAAAGTACGGATAGTAGCTCAAGTTTTAGATTATCAGCGGCCATCCAAAAAGCTGAATTGTTTCCCGTATTGGTCCTTTTTCCAAGTGCCGAGGTGGCTAATGGACTTGCAAATTCGTTACTACTTGTGATGACACTGAATTCTATGCATTTCCAGAGGCGCAGAGGTTTGAGATCTTCCCAAACCCCTACAAATACCCCTAGATCACACTGCCGGATAGGGACAGAGAGAGGCGATGCTCAAGAGGGAACTGGCCAAAGAAGAGTTCCAGTGAAGATTATACGTCGTAGGATTGATGGTTGACCAGATGAGTGTAGGTGACACGAAGATCAGGAGGTAGTGTACCTCAAAGGTAATCACCCCTGAAAGGAGAGTAGGTAGGAAGGCATGTGTAAAAGGTAAACCCCTAGCAGGAAAGGAGTCGTTGATCGGCAGTCGGCCGGCTCTCCCCACACAAGGCCTCAAACTTCTTGCCTGCAGATTCTTTCCGATTGCAGCACCCTAAGTGAGTGCCTATGAGACGAACCTTAGTGATTCTTGAACCACGTCGGTTCCAGGATAGGTTGCCGGTTTCAGGGTTGAATGGCCAGGTTCTTTCTCGAGTGTAGGCTCTATCCGAAGCTCTCCCTGACACCCGACCCAATGGTAGATTTTCTGTAATTTGACCGTTACTTCAACCTCTCCTAATCTTATTGAGTGTTTATCGTGTTGATAAACAATTAAATTGTTTCGTGACGTCTCGCGATCGTGATAATCGTGATCGTGCGGGCATCAGATGTAACGTCGAAGTCTCTAACGCAGGGATATTACGGCGTTCATAGGGCGCATTGTTTCACAGATATACACCAGGGATCAGCTTTGAACCCTTTTTTTCCTTTTCTGTATTACTTATATGCCAAGCCTGCAGTGTGAATCTGTGAAACAGATTCACACTGCAGGCTTGGCATATAAGTAATACAGAGAATTTCGTACCCAAACTGGGATACATTTGAAAGAGGCTTCGAAAGGTCACCACTTTAACGCCTCTGGAAATACTTCTAATTCAGTGTCAGAATTACAGCGATTCTACAATTTCGGTAGCCGCTTCGACACTAGAAAAGGAGACCGCCCTGCAGAGAACAGCTGCTTCAGAATTTAAGAAGAAAGAAGCTGAGTAACTAGAGTCGACCCGTGACCTTGCACCCTTTCTCGATCTCTGCGCATTTGAAAGTTCAGTGAAGTGGCGAAAGATAGAGGCTACGAGATTCCATTTCGGATGGTCAATATGACTCTGAGGCGACTACGATCAAGGTCAGCTATGCAACACTGTTTGGGTCCAGGAGGAGCTTTTGAACTTTGCCTGGATTTATGTGAGACTTGGTCTTAAACGGTTCTCCAATCTCAGGTTCTGAAGACGGCGAAAAGATCAAATCATCAGCTCACAAAATTTTGTGAATATGGATGGGCTCAGACCAATACGCTCGAGATCCATGAGATAATTCATTCTATCTTCTTTTTCAGAGTTTCAGGGTGGAGCAGCATATCAGAATGGTAGACAACGAGAGACGGCAATAGTTTTCCGGGGATTGAGCATAGCTTATTACTCCTCTAATGGCTAGTTCCCCTCCGATGGTGTGGTTCTGCAGGATGAGTAGGATAGGTGTCGCGCGAATTGAAGGACCAGGAGTCAGACTGCCTCAAACACCGGAGTCTATAGCAATCTTAGGTGTCCAAGGCCTCTCACAGACACAGCTTTTGTTGGTTACATTTCACAATGCTTCCCTGTCATCGCAGCTTCAATAGATTGATTTGCTTCAATTCAATAGTCCCTTGAATCTCATCTATTCCAAATCACTGGTAAGCGTTTTACTTGTGCTCTATGGCGCCCGTATTATGAAAACCTACCCAGCAACAAGTCAAACAGTCGCAACTCGAATCATTCGTGCTAATCTTATTTCGAAACACGAAGGCACTAAGTCGATTTTCGGGAAGGAAACAAGCGTACTCTATCCGGTCCTGTTGAGTTGAGACAGACATCTGGACACGATGGACACGGTTGATAGCATTTCCCGACGATCTTCACACAGTGATCATCTTAATCAGTGGATGAGGATGAGAGAATGTATACCAGCCAAGCTTACTAAGGCTTACCGAAACACCCGACTGGTGGTGTATATTGCAAGTAAACCAAATAAGTCTGTTGGCTACTGTACATTTGAAGCAGCTGATAGGCCAAGAGGACCAGAATATCTATACGAAGCTTGCCTGGAATTTGATTTGAGATTAAGGAGCGCTACTTCTGACAGCATAGTTATTACAAATGAAAATTATGGTCTCGTCCAACGTTTAGCCAAAAAACGTATGATTCAAGTGCAGCTATCGGTAAAATATGACTTTTGTTACCGAGACGACT
Source organism: Haemonchus contortus (assembly GCA_000469685.2). Classification (NCBI taxonomy): domain Eukaryota; kingdom Metazoa; phylum Nematoda; class Chromadorea; order Rhabditida; family Trichostrongylidae; genus Haemonchus; species Haemonchus contortus. Next base: position 16,569,721 of record LS997565.1, read on the forward strand.
GATAACTATGCTTTGCCTATCTCTGCCTTTTCAGCCGAGTACTCAATGTTAGTCAATCGACACGGTGTGGCTTTCCCGAAGTGATTTCAGGTTGTTTTCGTAGATTGCTGACTACTGAACGTAGACATACGAATGGCTGCTTTCATAGTCCGCCGGCCGGCCGGCCGGCAAGCACGAGGCAGTGCTAGGGGGGAGGAGGGCGGCAGACGGTCGGTCAGCCCCTCGAAGGGCTGTAAACAAGGAGAGACAAGATCAAAAACCATTTGTACGAGCCCCTAGTTGTTTGGTTTTTGCGCTTGTTCTTCCTTGCTTTCAACCCCTCGATCGACCGTCTGCCGCCCTCCTCTCCCCTAGCACTGCCTCGTGCACGCCGGCCGGTCGGCGGACTATGAAAGCAGCCAATCCAAACATACACATGTATACATCTTCTTCTTCTCCCTGGCGTTAACACCGCGCTTCACAGGGTCCGCTACTCTCTTACTCTTACTCCACTTACTTCTACTTATGACATCTTCTGCCCTTACTTTGGATTCGGCAAGCTCGTACTTTACGCCACCTCTTCTTTGGGGCTCCTCGTGGCCGCTTCCCATAAGCCTCGAACTCCGTTGCCTCACTTATTGGATGTTTCGGCAGTCTTCTCATTCTCCGAACCATCGCAGGCGCTGTTCTCTCATCTTTAACCTTACAGGGGCTGCTTGTTTGACCGCTCTGACGTCCTCGTTTCTGATCCGGTCTAGTCGCGTCCAGCCGCAGGCCTACTTGGGCATCCTTATCTCAGCGGAGTGGAGCTGTCTTTTATGATTCCCACCTACATGCCAGCACTCACTGCCGTAGATTATCGCGGGCCCCACCATTGTCCTGTACACCTTTCCCTCGAGGGTTTTGGAGCAACGACGGTGGCAGAGAATCCAGTGGACTCCCTCCATCTCATCTATGCCGCCTTTGCTCGGGATTTCACAGCGTGGTCCAGACCCCCATCTGCGGCTAGATTTCTCCCCAAGTGTAGAGAGACCTGCACCTCCCCGGTGACTTCACCGGAACACACGATTGACTCCATGCACTCCTCGGAACTGAGGAACTTGATCTTCTTCACGTTCAGCCGGAGAACATTATCCGCACTTTCTGCCATTTCTGCAGCTTCTCCTGTAGTTCTTCTCTTCTTTCCGTTATCAGAGCGATGTCATAAGCGTGAAGAATGGTCTCCAGTGGTCCATCCAGGAGCCCGCTCTTGATGGCATCCAGTGTTAAGAGAAAAAAAAGGGTTTAAAGCTGATCCCTGGTGTACTCCAACCATGACGTCTTTCACTTCGGTCAATCCGTGTAGAGTACGTAGTGCTGCCATAGACCGATCAAACATGTCTCTGACTAGAGAAATTAGATGATCTGGAACCTTTCGCTCTCGGAGCGCTCTCCCTACAACCTGTCGCGGGAGTTGGCCTTCTCAAGATCAAGGAAACTCAGGTAGCAAGATCTAGGCTTGTATATATACTTCTCCATTACTTTTCTTGATTTTCGCCAGTCGGAAGACGAATTTCTCTCCTCCGATTCCTCGTACAAGGCGTCTATTTCTGCTTTCTTTGCTTTCACTACGGCTGCCTTGATGAGTCTTTTATGTTCTTCAGGCACTGCTTGCAGGCGGCTTTCTTTTGCCTCACGACTTGCTGTACTTCATCGTTCCAAAACCATGCCTCCTTGTCTTGTGATGATCCACCTCGGATCTCTCCCAGCGTTTCTCTCGCACACTGTAGGATGACTTAGAATACACACGGTACTGCTCCAGGTTAGGTGGATGGACCCTTCAGGATTAGGAAGACTAGCTTCCAGAACTTCCCGTTCAAGTTCCTTTTTTCGGTCGGTCAGCCCACCACCAGATCCTTCACGCCGTCCTTGTCCCTGATTCCTTGGCTCTGGAATCTGGATATATATGGATGTGGCTGGAGAAGGTGTGTGCTGCGAAGCCAACTCTCCACCAGGTAGTACCTTAACGTACTTTACAGCATTTGGGGACGATCTTCTTACGAGCACATGATCTATTTCCGTTTCCTTCCCTCTGCCGTTATAGCTTACCTTCTGAGTCTTCCTTTTCGCGAAGAAGGTGCTGCAGACTGCCAAGTCACGGGCTAAAGCCAGGTCGAGGACCCTCTTTCTTTCTTCGCCAGGTCGAAGACCCTATTTCCATCTTCCTTTTTAACTACTATTACCTTGCCTCCATGTACCCTTTCCAGTCTTCTCCTTTCACTGCCCACGTGCCCATTCAGATCATCTCCTATGGTGAAATACCCCCCTCTCTGAAACGATCTGATGGTATCGTCCAGGCTCAGATAAAGCTTATCTTTTTCAGACTCGGGGCAGCCGGCTTGTGGTGGGTACACGGATATTATTGTCTAGTACCCCTCTCTCGATACACATGTATAAGTTTAGCCAGGGAAGTTTGGGTCGGGTCGCCGGATTATGTTTTTCCTTTACTGCTGCAACAAAGTTGGAATGCTGCATGCTGACTGTTTATGCACGGCACTGCTTCCGTCAGTAAAAGTGATGCCACTCACATATATAAGGTGAATTTTTTCCCTAGACGAACGCATAGCTTCGTATCCTAAGTGGGGAGTTCGGCAGTAGCGCTTTCGCCTATGTTGTTATTTTCTGTTATCGACCGTCTATGGTCTCGATTTAGCCATAGTACAGGTGTCAAGCCAAGTTTCCGCTGCTGAGGGGATGGTCGTAAGGTGTCCAAGCAACCCTCGCTTCCGAAACTAGTAAGTTTTTATCAATTGTTTTCGACCTCTGCCATGGATCCACCGTGACCGTTCTACGGCATGATCCAATAAATCCATGATCTATGACTCTTTCGGACATCAGTTGCTATCATCTCTTACCATTTACCTTTAGGTACCCACCCGTCATGTGTATCTTTCCCGAGTTCCCGAACCAGTGGGAGTCATAAATCCTGGTCAAGCACACAACATCTTTACTTGAATAATCGAAGACAAGCAAGCAAACAAACAAACACACTTGACGTATTTCAAAGAGTAGGGTGCAATGGCTTCTCTATTTCTTGGTAGGGAGAGGGCTACAGAATACGATAGGAAGCCTCATCTGGAGAGAACTATGAGTGCGGTCATGGATTGCAGCTAAAGGGCTTGTTCACAAATTGTGTCTGCATGCACTTCTGACAACTTGATCATGATAGCGTTACGATGCTGGATGCTCAAAAGATTTCCTAAAGCAGCGGAGATGGAGAGCAGCGACGGCTCTTTTCTGTAACAGCCCGATAGTCTAGAACGGCTGCAATATTCTTATGTTACAGAAGATAGAAAGTTTGTATGCCGGATCGTTGATGTAAATGTCTGCCCATCTCCGGAACTTTTCATGATTATGATAAAGAAAGTGATACGAAAAGCACAACAGCGACCTGATATGATTCGTAGAGGAGGGTAGAGAATCAAAGCTGCAATGATGGGGTAATGGAGATGGCGCTCATTTAGCATCTATCTCTCTTTCTCTCTTTCTTACTTATCCTGCTTATATGTATAGTCGGCTAAGTGTGTCGTTGGTGCGTTTGTGTGTGTAAGTATGTGTATGTGTTTGTCCGACCTTAATTTCGTAACTCCGGTCCCGTTGTAGACAAACAACTATCAATAGAAAGTGATTAGGAGCTTTAAAAGGCAAAAGCCTGAGTATCCGTAACTCCCTTCGTATTAGCGGTGAAGCCTTGGCACTTTGGCAGACGGTGTAGGATGTGAAGGGACCGTTAGTGATTGGTGAGAGAATGACAACAAGCGATAGGGACTGATAAGAAGCCACAGAAGGCGAGAGAAACTAGATCTGTAACGCACTTTCTGTTAATAATGGAATCTTGGAATTTTAATAGGTTATGTGAGATGTGACAGGATCGTAGGTACTCGGTGACGGGATCGAGAACGGTTGATGCCAGGCCAAGAGCTGATAAAACTGATAAGGGCCAATGAAAATCCTAGAAAGCATAGAGCCACTATAATAATGGCATTAATACAGTGCATTTCAGAAGTATGTGTTGTTTGTTCAACATTTTGTTTTTTTTTAGGATACCATTGTTTTTTGTAACCTGTGACCTTCACCATTCAATTCCGTGTGTGCGATAACCTACGAACACTTTCTCTGAGAAATCGTCGTAGCTGTTAACACAATTTTTTTTGCAGAAAAAATTTTCTTCCTGTCAAAAGTATGTGCACACTTAGCAGAAATCAAAAATATAACCAAGATCAGAAATCAATAATGCCAGAAATCAATAAATTTTTGGGTGTGCACATACTTTTGAAACTTCAACTAGGCCGCTCTTTTTCACACATTGCTACATTCATTCGAGACCCTGGCAGCTATTGCTCACAACCTATTCCTGGCCGTCCACGTATTTCGACTGCTCAGGACAACGGGAGAATCGCCCGTCTTGTGGCGAATACTTTCTTGTCTGTGAGTCAGATCCGCTCTGATGTGTTTAGCAGTCTCGCGTACGACCGCTCTATCCGCCCTAATGAGTATACCACACGAGAGACGATGAAGAAGGCTGTCGACTCAGCACACGCCATACGCTGACAAGGCTGGAGGTTGCTCGTCCAGCTCATCATAGAGTCTCCTCCGAAATTCCTTCTCGAAAACACAAGTGGTTCTTGGCGAAGGTCCCCCTACTAAATACGAAATCCATCCGGCCCGTCGAGGTTGAATTTCTTCTCATCAGAGAAGATCACCCAAAAACAAAATGGATACAACACATTGTTTTTTCTAAAAATCCTGAAAATTCTCGACAACCGTACCTTGTCCCATGATGTTGCCATGTTCCTACGAGCAAACTCCAGCCTTGTCAGCTTGTGGCAAGTACTGAGTTGAGTGGCCTTCTTCATCGCCTCTCGTTTGATATTCATCGGAGCGGATAGAGCGCGATACGGTCGTACGCTAGACTAATAAACCCATCTTGGCTCGGATCTGATCCACAGACAAAGAAGTATCGTCACAAGACGGGCTACTCTCCTGTTGTCCAGAGCAGTCAAAATGCGTGGACGGCCAGGAATAGGTTGTAAGCAATAGCTGCCAGGGTCTCGAATGAATCTAGCAAGGTATGAAAAAGAGCGGCCTAGTTGAAGTTTCAAAAGTATGTGCACACTCGAAGTTTTTCATTTCAAGGTAATTAATGAACCTAACGTAACGAAACCATTCTCAAACAATTCTCTTAGTCGATAACCTTTACTGGAATTTAGGAGGCATTATTGATTTCTGATCTTGGTTATATTTTTGATTTCTGCTAAGTGTGCACATACTCTTGAAACGAAGAAAAATTTTGCTTTAATAAAAAATTGTGTTAGCAGCTACGGTGGTTTCTCAGAGAAAGTGTTCGTAGGTTATCGCACACACGGAATTGAATGGTGAAGGTCACAGGTTACAAAAAACAATGGTATCCTAAAAAAAAACAAAATGTTGAACAAACAACACATACCTCTGAAATGCACTGTATTAATGCCATTATTATAGTGGCTCTATGCTTTCTAGGATTTTCATTGGCCCTTATCAGTTTTATCAGCTCTTGGCCTGGCACCAACCGCTCCCGATCCCGTCACCGAGTACCTACGATCCTGTCACATCTCATCTCATAACCTACTAAAATTCCAAGATTCCATTATTTACAGAAAGTGCGTTACAGATCTAGTTTCTCTCGCCTTCTGTGGCTTCTTATCAATCCCTATCACTTGTTATCACTCTCTGTCACCAATTACTAACGGTCCCTTCACATCCTACACCATCTCTCAAAGTGCCAAGGCTTCACCGCTAATACGAAGGGAGTTACGGATACTCAGGCTTTTGCCTTTTAAAGCTCTCAATCAGTTTCTATTGATAGTTGTTTGTCTACAACGAGATCGGAGTTACGAATTTCCGGTCGGACAAACACATACACATACTTAGACACACAAACGCACCAACAGACACACTTAGCTGATTATACACATAAGCAGGATAAATAAGAAAGAGAGAAAGAGAGATAGATGCTAAATAAGCGCCATCTCCACTACCCCATCTCGACTGATGATAGGAACTGATAACAGCTGATAACAACTAATAACATAAGATAGATAAGATGCAGTTACCGAGCAAATTTATTCCTGTGGTATTTACGATGTATTTATGATTACGAGTATTATATAGATAACGACCGCTACCCAGCAAGGTATGTAACTCGGTGGAAGATCAAGGTTACTTTATGTTTTGATATCATTTACGACAAAGCTCATCCGACCGCCAATAATCTGGGATTCTCAACTAATGAAATACCAGTGGAGGAAAGAGGGTCTGGTGATAACGACATCTGATAGTGGCGTTATTATCACTTGCGAACATTTGTGAGTACTACTAATTCTTTGGTTGCCTATCAGTTAAATCTTCAATGGTTCATAATTTTCAAGATGAAGAGCAACCGATTAACACTTTTAATCGTAGACGTAAGCATCGGCACACCCTAAATACCACTGGCGCTGCTCTCCTTGCGCCAGCACCCCTCTATTTGGGTCTTATGTCAAAGTTGTGTAGAGTGTGTCGAATTTCATGTTCCT